>VXBQ01011728.1:0-28722 GCA_013400175.1 Phainopepla nitens | reverse complement strand
CCTACACATAAACCTTTCAGTTATGCACACCATCCAGCCCGCCACACTATTATTTATTCAGTGCACTTCCCCTCTCTCTATTCACTTCTCTGGTATCCCTAAGCATGCACAGCACATTCCAAGGAGACAAAGCCATTCAAACCTCTATCCCCAGGCTACAAGGAGAAGACCCAGTATGTCTCTGTCTGCTACCATCTCCAGAACAGGACAGCATTTCATTCATGCTCCAGGCTGGCACCACTGGGATTCCACCAATTAACCAGTCCTGTCTTTTCTTTCAGAGTATTTTCATCTCTAACTCAAAAAGCTTTTATAAAGATGTTCATTTTCTGGAGACTAAAGCCAAAATTCCATCTTTCTCTAGGTTTCAAGAAGTGTCCAAAAGCCATTGGCAACATTCCAGTTGCTGGTATTTTCAAGTGCCTTTTAAAGATCACAGTGCCATGTTCATGTGCTGAAGATCTGATGAACCCACCTGCTCCCTCTGTGTCTTCAAACATAGAGGTGATGTGCCCCCAGGTCTGAAACTAGCTTGAGGGATCTATCTCAACAGTATTTCTGTCCACAGGAACAACATCTGCTGCCCTATTAAAACCCTTTTTACTTCACCTCAGTCTGTACCTAATGGCTGAGGAAAATAGGGCACACTAGACAAAAGGGAACTTTCTGATTTTCTTCAAAGTGGATAGCTTTTCAAACCAAGAAGTCACAACCCATCTTACTCTTTTTAATAATAACATTTGAAAATTCTAATCATAACAATTCAATTTTAATACCTCACTTTATTTTAGGGATAATTATTCAGAACTTCTTAGACATTGAAGTCCTTTTTCTGCTCACAGCATTAGTCCAAGTTTCACAAGAGCCATAGGATTTGCACTTTATTTGTCATCTGAGGAGACAGCTGTTGGTCTGGCACCCAAGATTTCCACCTTCTTTTATTGGTAAATGTTTATGGATAGAGAGTTTGGTCTTCTGACAGGAGAGACAGCCAGTTAGTAGATGTCATATTGCCTGTGGTATAAGAAACTTCTTTTTCAGACCAGACTGTACAGATGAGTATCTCCAATGATGGCAGAATCACCATCTTACTCAACAGAATCTACTCATGTCCAGTGTGGGGTTGGTTATGCAAGCATAAAAACGTGTGCACAGAGACGTGTACAAACCACTTCTCTCCTGCTCCAGCAAGGCACAGCTTTCACCACATCTTACTGAAATGTAAAAATAAATGCAGGCAATTCTTAAATTCAAGCTTCTGCAGGACAGTGTTTTCATAAATCTGTATGCTAGTAAGCTTTATTTTAATGCTGGAGGTGTATATTAAAATCATATGAATAACAAACACTTCCTGTGTCAGTGGCACCTTTGGAAGGGCAGGAGGCAGTTCAGACAGGGCCACAGGACTTCCAGGTTCACCAGTCCTAGAAGATTAATCCAGTGAATAAGAAAACACTGCTTAGAAGTCCAGCTACATTCACAACACTTGCACCAGGCAGAATAGAAAAAGTTGAGTATGCAGAGGCATCAGTGGCAGTGGAGCCACTCTCTTTAGCACATGTCCAATTCCAAAAGCAAATCCAGCCTTCTCCTTTGAAAGTTTGCAAAAATCCCCATGAAGAGCAACCTTCAATGCTGGCTGGCCAAGCTACTCCATCCCTGTTGTTTCCTCAAAGCAATGAAGCTCTGAGCTCCTGCAGTGATATATGCAGGACTTGCCCGTGTAGGGAGCCACCAGAAAAGAGCGGGAAGCTGTGCATGCATCACTTTTTCCAGTGTGCATCACCTCACTTTCAGCCCTCAGTTCTATGGTTAGCAAACTGGTTGCCATGTACCCTTAAGTAAGACAGGCTGCTCTGAGAGACTGACCCAGCACAGGAATTAATCAAGAGCTTAAGCTCTCCTTATCTAGGGACCCCTTTGCCCCTAACATTTTAAGTTCACAGAGGGATTAACTTGTTTCCTTTATACTTAAAGACAGTAATTTTTTTTTCTCTTATCCCTGTAATACCAAGTCTCAGGATGCTTCTGTCCTTGTGCAGGTCGTTCACAATCAACAAGGTTTTTTCAGAGGGATGATGGGACTCTTACTCCTCTGCTGCACGTGGTCTAACACTCTACTGGCATTGACACTTCAGAGCACCAACATTTTGTCACAACAGACAGGGAAAGGCAGGAGGATTCACAGACCCTGGGCATTGCTTGGCTATCTGCACATGGCTGAGCCATGCACGTGGTCACAGTAATTGGAGCCCAAATGCAAACACCTCTGGGGACTCATTGACATTCAGCTGTGTCAGAGCACAAAGAGCTGTGATATTCCCTTTGTAGCACCAAATTAGGCCCATTAATTACTCCCTATTAATCCACATTTCCTGGGTGCCATAAGCACTGTTTCTACTGGCAATTTATTCCCAGCAAAGGTTCACCCATTCTAATTGCTCAGGTGGTCTTTTTCAGAAATCTAACTGTTGCTTTCAACAGATACAGTACAAAAAAACCACAAGTAAATAAAAGAAAAAATACACCAGCTCTAGCACAGAACATGGAGTAGGAGCCAAAGGTCACAGAAATCAGCAACATCACGATTATCTTCCATGGGCTATGGAGCAGGCTCCTTAAGAATAAATTTTTACTCCAGAGAGAGATTCATCCAGCTGAGATGCAACGACTTCTTGGAGATGAAATCTGGCACTTATATTGAGTTTTACTGTAAAGCACATACAGAAGGTAGCTTGGATAAATTCAGATAAAGCTTTTAAAAATAATGGTTGTTGATTTTTTACACACTTGCCATCTCACATCTTATCTTGTTCTTTAGGCAGTTATGATTAGACTGCAGAATATCAGCCTGGCTTGTTTACTCAAGATTTCTTCCAAGTTTCATGTAAAGCCAAGCCTATTGAAATCCATAAAAAATAGCTACAACAATTTTGCTGGACTGTGCAACAGGTCTCAGCTATTTCAAGAGTAAAAGTGCTCCATTCTTACAGTCAGAGCATTGGCAGGAGGAGGACAGCACATTAGCCAAATGGCAGGAAGATGCAGGGACACAGCCTGGGGTACAGCCACTGGATCTCAGCAGGAATTCCTAATTCCAGGAGTTACAGCTGAGCTACTACTGGAGTTCAGCCTGTCAGCACAGAAATTATCACTGTCATGGCACTAGAGCTATTATCTCAAGGAGATTTTAAAGAGTGCAGTAGCTTACATGGTACAGGATCAGTCACTATACACAAATCCTTTATTATTTTTCTCAAGACTGCTATAGAACAAGCAAATTACATTTGCACATAACTTCAAGAGATAAAAACCCTGAAAGTGCCTTTTAAGACTAAGAGTCATTGAGGATCATATCATACCTATGTCAGTGGAAAGGGAAAGTTCTTCTTGATCTTCCTGCCCTGTTGTCCCTCTAAAGAGGTAGCAGAAGGCCTTCCTCCATTAGAAGGTAGACTTCTCCCTGGGATACAGCCATTACCAGTGTGGCAGGCATGGGAAAACATCCAAGCAGGTTTTACATCTGGTTAGACAGCAAAAATGGCAGAAGCACAAACTCAGAGGACACTGGGCAAACCCTGCACTACTCTGCCCCCAGAGAAATCGGCAACTTGTGTGCACAGCAAAGGCAGGACCAGTTCACCTCTCACTGTGTTCCCAGCCAGCCCAGTAGCTCTGCATGAGTGTGAGACAAGTTCTGCAGTGTCCAGATTTCAACACATGGAAAAATTTCATTTTTCTCTCAGGCTTTGTCTTGGAAATGGGTTACCACATTTCACTCACTCTTTTTCAGAACAAGGCAATGTTTATTCATCTGCCTGATTCTTTTATCCATCCTACATGGTACAAAAAATCAAAGGTATCTACACATCCTCCAGTGCATCACTGGGCAGCACAGCTAAAGCCTGTTCTTCTCTTCCTGTCTCAGCCCTGCAGGAGAACTTAGTCCATGGCATTTTCCTCTAGCATGGTTGTTTGTGTTGTACTTCTGGGCTTTTTGGTACGTTGAAAAGCCCTTGAAGTCAAGCCCTGCACAACATGAGGACAGATGGAGTGATGTGAGTGAGTAATAACAAGTCCCGAAAGTGCCCTGAGATGTTTCATACTTGCTGTGCACATCACTCCAAAGAGAAACTGGAATAGAGCCTAGGACTGGCAGCACAGGATCCAGAAATGTCTCTGAAGTGCTCAGGAAAGCTTTTCTGTGACACAGTTCTCCCTGCACTGGAACACACCCAGAGAATCTCTGTAAGCCTGATCATCCACTGCCCTCCGCAGTTGTAGAATACACCAAGACAAATGACATCCTCTGCACTTTGCACTGATGCAGAAAGAATCCTTCTTCAAAATTCTTTTTTTATTACTATGAAAATATCACCCCAAGAAATTTCATTCTGTTTTTTTCTGCATTGGAGTGAGGAATCCTCCTGCTAGCAAAAGTGTTTTTCCTAATATCGCTAAATACAAATGGAAAACTGACTGAAATAGCACAGCTTCTTTAAGAAATTAGAGGCCAAGGGTGATGGGATGTGTCAGAAGAAGGAACATTCCTGGGCCCACTAAGGAGAGCTCAGTGGGGCAGAGAGACAAGGCTGTTGGGTTTCTTTGCTTCCAGATGCCATTTCAAACCAAGCCCAAATGAAGAATGAGCCTGAAGTGACTGTCCATGAGAAATGAACTGGCACTGCCAGGTAGCTAAGGGTGGAGAGGCACCTCCAGCCCCAAGCACACATGGCCGTGGGGCTGACCCCCTCTGATGGTGCGGGGCTGCTCCAAAGGACCAGCCCTGCCCCAGCACACAGCTCTTGCTTTGCTCTCCACAGCAAAAACACAACTCTGTCTGACAGTTCAGCCCCTGGAGGAGAGGGAATCATGGGCTCTAAGGAAACATTGCTGAACAAACTTCACTGGGCCCTTGGGAAAAGGAATTTTGCCAGCTCACAGCTTGTGGGACCAGCAGCCGGCTTCAAGCAGGTCCAGCTCAGACTCATTCCTGACTAATCACTAATGTTCTCAGAAGCTTCCAAAGGCTGGCAGAGACCAAACTGGAGACGGCAGACAATGGTCTGGGCATTTGTGGCCCAGACCCCAGCTGGACTCAGTTCCATTTGCTGGTGACCTTCACATCTGATGGCACTGACCCTGGCACCTCTCACTGCTTGCAGGACCGGAAGTTTTAAAACTTCTCATGGAAAGCATGTGATCTAATGAACTCTAATTTTTCTCATGCTAAGGAGCACCCTAGAATAAAAGAAGCTCTGACCTCCACAGACCAAAAGCTTTTCGTTCAAGGCTGTTTTTTCTCCCACGAAGTACTCCTCTCAATACAGTGATTTTGTTGAGCCTTGTCCTCCGCGGCCGCACGGGCAAAATCGACGCTCCCTCCGTGTGGCCATCGCGCCGCAGGCGGCCCTGGGTCCGAGCCCTCGGCAGCGCAGCGGGAGCCGCTCGCAGCGGCCGGGAGGGCGCGGGCAGCGCTCGCCGCGGAGCAACGCTGCTCTCTGCCGGGGAGCCGGGGCTGGGCAGCGCCGCCGCGCCTGCCTCGCTTCTGGGGAGAGAACGGCGTGCCCGGGCTGCCAGGAATCCTGCGTGTCTTTGCCATGGAAAGGAATGCCTGTGTCTGAGCGGCAGCGGACACAGCAGTCGTACAAACGCACGGGCAATCCGCTTCCAGCCACTGCAGGAAGCGAGCAAAATCAGAATTCACCATGTAGAACCAGTCCCCTTTTAACGAGCTCCAGTGCGCTGCTGGTTTGCCTCTCTTACATCTACACACACGGGAGGCAAACGGTGCAACCCTCCTTGCCTGCCTTGTGGGCTTTGTTCACTCGTCCTCGGAGTCTTTGTCCTGTCTTGGCTTCCAGAACAAGCAGGATGAAATCTGTGGTCACCTGAAAGCACAGTCCTAGGTGAGATGTGTTACGACAAATAGTTGGTTTGACTATAAAGCCTTTTAATGACTGGTGTCTTCAAGGCATAAATGTAGGTTCAGTAACAAAATAATTCAAGAAAACCATGTGCAAATAGTTCAGGAGGCTGCAGTGGTGTGAAAAACCACCTGTCCATGGTGTTTTCACTTAAGCACCACTTCTGTCTTCCCGATCAATAGCAAGATTGTGTTCTCTTCTGGTGGCTGGCAGAGGTCAGGATGACGTTTCAGAGTTTATGGTCAGGGCCAGGGTTAACTCAGGGTTCAGGTGCTATGGGCACAGAGACCCTGCATTGACTTCAAAATTGTGGGTCAGGTCAAAGGTCAGGAGTCACTGCTCAATGGTCAGGAGTTAAAGGTCAGGGGTCAAGGATTACGGGTGTGTGGCAGTGGATGTGGTTTGGTGCCTAAGGTCATAGGTCAGCGGCAAAGGTAGGGGCAGGTGCAAAGCTAGCTGTTTGGAGACAATGGTAACAGTTTGGGGTCAGGGGTCAGACTGGGGTTTAAGGGTCAGGGGTTGTCGTCAGCAGTCACCAGTCAGTTTCAGGGGCCAGGATAAGAGGTCCTAACCTCAGGTGTTAGGATCAGGGGTCATGGGTCACCGGTCAGAATCAAAACTCAGGGCCAGGGGTCCAGGGTCAGGTGCCATGGTCTAGGGTTGGGGGGGTTATGCCTTTGGGTGGGAGCTTAAATAGCCATTCTGATGGGGTTTCTGTTTGGCAAAACAGATTGCGTTGTACAAACCATAGGCAATCATAGCAAGACTTCTCCACTTTGACCAAGACCTGCAGAATTCTTAGCTTGGAAAATTGCTCAGAAGAAAGTTCAACACCAACTACACTACATCTAAGAGACATCTAAATTAGCAGTGAGAGAAAGAGCCTAGCAGTTCATCCCAGTTTCCATTCAAGTCAATGGAAAGACTCACAAGATTGTTACTGAGAAATAGCAAGAGGCTGAAGTACTTAAACATGGCCAGGGGCTCTCAGCAGAAAACCTTGGCTTTGGGACAGACTTCTCTGGCATGTCACTAACATGTCTTCTTTGGGATAGCCAAACCATGGTGCAGAGATCTCATCTATTGCACACACCATGTGGGAGATCTGCTTACTCCTCTCTCCTTCCATGCACATGATGTGCTTGATGAGTGTTGGGGATTCCCACAACACTACAATGAACATTTGTGCCTTCTCTGCTCCTGTCTTGTTCCCTCGACCTTGTACAGATGGGGATCCAGCTCTCTCCTGCCCCTTCAGAGTGAGACTCTGCAGCATTATAGGCTGATGATGGGAAGGAACACTTTGGTGGTCACTGCTTTAGAAGGCAAAATTCACTGCATGTTTGAAAAATGCTGCTAGAGCCAATTTTAGAAATGAAGCTTTTAATCATCCTTCTCCACTCTGTTCCCCTGTGATTAATCAAAAAGAGACTCAGGCTTTCTCTTTGCCTCTGCCATAGCTCCAGACAAAAGACTTGGAAATTTCCATCCAGCTGCACTTGGAAAGAGTGGAAACTGCCATTTTTGAAAGAGGTTAACAAAATCTCAAGCCGACAGTCCAGCAGAACATTGGAAACCTTTGCCAAATCCTTGCAGGATGGCTGAAACACAAGCTGTCCCAGGGAAGCATTTTTACTGCATCTCTTCACGTCAAATAAAACACACCTCTGGCTAAGCTTGTGCTTTGGTATTTTTAATAAGAGAAGATATTCTACCCCTGCTGAGGAAATCACGATCATGCGTTTTGGAACAGACTGCCAGCAAAAGGATGGGAGATATTAAGGGAATCCTCTTCAGGACACAAATGGGGAAACTTCATCAGAGGGAGCATACTGGCAAATCTGGGAAAGGGGGCGGGAGTCAGAAACTTGGGTGGTAGAAGTGGCAATCTTAGCCTAGTAATTCCCATGGGATCAGATTGGAATGAAAAGCTGGACAAACCTCTTTAACTGGGTCTGAGAGATGATTTATTTTTTCCCCCTGACTTGCCCATTCGGTTCCTGAAATGACTCTTGTCCTCTTACCCAAAACTGGAGAAGGAAAGCAGGAGCTGCGCCTTGGGATCTTGACATCCAGAAAACCCTGAAAATCTTACATCAACCATCTTTTATTTGTCCTCCTGAGATGTTCTGGGAACTTCAAGTAGGCTAATTGAACTGGCCTTATTCCCAAACCAAAACAGACTCCCTGAACAGATCTCATGTGTGTTAATTCTGGCTGTGTCCCTGTTCCCCCAGGAATTCCTCCTGCTACAGCCACTCCGACACAGGCACAGTGCCACTGGGTCCTTGGCAAGTTGAACGAGCTTTGCCATGAACAGAGCCTGTAAAATAAGCTGAAAACATTCCCAGTTATGTCAATCCCTTTGCAACAGATTTTAAGCATTTCCCATTTTTTTCTACAGTATTTTAACAAAATTGGAAAGGCTGCAGAATTCCCTTTCAAATGAATTTTTCATGACCGTGTGAAAAAAAACCCCAGTTACTGTGGTGCTCATGTTTTTATAGTAATGAGGGTACTATTAAAGCCTGCCTGTCCCAAAGGAGCACAGTGATCATCAGGCTCATTATTCAGAGAAAGACAATAGCAATATTAATGAGGCTCAGACATCTGTCAAATTAATCTGTAGTTCCAAGCTTAGGGATCAAAGGCAAGATTTAGATTTCCTAGCTGTGATTTCCCCTTTCTGTCAAAATCTGAGTGGCTGTGAGTGGCTATAAAGAGATTAATTTCTATTTTTCAGCTGTTTACACAGCCGTAATAATGAGGGACCTTGGAAAGTTGATATAGCAGGTCTTTAGAGAACACTCTCCTTTATCTTGCCAGCGCAGACTGGGAAACTGGGAGCAGCTCAAACAGCAGAAGTTACAGCAGAAATGAGGGAACTTGATTCCATGGACATTCCATGGACATGCACTAGTAAAAATATGTAGTAAGAACTCACATATGTTCAAACTCTAGGGATATGCCCTCTTCCTTTCCCAGACACAGGGAGTCTCTCTTGCCATGGTATCAGGGCTGTCACTCTGTTCCCTTGCCAGCACTCGGATCATTCCAAGGGTACAAGAAGAGCCTGGGACACATTGCACAGTGTTTGAGGCAAAATCAGGATGCTGGGGAGGAAACAAGGCATGCTGAGATTTTTTTTGCCTCCCTCACTCTCCAAGGTCCTCTTCCCTTCCCCATGTTTGTGTAGCGCTCTGTCCTGAAGAAAGGAAGGATAAAGTCATCTCCAGGCCCAGGAGAGGCTGCTGCAATGCACATTAGCACTGGCCAGAGTAGCCCAGGGCACTTGGAGCCGAGGGGATGATCCTGTGATCCCCCAGCAGTCTTCTCAGAGTCTCCTGGTGCACAAGCTGCCTGTGCAGTAAAGGGATGGATGAATGTCGTCCCACTTGAGGATTTAGGGGAGATGGGCTGTAAATGGGTTGTGTGCATGGAGCAGGTCCCATGCTCTGCAGGGAGGATTTGTGGCTGCCCTTTGTTTGCTCTTTCCTGGGCAGGGTCTGCCAGGCATAGGGAGCAGCAGGGGCCAGGCATGCCTTGGGAGAGGGAAAGTTACCGTGGGTGGGTTCTGGGCAGCAGGCCTGGTGTAAGCAGTGGCCTGCTTTACCCAGCACCCACAGAGCTGAAGCTGTCACCCCTGTGGACTTTGGAAAGCTCTCTCTTCTGCCTGGGTAAAAAGACCAGATTTCCCTTCAGCTCCAGATGTTTAGAAAAGACAAAGCCTTGAACAGTCCAGGGGATTGGGGAAGACAAGAAACCAATGGGCAACTTCTTATTGTACAAAAGTGTCTTTCCAACTCTTCTCGCCTCCAGTTCTGAGTACCTGAAACAGCACTGTGAAATAAATCAATGAGCCTTTGAAAACTCTCCTGTTGCTGAGAGAAAACTCTCCAGCAGAGTAGCCACTTCATTTACCACCAGCGAAATGCTGTTGGTTTGAGCTTTGCATCCTTTCAGTCCATTCAGTCTACTTACAGATATGGTTTAATCCGTCAAGAACTTCTGTGAAATCAGGTTTGTAGTACTGCTCCTAGTTCTGGAGTTCAGCCTTCTGGAAGAAAAGATATTCCTGCTACTTCTCCTGGAATGGGAAAGCTGCTGTGATCGCTGAGATTGGATGGAAATATTCTCAAAAGTTCAGGTCCTGCATCAAGTGATCATGCGGGGTTACTTGATAGTCGTGGTAATGAGCGTCTTATTCTGACTGGCATCACTTCAGTGGTGTGAGTTCAAAGTGCTCTGAGATGCCCCTTTATCTTTATGCTGAACAGCAGCGAGAGAGCTGTCAGAAAGGGGTGCCTGCTGCTGCCATCCTCAGCTCCACAGTGATTGCCAGCAGTCAGTAACCTTGCCTTGACTTGGCAGTCAACATGTTACATTAATCTAGTTTTTAGCACATGCTCAGCTCCTGTTCTACCTTCCTAATGGCATTAAAAGTTGCATATTTACCATATTTTTCTTCATATAAATTATTTTTCAAAACACTCATTTCCCAACCAGGACATGTGAATCCACCCCTGCTATTGACCCTATAATTTAATTACAAAACCATGTAAATAAGGATCCAATAATTTTGCAGTACTAAGTGATCTCCTTAGAGCAATGTTTGCACAATTTTCTTGGAATTAAATCCTAAGTGTTTCTGAATATTTTACCACAAAAGAGGAGTTGTGCCCTGAATCCACACTTCATAAATTAGGATCTGGCTTTGCAAAACTTTCCTCAATAGCTTTAATGTATCTTGAAATATGAACTAGATAAGCCTACCTGCAGGTAGAAGCATTTTCAGGAAAATTCAAACCGGGACAGCAGTGTTTTGCTACATTTTGAAATATTTCTTTATTTTGCTGATGTAGTAGCAATGTTTGATCCAAGATGATCCAAGGGTATAAATAAGGTAAAGTCTGTAGGAAGGGACATTAGGCTATTGCTTCTCTCTGTGGACCTTGCTCTGTTGAAAGGCTTTAACTTCTGAGTTGTTTCCATACAAGCACGTCAGGCAAAACCCATACCCAAAAAGAGGTCTATGCTGCTATCCGGTGACACAGCCAGAGGTAATATCCCTCTGTCCTAAATCATATTGTCTTCCACACCACCCTAAAAAGGATCATCTGTAACTGGCTTTTTTCTGCTATAAGTCTGTACTAAAAGGTTTTGCATTCAAGTGCCTAGAGCCCTAAGGAAAAGTGAAAGTGGCTTTCCCAGTGAAGGTAGCTATTTTCAGTGTCAGGCAGACAGATGGGACTCCATTTCAAGCATAACGTGCTTTATTTCCTCCATCCATATTATTTCATTTTAGCAGAAGTCAGGCTTTTGTTTTCCCACTCCTATGCCATCCAAGTTACTTCTGGTTGGCATCTAAATGTCATATACCTGTGTGGTACAATACAAGAGCATTTTTTGAGAGTCCAGTGCCATGATTCATCTCAAGGAGTTGCCTGTGTACAGGGAATCATCAGCCAAACATACCAGAAGAACTGGACACATACAGCTTTGGTGCACAGGGAATCTCTTGCTACCTGCATGATTAAGGTAGATACAAAGGGTTTCATCATTTGGTCACTTAATCTGAGGATCAAAAGGGAAGACAGAGTTTTCCAAAGATCTCTTTTTGTTCTCCTTTGTCCACAACACGCAAAAACAACCAGGGTACGCTGTTCTTAGGCAGTTGCAAGGAGGTTTGTGTCCTTGTGCCATTAAGGGGCAGATTTACACAGAAAATGCTTTTGTGAAGCTTGTTACCAGTGAGTTTTGATATGTCTCCCTCCATCTGTCCTTCAGAGATCCTTGGACACTTAGAAACTGAACTGAATCATGAGCTCTTTGGTGTCATCTATCTTGCTAATCACTGTGATGAGGTGTCCTCATCCTTGCTCCCCATAGTGACTCCACAGTTGCTTGTGTTCTATGTGACCTTCTTAGGTGTGTCCCACAATCCTCTGGGCTGATTCCCATGGGGCTTCAGAGTAAGCACGCAGGAATAGGCACAGTGATTTATAGAGTGCTGATTCAATTCCAGGACTACGGGCAAGTGACTAAGCAAGTCTCTTTCAGAGGGAGAGCAGAGGCAGGGAAGAGAAATACGCTTATGACCCTTGGGCAACGTGTCATTGTTGGGGGTTAGGTGTCCTTCCTTTTGTTCCTTCTTACCTATAAAATTTTCCCCTTAGTTGGGGGAAACTTGACTGCTTGAGAATTGAGTGCTTGAGAAGACAAAAAGTTTGGTTGAGCCCAGGTGGAAGGGGGCAGGTAAAAGGGAGGGCAGGGGCAGCTGCTGGCTCATCTCGCTCTTCAGCTTCAGAGGAGGACACACTCAGAGCTGTTGTTGCTCAGGGAAAGGAATTCTCCATAACCCAGACGGAGCTGCTGCTGCTGCTCCTTCTCCTGCGGCCCCTCCGCAGCCCCTGCCCTGCCGGGCCGTCCTGCAGCGCAGCCACCGCTGCGGAGCTGCTGACACATCTCGTCCATCCCCTGCCCCAGGATCTCTGCCCATTCCTGCCCTTCCAGCTCCGTGTTCCTCACAGTCCTGCCAGGGCACCCGGGATCGACTGCCCCAGGGGGTTTGTGAAGCAAAGCCTCTCCCCCATCCTTTCCTGTCTTGGCTGAGAAGGCTGTCACAGGGTTCTTGATTCTCTTTTGTTGTTAATGCCACAGTTATTGTTGTTTGTTTGCCTTGTTATACATACTAGTAAAGAACTATTATTCCTGTCCCCAAATCTTTGCCTGAGAGCTTCTTAATTTCAAAATTATAATAATTCAGAGGGAGGGGGTTTACCTTTTTCATTCCAAGGGAAGCTCCTGCCTTCTCTAGCAGACATCTGTCTTTCAAACTTTAAGAGCTTCTGGCTTATAATATTGCTGGAATGTACAAGGTCTTAGTAGGTATATTAGAAGAGATAGAAGGCAGTAACATGTTGGTAGCAAGGAAAACAAACATTATCTCACACTGGAAAACACACTGAAAAGAGATAGTACAACACCAACATGCACTGTAACTGCTTTTGCTTCTTGAATCTGTCTTCAAGAATTCTGTTGCCCTGAGTGAGCTTTGGAATAGGTTCTTCAATAAGAAGATGATCCCCAGAGCTCAAGGAGCAAGAAAAGGGAATATTAAGACACATGACAGTCTGCAAAGTTTGAATACTGGGGGAAAAAAAAATTAAGTTCTGCTGTGATAGCAAGCTAGAGATGAGGGTTTTCTAGAATGGCAATTCTGTAGCTGTATATGTCATCCTGAACTTTGGTATTGTCTCTGTCTAGCTTTTAACTCTACAGCCCAGGGGAATTTCCAGTTGCAGGGGCCCAATGGTTTCAGGGAGAACACATCCACTTCCTGCTGAAAGTGGAGAGTGGAGCAGATCTTTGTTGAACTGATGTGGAGGATTGGAATATACATGGGACCTCTGTGGTATGAATATATATCCAAGCAACAATTAGCCTAAGTGCATGAATAGAATCTTGTGAGTTTGAGGTTTGGCATTAAAGACTACGATGGATCAATTTCTTGTTTTACCTTCTACATTCCTGGATATTTTAAATGGGGAATCCGTCGGGGAAAAAAATATCAGAGACCCACAGATGATCATAATTTTTCTGTGCTAGCTAAAGAAATCTTTGGTTCTTACAATCAAATGCAGCGGCCTTAAGCTGGCTTGATGTGTCACAAATTTCCTTTGAACTTCCAGAGACAATATTATAGTGACATTGATACCAATTAGTGGTTTTGGTTTTATATTTTTGTATTATCATCAGAGCATTTTGTTAGAAATAGGACAAAAGTTCTTTGAACTGTGAAAGACTGAATTAAACTTTCCTCTCTTTACCTCTTGACAAACTGTAACATCCATATCCAATTATGTAGTGTTAAAGTTCTTCTGTAATTAGTTTGTAATTTACTTTTGGGTTTCTAATGGCTTTGTTTTAAATTATTCTCTCACGGAATTTGCAAGTCTGCCATAGTTCTCTAGGCATAGCTAATAAGCAAGTTTCAAAGAGACATGATAAATTCTGTGGAAATACACAGAAGTATACCATGAACAGTAATTTAATTAACATCAGCCAGATAGATGATACTTTTTTTGCAATGGATCTTCTTTGCATAGCTTAGAGAGGATGTCTTTAGCCGTATTTATCATGTTTTGTATTTCACTTTTTGGTCTCTTGCCAACTTAATGGAAGTTGAATTCTTCCATATATGAATATACAGAAATTGAACTGAGGTAAAAATGTGCAAATTAACATTTATTCATGTTTCCCCAGCCACGAAGAAAAGCTCTGGTTACTTTCTTTGCACAGAGATGCATTTAGAGTCATTCTTTCCTGAAATGGAGGATCTGCACTGTGAGTATGACCTAACTTGAAGCTCACCTAGATTGAGGAATGACTCCATCACTAACACAGTTTAAACCAGCAGCTGCCACACCCTCAATTTCATTTCCCTCCTAGCGTTATGCTGGATTTTGTCTTTGTGAAATCACCATTGCTGGTGTCTCCAGAGCAAGGTTGATTGCCTTTCTGCTGGGTCGGCTTAACTCCAGCACTGGTTAACTAGGCAGAACATTGTGCTAAACAGGAACTCAAGTGACAAGGTCAGTATTGTTCATTTGAATTTTGAAATTTAAAATAGTCATTTTACAGTATTCATTCATCAGAAAAATCACATCTCTGGAAGTCCAAGATCCCAGTAATTAATCCTAATGAGAGAAGCTTCTGATTATTTATTTTAGGTTTCCAGACCTAGCCACACTTAGCTGTATTTTATTAGAAGTGCCATTACTCAGAGAATCAGAAAACACATTTTCATGATGCATTTGATACCCATAGTGAGCAAGAGAAATCTATTTCTCTGTACATTTTTAGAAGATGACAGTTTTGGATCACTGTCACAGCACAGCTGGTCTGTAGCTGGACAAATAATTTGGCCATAATTAAGAAACTCAGGTCGGCTAGACTGGTTTGATAAACAGGTCCCTGGGGGGACAATGATAGGATAGATTTGGACCCAAACAGAGACCTCAGCCAACCCCATTCAATCTGGAATGCAGACACATTACTGGCCAGAGAGCTGGGTGGTGTTAAAACCCAGACCAATCAGCTGTCTTAACCCAGGAAATTGAAACCCCCTGTATCAGAAGGTTCTGAACAATAAAAGAGGCTGTTTGTCGCAAGGATCTCCGAGAGTAATGTCGTCTCTGTCGCCGACCAACAACTTCACGTAATAGATTGTCATGTGCAGTGGGCCAAACTGGTTTGTTTTATTAAACATGTAGGAAAATAACATTAAGATGTATTTTTCAGCTACATGACAGCAAGAAATACCTTCAAAGAACCCTTCCTGGAGTTTCTGGTTTTATCAGGGTATTTGGTCTCTCTGGTTCAGTGCCTAGTAAAAATAGTCCAGCTTTAATAAAGGACAGATGTTGACATATTCACTCACCTTCATCATTGCATGGATGCATTTCATACTGAATTTCACCTAAGGAATTTTAGACTTTACAGATAAAAATCAAAAACACTTCTTGCTTCCCATTGGGATCATTGCTGTTTTTTCAGATCAAAGATACCCCATCAACATAATGACTTCAGATGGAAGGTTGTGATTTTTTTAATGTACTAAAGGAAAGATTAATGTGGCTTAAGTATGGTAAGTTTAGCACCTTTGTCCCTTAACCTTGTTTAGTGCTTATGCCACTAGATCATATTTTTGCAATTCTTTCCTTAAATCCTTCCTTGTCCTTAGCTATCAGCAAGGGTAGTCATCTATAATAAGGTTAGGATTCAGTTTCAATATAATTAAATATATTTTCTGGCTGAACACATTCCAAGCATTCCTTGGAAATACTTCCTTTTTCATGATGAGAAAGCCCAGTACGTTTAAATTTCAAACAGTACCATTAGTGTGCAGTCCAGTACTTTCTTTCTAATGATACATCAGATCTGGAAATTCCTCAGCCAGTTCAAGACAGGCAAAAGGGCAAGTGTTCAAAGTAGCAAGCTGGAGGTGCACCCTCAAAATCCATGTAATGGTTAGCAGATTTTTATACTTCAGTCTGAAGATTTATCCCTTTCATACTGAGCATACTCCTGGACCATAAGAGATTGTTAGCACTGATGAAAAATAAATCCCTTTCCAAAAGCTTACCTACCTTTAGAAGGAAGAATGGTTAGTGGAGTTATTTTTAATGAACAACTCTGTGAGGAACAGCTAGAAAGGTAAAGAGCAATTATCCACTTCTGGAATCATGAGAGATTTGGATGTTTTACTCTCTGTTCTATTAATCCCTTGCAATCCCTACATACCGAATTAGAGAGAATCCCCATGAGACAGGGGAACAAAGGAATAAATATGTTAATGACTTAAGTGTGTGGACATGGGAGTTCAACCAAAAGAATAAAGTAGATAGTGAGAATTTTTTTTACAAAAGTAAATTTTTAAAAAAGTGTGTGTGTGTGTGTGTGCACAAAAGAAAGAAGGCTTGTGGAAAGACTGTTTTGTTCTGTTTTACCTGTGGATAGAGTGGTTTTGAAGGAGGTCACAGCTGCAGCACTGATGCTATCACTACCATTTATTGCTGGAGCATATGACAACTTTGCTTACTTTCATTATTTATTGCTGTTTTTACAAAATTAACAGGCTCTACTGACTTTGTCTTGGTTCTTTACAAAACATGTTATGTTCTGTGCAGTGTTAGGTTTGTAATGTAAGAGACCACAGAGCCACCAATGTTCAGGAAACTTTACCATATGAACATGTAAATTTTTTTCTCTCATGCACTTTTATCACAGAGACCACAAAGGATCCATAGAGTCTTAAACAGATACAGTTTCTTTTTAAAAAAGCAGTTCTCTTCTTCTTTCACAATTTTGCTGATTAGGAGAAAAGATGAGTTGTTCCACAACTAGATGAGAGTTGACTTTACTAAATTAAATTGAGAATGTATAATTGAGAATGTATAAGTAGAGTTTTCATAGGGCACAATGTTACACGGGCTTTTCTATACATAACAAGGGAGGTAGACCCTAGTGCTACATGCAAAGCTCAGCCTACCTTCACTGCACCAATGCTTGGCCAATGCAATATCCTTAAAATAAAGAGACAGATATTGTCATTTTCAGACACTGGTTTCTGTCTTGTGCTTCCTTTAATTTTTATTTTGTAGGCTGAAATAAAAAGTAAAACAAAACAAAGGTCTTTGCCTTCAAACCATTGACTTAGAAGGGTCTGACACAACTTCCCATTAATGGAGTTCTTTGGGATCAGTCTGTAAGTGTGATATTTTGTTTGTTCTACTTACAAATTTTTTCTGCATGTCAGTGAGGTTTTACCATTGCTGTGATATTGCTTCAGCAGAACCAAGAAAGCATTTGAACAGCACACTTTCAATAGCATGCATCACTGACTCCAAGTACATTCAGTTAGAAATAGTAATGACAAATAGTGAAGGCTATTATCCAAGCTGTTAAATTCAAATAAATTAAAGGAGTAATAAAAAACCCTACACATCACATGATCTTAGAAGATAGAGTTGTGAATGCCCTTGGGAGGTCTCTTTACTCATCTCTCCACCTATGGCATGACCAAGATCTTCTCAAAAACCTGTGCAGAAAAATACTCCCCACTTTTTCTGGCAGGCAGTTCAATGCTTTGCTACCTTTCCATGAGAGAACCCATGCCAAGAGTCTGATCTGATTTTGTTGCTGCAGTTTAAGCCTGCTGCATCTTGGTTTAGTATTGCTGGAAATGGAGAATGGGCTTATCCTTCCTGTGATACCATAGTCTTGCACATAGTTGAAGGCTGTTAACACGTAGTATTCTATTCTGCCACCCCCTTCCCACAGTTCTAATTTATTTTTTTTATTAATTGTATTTAGACTAATGACTTTTGTTGCCTTCCTGTGGACTCCAAAATTTATCTGTATCTTCAAGTGTAGTGCCTAAAACTGGACCCTTCTCCCAGTGCCAAGCAGAGTAGAAGATTTCTATCCTGCACCTTGAATCAGAATATTCAGCTTCTTGGTGTTCCTTGTAAATGATTGCTTTCATTATTTTGACAACTGAACAAAATTAAATATTTGTCCATTTATTTTCTCTTGAAGGACTAGGAAACTTCTAATGAACTGTTAAAGGTTCACATGCAAGAAAATTTAATAGCGATACTCTGTTCCCAGACAAGTCTTTAGAAAATTAACTATTGTCTATAATGTGAACAAGATTTAGCCCTGAGTAGACATTAGTGCTTGACAAAATAAATTACTTCCAAACGCTGTAGTTAATTGAAGTGCACAGCAGTTTGCAGGATCATGTCTAACCTTTTGCCTTATTCCCCAACGAGAAATTGAAGTGGGATGTGAATATGTAGCACACAATAGCATGCAAGACTTGGAATAAATGCCTTTCTTCTAGGAAAATTAGAATAGGTCTGTTTGAGAGCCAGTCTTTTCTGCTTTGCAAGGAAAATCCTAGCCTTGAATCCATAGGCTGTCCCTTGCAAAGAAGGTTAAATTTCCCTGACTGAATAGTCCTTTACTTTGATCACGTTCCATGTGTACAAGACAATCCAACCAATCTGTCATTTGTGACTTAAACCTTGAGTGTTATAAATAAATGCTGTGTAACCGCTGGCTAAAGGACAAATCAGAACATTAGGACGATTAAGAGAAAGCAACGCATCAGTCCAACTACAATAAAGCTAATATCATTCAGTCTGCTGTAATTTAAAACAGCTGTCAGCTAGTCCTGGCTTGTGATATAACAGGCCAAATTCTTGGACACTGAGTTATTCTTAGAAATATGCACACAGGCATTGGCAACTCATGCTGCAAATTGCCTGTTGCCAATACCCTGTCAGTTATATGTGCCAACAGATATAAAAGCTATTGTTCTAACTCGTGAAAAACAACTTAAAGTTTTTAATTTCAAATTACTCAACGATTTCGGGGACATGGAAATGAATGAATTTTAAACTAAACCTCACACAAATGAGAAATAATTTCATAAGTGTTGTTTAATTCACCTCAAAAGGTAAAGGACATTCTATTCATTCCTTGTAATGAGCAGTGTAGGACCCAGCCTGGCAACATCAAGTGAGGGATGGGGGAAAAAAGAGAGAATAGGACAAAGCTGCATGCCCCAATAATGGAAGAAAAAAAATATCAGTGCAAAATAAGTATGTATTATGCTTTTCATAAAAGTCATAATACATGTTATTTTAAGTCTGGTCTGTTGAAATGTACACTCTCACCTATTTCATCTACCCTCTCTTTCAAAGATCCATGCAGCTACCGGCATTTCCTGTGTAATATCACTTAGGAAAGTGAAAACATAAGTGGAATTTTCAATAAAAATGTTGTTTGATATGAAGCTCAGTTGTTTCCACATTAGACCACGCTTTTAGCCTCAAGAGCAGAACCATCGCCCTATTGAAAATTTGTATTGGGGGTCGGAATTTGTGGAATATACTATTCTTCTGTTCATGGAAATGTGTGATTTGCATCTTTGTCTCTTCTCTTAACTTTTCCCCTTCTCTCCTGTTCTTTAACTGGATGCCCATACTTTCACAGATGGTGACTAGTGTAGGTAATCTGGGAAAGAAGGAAGCCAGACACATATATCATCATAATGTTCACAGGACATGTTGATGAAGTAACCCTCTATTCAGGAACATTGTAGCTTTTATTGAATTTTACATGTAAGATGGAATGGAAAACTGTACTGGTTGTTAAAAATTCATTTGTTATTGGATTTTGTGAGGAGTTCAGATGTCTTGCATATGTTAGGAGTTCCAAAACTGCTCAAGCTTATCCTTTCAATAAACAGAAGAACACAACAGGATCTTTAGGTGTGCAGCAGATGGAATGGAATTCAGTCTTGTCAAGGTTGTGACACTCAAGTGCCTGTATGTGCTCCTGGGAAAGTCTTAGCTAAGAATTTGTGGGGCTGTTGAAGTTTAGCCACCTTCCTGGTAGGCAGTGACTGATCTGTGGTATTAGGAATACATTTAACATGCCTAAGTCCTCCATTGTTGCTATGTCTAAATGTCAATTGAGTTGTAAGAGAATTTTTGAGTCAAAGTAAATAAATGGATTAAAGATTGTTTTCAGTGTATCTAAAAGTTGGTATTTTTTTCACACAGGTTTGTAATTACTTCATGCTTTGATTGCTTTTGTGGTTTATTTGCTCAGAGTTGATGAAAACCTTATCTTTTGTTTTCATCTGTTTTGATAGAGGTTTTAGTTTGAGCACTAGACTTGAACAAAACAACTCACTTGTTTAATTTCATCTGCTCTTGTCTTCTGATGCAAATATTTTGAACAGCACTGATTCTGCAACAGTCAGAAGCAAGTTTGTGAGTTCTACAGTCAAGCTGAGAAAGAGAATAATCTTGTGGATGACTCACAATTCAGGTACAAATCAATTAATTGCTCCTATTGTGCTCATTTTATGGGGCTCTCTCAGAGGCTTTTGGTTCCTTACAAATTGCAGTACTACATACCAGGGGTCACAAAGAAGCTTATTTTTCAAAAATCAAGAATTATTCTGGATATATAGCTCGTGATTTAGCAAGATCTATTTGGAGGTGGAACAAATGTCAGCAGAAGTTGAATTATTTCTATTTAAGAATAGGACTGACAATTAGTAAATGGCCATTTACACTGCTGCACTGGGGAGCCTTACTGCTTCACAAGTGGCTGATATAAGACTCACAGCACAAGGTATTGCTCCTATTTTGCAGATGGAAGAAGCTGGGGGTAGGGAAGGGCTCCCACAGGAAGCCTTTGGCAGAGCCAAATAATGAGACCTGATTCATGGCCTGTGCTATGGTTGCTTGATTACATTTTCCTTTTCTTCTTTCCTTGTTTGCTAATGAATCATGATAGTGGGTGACCCCAATTCATACTGCAGATGGTAACATTTAAGTCTCATGGAAGTTGCGATCCAGTGAACCTTTTTTTTTCAACCTCATAATATCTTTTTACAGAGTTTGAACTGAAAAATAAGGAACTTCTGTGTAGAGTATCAGGATCTACTAGTTTTACAATTTGAGCTTGACTTAAATTAAAAGCTGGTTTTAGAAGTTGGGAGTGGGGTTTTTGGTTAGGTTTTGTTTGTTTGGGTTTTTCTCCCCATGATCATTCTTCCTGCCTTTGTTTTCTTTCTCAGTTTTTCATATGGAAACCAGAACTATGGTTGTCTTGTGCTCTGCCCATGTAATGTTTTAACACTGAATTGCCCAATTAATCTTAAAATCATTATCATTCAGTTAACAATCACCTTTAAGGATTTGTCTCTTTTTTTCTCAGCTGTTGGTGTAGTAACAGTGAACTCTATTTTAACTTCCAGTCTGATGGATTCAGCACTACTGATAACAATAACTCTGATTTATAATTACCAGGTGAGAAATAGTTTTTTCATAACTTTTGAGTACCAGGATGGCATTGGAGTTGCCATCAGATTGGATCTAAACAACAAACAATGCTCACTACCAAGATGGAAGTGCACAGGCACGAACTAACACTGTGGATGCTTCCTATGAGCAGGCTACTTCATGTTCTTGCTATCAAAATCCCATGGTTTTCTTTGGTAAAAAAGGGGGGCTATCTATTTACTTTATAAAACCTATGAAATTATTGCAAAGAGAAAGAAATGGTCAGTGTGGAATGTTTCTCAATAACGTAGCTGGAGAGAGTTCTTCCTCCACAAAATGTTTTTTTTATGGAAAACTGTAAGCCTGATTACAACATAACCACAGCATGGAGTTAGTCTACAGGAATGGTAATTATCAGCACCATTCAAACTAGGTGCATTTCCATCCTTTCAGTCTTTCTGAGACCAGAGGGTAAGTTCTTGTTTACTGGGTGTCTGAAAAAGCAAAATAAGCCTATTGGCTGCACCACAGCTGTAAGCAAAGGAGGGTTTAAAATGGGAGGGGCCACTCTGAAATTAGGAATCAGGAAATGCCCTGAGATAAAGTGACCATCCATTCGCTTTCTCATTTTCTTTGCTGAATTTATAACCATATGGAGAGAACAGTGGACATTGGGACATTGACTTTCACTGTGCCAAAATTCTGCTTCTGATTGCAGAAGAAGGGAAATATTCTAGGGAAAGAGAATTTCAAAGAAAACTTTTGGGTTGGGGACACAGTTCATATGGAAGAGCATTTTTTGGTGGGTGATGGAGAGAGAGCAGGAATCATCTCTCCTCTGTGCCCTTGCAGCCAAGAATTTTAATTGCAACAGGCATGACTCAGATTAGACACCAGACAAAACTCTCCAAAGGCCGGGAGACCATGACAGGGGAATAGGTTGCCTGGGGGTGTTGTGGAATCCTGTCTGGACAATTTTTGAGCTGTGAGACAAGACTCTGTCAGGAGTGACAATAAGCGTAGCTGATGCTGCCTTGGGGCAGAGGAATGGGCCAGCTGACCTCTCAAGGTCCTTTCCAGCCCACGTGGTTGTGATTGAGAGAAAGGTCCAATTACTTATGATGAGAGTGACAGAGTGAGTTGACAGCAGAGGAAATGCATGATGAATAGTACCTTATCTAGTTCCCTTACTGCTTTCTCTGCTTGCAGGCATTTTGGTACAGTGTGATTATATATTTGATTGTAGTGCTTTATTCAGCCACCAAAGTTCTCTTTGTTTTACATAATTAGAGAGAAAAAGTCACCTTCTTTTTTTTTTTCTTTGTAAGTTTGGGGGTGATGTTTTTCCTTCCATGCTAAACATCTTCCACTGCAGCTGAAGTATCATTTATGTTGAAACTCTGTTCCTTGAGGCTGTTAGCTGGGTAGCTGGGGGCATACAGAAACGTACAAAATTGCAGCAGCTCATCAACGACACTGAAAACTTTATTGTTTTTTCTAATGCAAATAAGTACCAGTAAAATTAATTTGAAGACATTCAGTTTATTTCTCTGATGTTATTAATAAACAAGGAAAAGACATCCAAAAAACAGGCTTTGCTCTGTAACTGTCCTTAAAACTTCTCTGAAACACAGTGTACTTGAGAAAAAGAAATCTCTTTCTTAAAAGAAATATTCTTCCAGCATTTGCAAGATGTCATAAACTGTTTTATGAAGAGAGAAAAATGGAACATCTGTGCCATTCCTATTTATTTTCCCAATATAACTTACCAGAAAATAAAAGGGAAGGGGGTGGTTTTATTTTGCAATTTCTGTGCAGCTGTTTGTATGACTGTCAAGGGCTGCCAAAAAGGAAACTAAAAGAAACAATCAAATAACTTCTAAGATTTAAACAAAATGGAGAAAAATAATTTAGAAAGGAGAAGCCAACATTTGTTTTCTAACTTCTTGTGTGATTTATCAGAGGGACCGCACAGGCCAGCTTAACTGTAGCTGACTGATGGAGTGTGGAGAGCAGTTCTGAGGAAGGTCTCCAAAGAGATGACTGGGTGACCTTGGACCTGCAGATTAATTTCTAATGTTCCCTCATGAAAGAATTGTCAGTTTAGTCTTCCCCACGCTCCCCAAGCCCTCACACCTGTGATAACTCTATTACAGGGCTGTGCTGAGACAGTGCCCTCCTTGAAGATTCCTCAAACCTTTTGATGTTAACTGAAAGGAATCACTGAATTATTCAGCAATGAGATCATCGAGGCAGAACTCATGTTTTGTTTGGCAGTTAAATGTGCTGTCCATGGGAAAGTCCTGCTTTCACAGTGGCCTAATTCCAACCTGATGGCTCTTATGTCCACTTTCAAGCTATCTTGCTCTGGCCTCAGAGAAGAGAAGCTCTTACTAATTAGCGCTATAGCAAACTGTGGCCTTCAGTCTGGACCGGACTCATGCCATCACAAGGAGGAGTCTGACTTCTCGCTGGGCACTGGCAGGTGAGAAGGTGGCTGGTGTGAATCCCACCCCCAAGTCAGAGCTGGCTGGAAAGGAAATGGCCTCTGGCATCAGCCCTTTGTTTGGTGGCTGGACAGTGGGACCATGAACACCCACTGGAACAGCTTTAGTTGACAAAGGACAGAAGCTGGAGCTGTGTGGCTCCAGGCCTGAGTGGGCATGTCTCTTACACAACTGTAACTTTACACCTATTTTCTTTCACGGTAAGGGCAAAGGCAGCATTTACATGGGGTAGAAAATGGCTATTAGATGTATTTCTGAACATTACCTAAATAATCTTGCCAACAGTTCAGGAGCTGATTTTGCATCCAATAACACATTAACATTCCTGAAGTCCAAAATGGTAATCTTTGAGAATGAATCATTATATCCTCTTCTATAAAAACTGAAGAATAAGTAACCATGTTTTGAGAAAGACAACAGCACCTCCTCAGAGGCACACCAAGAAGGACGAGGAGAGGTGGAAGTGTAGAGTCCAGACCTACAAAACCAGAGGAGGTAAGAAACAGGTGCAAAAGAAACTTCCTTAGCCCTAGCTAGTGTAAATTTTCAGGAACAGAGAAAGAATGAGGTGACAAGACTTGCAAACTGAGAAGCCAAAGCAGGAACGAGAGACTGTTTCTGCTGTGACTGAAGCAAAAAATTGTGGTGACATCAGTGACAAAAAAATTGCAATGGGCAGGAGGGGAGAAAGTGAGATTACAGGAGTTATTTTAAATTACTGAGAAATTAGTGGAAATGTGGAGACCAGATGCAGCTCTACTGCAAAGAAATGCTCATAAAAATGACTTTTTGGTGCGTTAAGGCACCATTCAGTACTCTAGCTGGCAATAACATCATGGATTCAGGCCTCTCCCCCAGGTAAGTATCTGCCTGAACTGGCCTGGTTAACTGTATTTTTTAGGAAATACTATGTTTCTGAAGCTGACATGCTGAAGGTGAGACTTCATATATTGAGCTTCATACAGCCCTTCTCCAGGGCATAAGGGAAGCATAAAGAAGGAAAGTAAAACTGAGACTTGGAATTCTCTTTTGTTGATTTTAGTGAAGAACTTCTGTTAAAAGTGAGGTTTCTGAGAAACTTCAAGGGCCTTGTTTGTTTTTAGGACAGATGGTGGGCTACACAAGTCAGCAGGCATGGAGCATATGCATGAAGCACAATTGCTGTGTGCATCAGCTGCTCCAGGTGCAGGGATGCACAAAAAGGAGGCAGCAGCATTCATGGGTGGCCAAATTTCCTGTGTCTAGAGGCAGAAGAGGGATGGAGAAGAGAGAAATAACTGTTTTCTGTTCCCATGTTGCACAGACCACTGTAAGAAGGTTGGAGCACCTTGTGAGAGGTGGCCCTTGCACTGTCAGGCTCAGGTCTAGGACCATGATTACTCCTCTCCAAGCAAAGAGAAAAAGCAGGTGCCTGTGTCTCCGCTGCTGGCTGCTCAGTCTCTCCCTGGACACTGCAGTGCACAGGGCTTCAGGCAAAGCCACATGGTAGCCCCAGCTGTGCCAGCTAGTTTGCCCTTTGTTTTCATGAGACCTTCACACAGGTGAAGAATCACATCAGATGATGTCCTCTGTAGATCTGCTGGTGCTTTGTCTTTCTGCATGGTAACCTGCACACTTAGACAAAAAGTCTTATAGAGAATAGAAAGTTTTTCTTCTACAAAACTTAAAAAATAGGTCCTGGATGTTTCTGAGTGATTAAGAAACTTTCTGCTGCATTCTAAGGACAGGAATAGTGCTAAGCATTTTACAGTACAAGGCAAAACCAAGGTCCCAGCCTTGTAGCTGGGGTTCCAGCACTCACGTGGCTCTGTGAGTTCAGAGTCCCAATGGCTCCAGACCAGGCTCCTGGCAGGGTGTGGATATCTGCCTCAGGGCAATGTTCGGCTTCAGTTCTCTGCCTTGAGAAGACTGAAATGAAGGCCAAGATTAAGATGATGTAAAGGAAGATGAACCCACAAGCTGTGTTAATTGAAGCCCTGGGACTGATAGCAAAGGAAGTGCCTGATAGGAGTGGGAAGATCAGCAACAGGAAGAATAAATAATCTAATCACAGCAAGGCTGGGATCTGCAAACCACACCCAGCTGCCAGAGCACTATTGGCCATTCATTCAGTCTTTGGCATCAGAGTGTAATTTCCATTTGTGTTTTCTGAACCCAAACCTCACCAAGGTTGGTCATCAGCAGAGTCCTGAGGGGAACGTGTGTCACAGACAGGAAGGGCTTGGTTCCTGCACAAGGCCAACAGCACCAAGGGGGTCTGACCCCACTCCTCAGCCTTAAAAATCAATTTAATTTCTCTGAGGACTTGTGTGGATGCCCCATATCCTATCAAGGACAATTCTAGGATAATGCCATGGGAAAACTCTCCGCAGCCTTCCTGACTAACTCACTGCTTAGGGTGAGACAAAAAGACCTCCCCATGGTGCTGTGCAACACTATGCTAAACTACCCCATCCCCATAGGTTCATGCCCCTGGCCCCACCCTGTACCTCCCCTGTACCCTCAGTCTATTGACCTGATACTTAACCTGAGACCCTTCCTTGATTGCTGTCTTTTGTCACTGGACACCTTCAGCGTAACTTCGCAATAAACTCCACTGGAACTCTATAAAAAGGACCCTTTTCGTCTTTCTTCGCAGACCTACCTGTGGAGCGTGTGTGAGTAAGGACTCTGTGATTATCTGTGTCTGCCCAGGCGGCTTTCTCAGAAGACGCTTTTGGACTGGCAGCAGCAATCACCAAACACTGCCCCAAATGGTGCCTGAACGTGGGGCCCTTCTCTGGGCTCCTTGAAAGCATCCCCAGTGGCTGCTGCTACTGGACACACATTCAGGTGTTCCAAACCTCCGAGGAAAAAATTCCAATTTTCTGGGATTCCTTCCTGAGGGACCAACCAGCAACCCTCACGTCAAGGATCAGTCACATCTGTGAAAACTTCCACGAGAATTTTCTTTAGGCCTTCTGGCGTGGTGAGTATATTGCTGTGAAGGTCACATTTTTTATTTTTATTTTTTCTCTCATTTTTTTATCTCATAGGAGGGAGAAAGAAGCGGAATGGGTGCTAAATTCACTGTCTCGCAGTGAGAGGTTTATTTCCAAGTTAAAACCACCCTTGTTAAAAATGGGGTTGGGTTTTCTAAGTGGGATTTAAGGGCTTTTTTTCACTGGATTTTTAAGCATTTTCCATATATCAGTCGGGAATCAGTTTTTTGAATTTTGGGACAGAGTGGGTAAAAAGTTATATATTTTGCAATCTGAGGAGCATTTTCGGGTTGAGAAATTTTATCCAATTTTTTGTTCTATTTATGAATCAATTGAGGATTTGGGAGGTAGTTCAGGTAATGTTATTAGTTTGGGACCCCAGTTTTTACCCCAGTTTTGGTGTTCCTCCCCTTATGTCCCTGTTCCTTCTTCCCCTCAGGACAGGCCTGGAGATGGAAACCATCTAAAGATGCAGGAGTACTACCTGCCTTATGCCATCTCTGGTCCTCTCCTGTCCCCCACTCAGGTTGGCACTGGCCCTGCCACCCTGAACTCTTAACCTAACCGTCTTTCCTATGTCCATGTGCCCAGTCCCTCCATTCATTTCTATGACTCAAAATGGCGCCGGCCTCATGGGCGGAACCGCCATTTTGAAGGATCTGGCTCAAAATTTTCCCGCCTTTTCCATCCAAAATGGCATCTGTGACCCTGCTCCTCCCTTCCCCTTTCCACCCCTCCCTCCGCCCTTGCTCCTGTGCCCGCGTCAGGCTCCACCACTGCCCTGCATCGGCCTCCGCCCCTGCTCCTGTCCCCCCATCTGGCTACTCCCAGTCCCCACGGAAGTGTGGGAACCAGAAGTGAAGCTGAACGGGATGGGAAAATAGCCATCTTGGATACCACACACCCTAAGCACCAAGCCTGGCCTGTCAGCCAAAGCTCTCACTCTCATGCCAGCAAACCTCCTTCCTCTCTGGAGGAAGACAGTGGTTCCTCAGATTCAGATGCTGACTCTGGAGATCACTGGGCAGAGATTCGGAAGCAGGCTGCTCGATAGGGTGACTGGGAGATAGCTAGAAAGCTGCAAATCTTAGCCAGCTCTGGTTATATTTAAAAGAGGGAGGGACCCTAAGGAGGAGTCTGTTCCGTACAGGGAACTTAAGGAATTACATAAAGCTTGCAAAGATTATGGGAGGGGATCACCCTGTTTTAAAAATCTTTTACAAGTAACTTTCTCAGCTCATGTCCTTGTGCCACATTATCCCTGGCTGCCACAGGCTTGAAAAGAAACCCAGCAAGAGTTTTTAACGCTATTGTCATACAGCCTTCGAGCTGTTCAGTTTTCAGAAATTATTGCGTGAGGAAGGGAGAGATTAGGTACTGGCAGTCAGCCCTCACCCTGACACAAAAATGTTGTTATCAGTGCTTTTAAGCAGGCTAATTGATCACTTGTTAACAGTGGCCCTGACCATCAAGGTCGGTGAGGGGCAAACTTGTTGAAATGCTGGCTGCTGTTTGATATTTTAAATTTTGGTCGATAAAGCCAATTTGCCCATGACACGGGGTTTAATATGGTATTGTTTTGAGAAGAGCTGCGGGATTATTGGTGACCTCCAGGGGTCAGACCATGGTCATTTTTTCATCTGACAGGGACAGACCTCATTAACACACAGTCCAGGCAGCTTCTACGAGGATGTTAAATTAATGATGATATGGAGGCAAGAGTGCTATCTGCAAAAAGCATGCTGTCATTTCCTCAGACTTGTAGTTTCCTTTGCTATCTCCTTCACAATTTTCTTTAGCCTCCACACATGTGGCAGAATCTGCAGAGGATTTTTGAGAGTTGGGTTTGCACTCTTGTGCTGTCTCTTCGTGAAGTTTAAGGAAAATTGAGAGAGAATCACAGAATCACTAGAATGGAAGAGACCTTTAAGGTCAT
>VXBQ01011716.1:3511-14975 GCA_013400175.1 Phainopepla nitens | reverse complement strand
CCCGGTGCCGGTGGGTGACAGCTGCGGCGTAATGGGCACGTGCGGCTGACGAGCTGCCTCTCCCGGTGCGCGGTCTGTGCATGTGCCCCTGCAGCACCGACGCTGTTCTTAACGTGACCGGTGCAGCGGTGTTGAACCAGCAGCTGGAGGATCTTTACAGACTCTCCTCCGCTCTGTGTGCGTGTCATGCACCTGTTAAATCCCATCCTCAGGTTGAGACTCGGTAGCCTGGCGAAGGTGGGAGCTCCCCCCACGCAGACTCATTTTTTATCACAAGCCAGCAGATTTTTTTTTTTATTTTTTTTTTTATCACAAGCCACCGTTGGCCCTGTGGGTGTGTGACCTTTGACTGGTCCCCGTGCCCCAGCAAGTTCCTCTTTGACTAATCATCAGCAGTAATTGTCCCCTTAGGCTAACTTCCTGTCCTGAACTGTTTGTAAATCTGCCCCGTGTCACTGGGGATGAGATGTACAGGAGCAGAGGAAGTGATGCCTACCCAGGAATCCGGGTACCTGGGATGCCCCTGAAATGAGAGACATGATAAGACCTTTGTCATGAGGAAGGGTTTTCTGTTACTCCTTTCCTGTGCTTGAGCCCTGATTGCAGCATCCTGTGCCCTAGGTGTGGTTCTGGATGAGTCTGCTCCATCTGAGGTGTGCATGGTATGAAAATACGGGCTGAATGGCAGGAGGAGGTGATTCCCCAGTCTGTGACAGTGACAGGCAGTAGCTAGAGTATCAGTCTCGGTCTCGCCGTCTCGGGAGCTGCTCGGAGTGGTGTGACCTCAGCCCAGGTACTGCATTCCAGGTTTCAGAGCCCACTGTCTGTGGCCACGACCCGCCAGCTGCGGCTGCTCGCCGCCGCCCTGTGAGTGCCACATCTGCCAAGAAGCCAGCTTGCTGTTTGAAGGCTTTCCAGGAGGACCAGCTTCGTTCTTGTCTGCAATGACCCTTCAGCATGAGTGGATGCCAGGGGCCTCCGGAGTTAAACTGGTTCCAGTCAGGCGAGGAGCCCTGCTGGTGCCCTCGAGGGGAGAACAATAATAGCTCCACACGAGGCAGGCTCCTGTGAGTGCCAACTCCCTCGATCTCCTCCAATGCAGGCTCAGGGATGGACTCCACCTTGTCCCTCTGAAGAGACTCTGCATGCTCTCAGCAGCCAGCAGGGGATTCTGCTGCCAGATTCTCCACAAGCTGCCCCGCAGCAGGACTTGCTCAGTGGCAGCCTGGGAGGGGATCCGTTCCTGCAGTCGGGTTGCTGCCGTGCCCACCAGCTGCCCACGGACAAACCAGTGTGTGTGCACCCTCTGCTCTGCACCCTCTGAGCTCACCTGAGTTCCTGGCAGGCTGCTGGCTCGTTTTCCCAAGTGCTCTCTGTGATCCTGTTGCATTCCCTCTCTCCCAGCCCCGAAGGGATGTGAACTTTGGAATGGGGTCTCTGAGCACGCTGCAGGCTCGGTGCACGTGGGAGACCCTTGCTGAGTGACAGGAGGACTGGTTCATCGCTGGCTGCAGGGCACCAGCCTTGCCTGGGCCCTTCACCATGTTCCTCCTGCTCCCCTTTGACAGCCTAGTGGTTAATCTCTTGGGGATTTCCATAACTGTCCTCTTCACTCTACTTCTGGTTTTCATCATCGTGCCGGCAATTTTCGGAGTCTCCTTTGGCATCCGCAAGGTTTACATGAAAACTTTATTGAAGATTTTTCAGGTAAGTCATGTTTTCAGAATGTTCTGCGTGTTTGCAGAGGTTTGTCCAAGCATGGTCGTGATGGGAAGAGAGGCTTTCTCCTCAGGAGGGCATTTTGGGTGACTGGAGTGGAAGATTGGGCTGTGGATGTCGTGCTGCTGCCAGGTGACCTCTCTGGCTCATCTCAGCCAAATGCAGTTTACCAGACCTCTGTTTGTGGGCTGTATTTGCCCTGTAATTAATCCAGTAAGCCTTCAAGTAAAGCAATAGTCCAGCAAGGCTCGGCAGGAGTGCAGCAGGATCTGAGGGGTGGCTTGGAGGGGTTCCCAGGCCAGGCAGAGTGCTGCTGGAACTTGCTGTCAGGTGTGATGGGGAGGGCCCAGGCTGCAGCCAGCAGGTTGCTCCTCTCCAGGACACATCTGGACAAAGCAGGAGCAGAGGAGGTAAAGCAGAACTTTTGTGCTGCAAGCCCTGAGTGGTCTGTGGCCAGAACCCAGAGCTCTCAACGTGTTTCTGTCCTGGAGTGTCACCTACTGAGCTGTGTCTGGACCTGCTGCCTTGGAGGACAACCAGCAGCCCTTGCCGACCCTCTTGGCACAGGGGCCAAGTGGAATTTTCCAGCTTGTTGTCATGCTGTTCCCTTGCCTGCCTTTGGTGGACTAATTTTATGGGCTGTCTCTGAGCCAACACCTCTTGAAGCAAGCTCCTGACCAGAGCAGAATTTTCTATCTACTAGGAGTAGGAGCTAAAGCCAACAGCACCCTACCCTGGCAGTCCAGGTGAAAGGCAGAGTGTTTGCTAGGGGGGTTTTAGACTCTTAAATATGGAGTTCATGCTGCTAAAGGATGGGTGGTAAAGCTGCTGCTGTTGGAACAGGGCTGACTGTCCCCAGAGTATCCCTGGGCTGGCTGGTTGGGAAGACAGCCCTGGAGCTCACAGTGTTCAGCTCTTTAAACTCCTGAGTCCTCCCAAAAGCCTGAGGTATAAGTGGGAAGACCCTGGGCTTTGTAAGTGGCTTCATTAACACAGATATCTAAAGACCTGACTACGAATTTACTGACTAAAGTGGGCAGAAAAACAGGCTTTAAATGGAACTTTCCACAATGTTTTCTTTTTTTTTTTTTTTCCCTCTTCCTTCAATTCAGGGACATTTACTCTCAACACCTATATTGGTGTTTGAAACTATTTTTCTGAAAAGACTGGGAATTTCAGCTTTCATTAAAGAATCTTGGTGATGGGATAGAGGAGCACTCACACACAACCGGTCACTGATTTGGTGGAAAATTCACTCACAAAGTTTGACCATTCAGAGTTGTATTTTGAAGGGCTGTTATTTACCCAAAATATTTTCCCAGCGCTCGAGGCCAACACTGGGAACCCAGAGGGGTTGTAGGAGTGTGGCAGAGTCTGGAAGCTTGTGGGACACAGCCTGAGCTGCAAGGCCTGGCACACCTGGGTTTGGGGGAGGGAGGGCACCTGCCTGCTGCCTCTCAGGTGGCACCAGGGCTTGCTGCTGCTGCAGTCAGGGTGGAGATGTGCTGGGCTGGCAAGCACTGCCTTCTCCATAGGCTGCTTAGCTCCTGCGAGGTCAGAGCTCCTCTCCTGACTTCTGAGATGGCAATTTCTAGGTAATCTTCTGCAGTCCTGGAGTTCTAGCTGCTGGCAGAGGCAGCTGCAAGGTGAGCAGGACACTCCATGTGCAGTTAGCATTTCCTCATTGCTGCCTCCTGATCTGCTGCTGGTATGGGTTGAGATCTGGATGCCAGAGTTCCCAGCAACTTCTCCTCTTCACAGATAAGCGTGCTGTACACAAGTCCTCCTCCTTCAGAAGCTTGTCCTTCCAGACCTATATGGATTACAGGCTGTGAAGGTGATTTGGAGGGCAGGCAGGAAAAGTGCACAGAAATACAGCCTTCAGTTTGTGCTGGTGCCCTTGAAAAATAGCTGAGAGAACAAGTAGTCCTGGCACAGGATTTGGCAACCAGCTGTCTGAGGGTGCTTGCTGCTGCTGTTTTGGGCAGGTTGCTGAGCTGAGAAGCAGCAGCAGCCATTAGCTGAATCAGAGGGGAAAGGATCCCATCCCATCATCAGCCTGATGTTTTCAGCAGCAACCTGAAAACGCATTTGAATTTGGAAGAAACAAGGGTTGAAAAGTAGCACTGGTCCCCTGACCAGCTTCCTGCACTGCAGTGCAGACACCCCAGCAGGATGCACAGCTCAGCCAGAAGCTGTGCAGTGGCAACCACGTGCAAGGTGCAGCAGAGCTGAGAGGTCACAGAAGCTGCAGGAAATCTTGCTGTGCCATCTCACCACTCTTCTTCCCTCTGGCAGTCCTTGTTTCCCAGGCCAGTCTCTGCTTCCACCTCAGTTCAGCTGAGTTCATCACTCACTCTTTCAGTTCTGTATGGAAACCTCCTGCTTTAGCCCCATCTTCTCCCCTGAGCTTCCTGAAAGTCAGCTCTGAAATGGGCAGTAGTGTGGAGCTATAGGCCTTGCAAATCTTGGTTGTCCTGTCTGTCTTGCAGTGGGCAACACTGAGAATAGAGCGTGGTGCCAAGGAGAAGAACCATCCGTTGTACAAGCCCTATGTCAATGGTGAGATCCTGCCCTGCACGGGTACACGGAGTTCAGAGTTCTTTTGGGGAGGTGAACGGGGTAAATGTGGTGTCTCTGAGCAGCTGAGGTCTGCTGGGAAGTTTTTTCCATGTAGGAGGGAGTTCTGGAGAGCTCTGTTTCACGAGGAAGGGCAGGGAAGCGCCCTGGGAATGCTTCATTTCTAGGTAGTGGGGAGGACTGGTTTATGCTGTGTGGACTGGAGAAAGGAGGGGGGATCCTGAGGAGGGCAGGTGAGGAAGGGCTTTGGCTTTTGTCTCTCTTTGAGTGGGCAAGTCACACTGAGCTCAGAGCTGCCCACGGTGTGCTGCAGGCATCATTGCAAAGGAGCCAACGTCGCTGGAGGAGGAGATCAAGGAGATCCGGCGGAGCGGCAGCGGCAAAGCCCTGGACACCCCCGAGTTTGAGCTCTCAGATATCTTCTACTTCTGCCGCAAAGGCATCGAGACCATCATGGATGATGAAGTGACCAAGAGGTTCTCAGCTGAAGAGCTGGAGTCCTGGAACCTGCTCAGCAGGACCAACTACAACTTCCAGTACATCAGCCTGCGCCTCACCGTGCTCTGGGGGCTTGGTGTGCTCATCCGTTACTGCTTCCTTCTGCCCCTCAGGTGGGTGCTGCTGCAGGGGTCTGCCTGCCAAGAAGGTGCTGCTGGCCTGCTTGTGCTAGCATGTAGTTTCCCTCTTCCTGCAGGATAGCCCTGGCATTCACTGGCATCAGCTTGTTGGTGACTGGTACCACAGTGGTGGGATATTTGCCCAATGGAAGGTGAGTTCATCTTTGAGGGAGGAGCAGATGGGGAGCACCCCGTGCAGTTTGAGACCTGATAATGCTGAAATTTCCCTGCAAAGCTTTCTGTTCTGCAGACAGAGCAGGTGGTCCTGGCAGCTGTGGTCTCTCAGGAATGGACACCCCATAATTTTCAACAAAGGGCCTAGATGTGAACACTAAGCCAGTGTCAGAGCACTCAGCCCTGGCCTCTGAAAGGAGTAATAACAGAAAGAGCAAAGGCTAAAATTTTATCCTCACGAGTTAAGAATCAGTGATCATAAGCTGGTGGCCAAGCTCAGGACACGCTGCGTTTCTGTAGCAGAGATGTGAAGGCTTGGCTGGATTTCACAGCCTGGGGCAGCTGGGCTGAGGGGCACTGTTACAGGGGACAGGGGGACTGTGGCTGCAGGGCTGGGGAGTGATGCTCTCTGCCCTGGGCTGCAGGTGTAAGGACTTCCTGAGCAAACACGTGCACCTGATGTGTTACCGGATCTGCGTGCGCGCCCTCACGGCCATCATCACCTACCACGACCGGTAAGGCCTGTGTGCTCCAGGCTGTGCTGCCAGGAGGTGCTCCCTGCTGGGCATCCTGCAGATCTCCTGCTTCCTTCCCCTTTCTTCACCTCTACCTTTGTTTTGCATCTAGAGAGAACAGACCCCGAAATGGAGGCATCTGTGTGGCCAATCACACCTCCCCCATTGATGTGATCATCCTGGCCAGTGATGGCTACTATGCCATGGTAAGGTACCAGCTCTGCCTTCCCAGGCCTGGCCACCTGCATGGAGGGAGCAGCAAGCTTGTTAGGGGGCAGGAAGCAGGCAGCCAGAGTCCTTTCAGCATATAGAACTAGTTTTCCTTGCATGACACAGCAGGGCACTCTCAGACTCTGTTGTGCATGGCATTGGTGCAGGCTCAGCCTGAAACTCAGAGCAGCAGGGGTCTGTGGGCACAGCTTTGCAAGAAGAGCTCTAGGTTTTGCTGTTGCTGGAAGAGCAAAGCAATTTCTGTTATGGTTTTATGGTGGTTCCTGCCACGGGGAAAGCACTTGGGGTTTGCTGTATCTGTTTTTCAAGTCAGCACCTGGGACTTTTCCTCTTAGCCTTTCCAGGGTAGAGGAAACCCCAGTCTGGCTGTGAAACCTTGACTTTCATGTGTGCCCAGGCCTTGTAACTTGTGTCTTCTTGCCCTGTTCAGGTGGGTCAGATCCATGGAGGGCTCATGGGTGTGATACAGAGAGCCATGGTGAAAGCTTGTCCCCATGTGTGGTTCGAACGCTCGGAGGTCAAAGATCGTCACCTCGTGGCCAGAAGGTGTGACAGTCACTGACTGCAGGGCTGGGGCTGGGGCTGGGGCAGGTACAGGGCTGCTCATCTCCCTCGGGTGAGGACACTGCATGGCCTCATAAGTGCTGGGAGGTTGTGCCTCTGTTGTTGGCACCCTGGTAGTCCCTGGTGACTGCAGGTTAAGGACTGTCTGTGGATTGCTGCTGAGAGCTTCTGTCCCTTCTGCTAATTTTTGACACTCTTCTGTTTAGGCTCACAGAACATGTCCAGGACAAAAGCAAACTGCCCATTCTTATTTTTCCAGAAGGTGAGTGCAACAAGGCCAGAGAAGCACCAGGTGGCTAGCACCTTGAGTTAGCACCACATCTCTGTTCCTTTCCTTCTTACACAGCCAAGGGCTTGAGATCCTCCACTGAGACAAAAGGGACATTGTGTCTTTAGAGCTGAGTGAGCCTGGAATGCAGGAGTGATGGCTCAGTGACCCATTTTGTGCACACAGAGGACAGGGCTTGGACTGAGAGTTAGGGGAGAGTTGCTGGGTTCCTGTGGCCCTGCCCTTAAGCCTGTAGCTTAGACTTCTGAACTGACTTGCAAAGGAAAGTTAAGATTGTGCTTGCCTCTTACAGGAACATGCATCAACAACACATCTGTGATGATGTTCAAAAAGGGGAGCTTTGAAATTGGAGCCACAGTTTACCCTGTAGCCATCAAGGTATGACAAGGCAACGTTCTTAAGGCACAAGTCTGTCTGTCCCTCTGTACCTCTGTCTTGGCAGCCCAGTCCAGCCTGGTCTGAGGGCACAGGAAAGCTGAGGTCACTCCATGTAGTGCTCTGGGAGAGCTGACCTGTAACTCAGTTTGGGGTGGAAGATGGAGCCTCAGAGAGTGCAGCCACTGCCTGACTTCCATGAATCCTTCTGCCTTTGTAGTATGACCCCCAGTTTGGAGATGCCTTTTGGAACAGCAGCAAATACGGCATGGTGACCTACCTCCTGAGGATGATGACCAGCTGGGCCATTGTCTGCAGTGTCTGGTACTTGCCCCCCATGACCAGGCAGGTAAGGTGAACCCAGCCTGTCTGATCTCTTTGCTCTTTGGCCCTTTGCTCCTGCTGAACAGTCTTATTTTGCCACAGCCTGAAGAGGACGCAGTGCAGTTTGCCAATCGAGTGAAGTCAGCCATTGCCAGGCAGGGGGGCCTTGTGGATCTGCTCTGGTGAGTCCAAGCAGGCTTTTCTCTTCCTGGTGCCAGAGTTCCTTCTTCTGGGTCCTGTGCTCATGGGCTGTAGAGCTCCATTTTGAGGGTAGAGCAAGCCTCTGGAGGAAAGTTCTTCTGTTGGAGGGACCAAAATCTTTGCTTCTTCTGTATGCTGGGCATCAGGGCTTCATTCTGTGATTGTAGCCTGTGTTGGGATGCCCTGGGTTTGACTTGTTTCTACTCAGCAAGGTGTGTTCAGCTTGGGAACTTGCTTTCCCAAGCACTGAGGTCTCAGAGCCTGGGAGGCAGGCAGAGAGTCTCCTGTAGTGGTTCTAGCCTAGCTCATGTTTCTGGCAGAGTTGCTGTTTTGAGCACAGTGCAGGGCCATGGGGGCAGCTCGTGGCAGAACCAGGTAAGAAAGTGATGCCCTTTGGGCACAGGTGGTCTGCAGTGTGCCCTGGCACGTGGTACAGGGGCAGCTGTCAGCCCTCACTGGGATTCTGACCTGCCCTGAACAGTGCCAGTGGAAGATGGTGCCTGCCTGCAGCCTCTCTGATATGACTCTCTCCCCAGGGATGGAGGACTGAAAAGGGAGAAGGTGAAAGATGCCTTCAAGGAGGAGCAACAGAAACTCTACAGCAAAATGATTGTAGGCAGCCACGAGGACCGGAGCCGCTCCTGAGTTTGCTGCCTCCAGCACTGCCACTGGGGCTGGCCAGAGCCCCCTGCCTCCAGCACCAGCCAGGGCTTGTCTGGAGCAACTCTGAATCCTTGGACTTGGGCTACTCCAGAGCTGCTTGGACTCACTCTTTCATCCTCTGGCTGTTGTTTCCCAGAGGCACTGTTGCTGCCTGGAGTCTTTAGGCCTTTGGCAGCTCATGGCAAAGATGCCTTCTTGTTACTGTTACAGTGAAGCCCCGTGCAGGGGCAGTATTAAATGAAACTCTTATGGTGTCATGTGCTTCCATCTGGTGTGTCCAGCCCCAGGGAAGGACTGGTATGATGTGCATGTGTGTCAGTCACAAGCCTCCCCCAGCACAGAAGCTGGTGAGCTGTGCTGAAATTGGCTGCCTTCACAACCAAGGGAGTCCTCATGAGCCTGTGCCCCTCGTGTGTGAGGCATAAACCCCTTAGGAGCAGAATGTGGCATCTCAGGCCATTTCCACATCCACTTCCAGGAGAAATCTTTTTCTTTTGCCACCTTCCTGCCAGCTTGACCCAGACTGTTGCTTCTGCAGTGTCTGAGTACCAGCCTCTTTGCTGTTCCTGATGCAGTAAGGATCATACTCCTTGGAAACCTCCCTCTGTCCCCTGGGGCTGCGGGGTACCAGGTGTCACTGGAGTGGCAGGTGGGGCTCCTGAGGAATCTCTACGTGCTATAATGGGAGCCTAGGGTGTGCAGGAGAGCCCAAGTCTTCACGGCTAGGGCAGCAAATCCCTTTTCAAATGTCTGCTGAGGGAAACAGTGGCATCTGACCTTGTCGTGCACACACATGGATAGTATCAACTTGCTGCAAGAAAACTGAAATCTTGTGCTGGAGGTGGTGCCCCTTTCTGCTCTGCAAGTGAATTATTCAGTAAAACAACTTGCATTTGAGCATTTGTCCCATGTACTTTCCCATTTTCCTTCCATTCCCGCAAACTTGAGCGCTTAGACTGGGTTCTCTGCTCTTAGAAGCAAGAGCTGTTTCACTGCTACCTGCTGAAGCCTGCTTGCATTTTCCAGCACTCTGGAGAAGGCAGTTACCTAAGTGCCTCCTTTGTACCTCAAGTGTTGTTTTCTGGGGAGAGCATCTGCTATGCCAGGTGAGGACAGCAGTTCTGTGTAAGTGGCCTTAAATCTGAATTTTCCTGTGCTTTTTTTTTTTAATTTGCCTGGTGGAACTTAGCTGCTGTGGCTGCAAGCTCAGGGGCCATTTGGATGAAGACTCCTGGCCCATGCTGTGGTCTGGTGAGCCCTGGAGGAGCCACAGAGAGCCCTGGGTTGCCAAGGTAGTGCTGGGTGCTGTGGATGGCCTGTCCCATGTGCCAAGCTGCAGCTGGGGACACAGCTGCTAGGGACATGGATGGCACTGTCACTGCTGCCCAGGCAGGGTCCCCAGGCTCTCCTTCACTTCTCCCTTTCAGCAGCCACTCCTGAGCCCTGCCAAGGGCTGTGTGTGCTCCCACAGCTCTCCTCTTGGCAGGTGGGGTGGACATTTCCTTCAGGCTCTGCTGCAGGCCACAGGCCTCCCCCACCCCCTTGCCGTGTCCTCAGGTGCTTGGAGTCAGCTGCAGGTGCCCACAGGTCTCCTGCCTGCAGCTGGGTCCCCTGTCCCTGCCACCACGGTGATGTGTGGAACCCTCCTCAGCTTGGGGACCGTCCCCAGCAGCGTTCAGGACGCTCCACAGCAGGCAAGGAGCTGGCTGGACAGGTTAGGAGGCACCCATCCATCTTTTCCTTGGCTCTCCCACCCCATGCCCCCAGTCAATATGTCTCTCTCCGATGAGAAAGTTAATAAATTTAGCTCTAGATTAAAAGTATCGATCATTTCATTTGGAAGCGATAAATAACCGAGGGGGGAGCACTGGGTGGCCCAGGGGTAGGGGCTGCTGGCTCGGGCTGCAGCAGCCGTGCACCCCACCGGGGCCAGGAGCCCTCATATGCATTCTGCCCGGCTGCTGGCATTGATTTGCTATTAGTCTCCACGCACCACCCAGTAGCACATCATTCCCGGAGCTGCTATTAATGGCCTTTTGATAAATAATCACTTGTAAGTCAATAAATTTTTATTAAACAGTGTGGCGCTTTGATTTATGAAAATCCGACGGGGTTTGTCTGGGAGAAAAGGGATGCGGAATTGAAGCGGAGCTGCCATCCATCTGCCTGCCAGCCTGGCCTGCCCGTGCTCACAGCCCAGTGCAGCGGGCTCCTGGCTCTGCCCACGCAGCCCGAGGCTGCCTGGCAGCAGGCTCGGGGTGGGCAGAGCTCGTGCCCGCTGCCGCCCGCTCCTGGCGAGGCCCCAGCACCGAGGGGGCACCGCTCCGCTGCAGCAGCCCCGGGGGGAAAAGTGGGAGCCACGGTGGGCAGCAGAGGGAGGAGAGGGGCTCAGTCCTGGCTCCGGGGCTGGGGCCCTGCATGGATCAGCGCTGTTTGGGGTCCTGTCTCAGTGTGGGGATGCACGGGGCAGCCAGGCTGCAGCAGCCATTTGTCACTCTCCCTGGCTACAGCAGGCCCTTTGCCACCTGCTTTATTTGTCTCCCAGCCCTGACGTGGCATCAGACAGGTGTTAAACTACTTAATCACTTTAAAATTGTTTTAATTTTCTGTTTTGTATTGATCTCCACAGCACCAATTAATCAGCTCACTGGACCAGGCAGTTAGTACATTAAAAATTGTCAGCCAAGCTGGGCAGCTTAGAAAATGTTAAAAAAATATCCCACCAGCAGCCCCTCACTTCTCCCACCATGTGGAACCTGCTGCTGCCGAGCGCTGGCTCTGTCCACAGACAGTGATGTGTCTCTTCTGGCCCTGCCACCAGCCCCGTGCACCGTGCTCCCATGGGACCTGCCATCCCCCGTCCTTGCACAGGGTCCATTAGCCTTGTCCTGGCCCAGCTCCTGTCCCATGGAGGCACTGGAGGGGCTGCATGGCTGGGGGGGAGCATTACAAGCCCCATTGCTCACTGCAGGGGCTGGACAGGGACCTGGGTGGGGACAGTAGTCCCCTAAGCTCTGGAAAAGTGGCACTGAGCAGTCAGGTCTCCTTGCAAAGTGACCCCAGCCCAGTGAGGATGGGAGAGGGCTTTAAGCCAAGTGTGGCCCTTGGCAGGTTTGCAGTGATGATCTGCAGCCCCACACAAGGCTGGTGCTCAGGGCCACTGAAAGGTTCAGGAGTTCAGGAGCTTCAGCTGTCCCAGGGTGGACTCAACC
>VXBQ01011713.1:205-18000 GCA_013400175.1 Phainopepla nitens | reverse complement strand
GGTTCTCGGTTGCCCCGGTTCCGGTTCTCGGTTGCCCCGGTTCCCGGTTGCCCCGGTTCCGGTTCTGGTTCCCGGTTCCGGTTCCCGGTTGCCCCGGTTCTGGTTCCCGGTTGCCCCGGCCTTGCCCGGCGGGGATGGAGTCAGGTGTCCGCGGTGCCCCGTGTGCTCTCCTGCTCGTGTCCAGCAGCAATGGCCTCAGAGGAGTCGTGACTTTTAGCAAGGTTTCAGGCCTGGGTTCAGAAGGGGTTTCTGTAAGTGGGCAGAGCTGTGAGAAACCTGTCCAATAAAGGCTCCTTGGGAACTAGCCAGAAGTGCTGCTCGTTTTTCTGCATGTATTCTTCATTTTAAAATGTTACTGACTTCTGCAGCAGCTGCCAGTAAAAGTTTTCTTTTAATTATTTTTTAATTTCAACAGTTACATTCAAATTTTCTATTTGTTGCCAAGTGGCACTTCCTCACACACTGAAGTGTTTTCTTCTGAGTCGAATAAAATCTTTCAGCATGCACTGTTTGAATTGTTTACCTGCTGACATTCCTCATTATCCATGAGGAAAATGCACATTTCCAGGCATACCTTTGTGCCTTTGTTAATTATCTTGTTAATACCTTGACCTGGGAAAAATCAGGTTCCCAGGTCAGACTGCAAGACTGAAATAACTTCCCTCTGTTGTTTTGTTCTTTTCTTTTTATGTGTTTGACATTTTCCATGTGTTGGTAGGAGTATTCTTTTATTTACTGTTTTCCAGATCCCTTTCAATATATTTTAAGAAGCATAGTTCTGTTCAGCATGGTCAATATTTCAAGGCAAATGCCTGTGAAACCAGTTCAGATTAACCTTGAAAATAAATCTGAATATTGAAATACTGCTCAGTTATGTGCAGCTAAAATAGCTCATCTTAAAACAAGGATTCTCATGGCAAACTCCACTCTCCCATTCCATTCCAGGTTTCGTCCCAGAGAAGCTGTGTCCTGTTTTCTGTATGAATGTTCCAAGTTTATTTCATTTTGCATTCTTGCTGAGAGGGCTGCAGTCAGCATCGTGGACATGGGGGATTTGGAGGAAGCAGCAGCTCTCTCTGCCCAGCCTTCCCCTGCTTCAGGCAGCAAGGAAAAGGAACTCTCTCAATCTCCTGGAACTCAGGGAGGCAGAGTTAGAAGAACAGTTTGTAAGAGGTGATGGGCCAGGAGGTCAAGCCACAAATAAGACAAACAACTGTGTTGTCCTGAAGCACATTCCATCTGGCATTGTGGTGAAGGTAACTGGGCTTTGTTTTGTTTTATTGGGTCACAGATTGCATCAGGACTTCCAAGGCTCCTTTCAGAGTAAAGCCTAATCCCAGTGCAGAAGGCATGCAGGAAAAGTTTATATTTATATATATATAGTGAAGAGTCTCAGCAAGAAGCAGTCTTGGCTGTCAGCAGATAAATAAACTCAGGGTCAGAGCTGCTTTCCCTGCCTTTGCCACCCAGCTAATTAATTAATTTGTAGTTTTCAGTTAAATCAATCTTCATTGTAGCTGCTGTTTGCTGGCAGCTGTCACATTCCTGAGTTAGAATCTCTTCCTTAGCAAGTTGATCACACTCTGCAGATCCTTTTTAAGCATTCCTCTTACCTACTTCTTGTAGATTAATACCTTGAAATGAATCTTTGCTTCCTGTCACAAGGAGAAGACACAGTTAAGTTAAACTCAAGCAGCTTTCCAAGGTAGGATGGGAAGCATTAAAGATTCATGCAAAAGCCAGTCTGATGAGTTACAGTAGCAAATAATTATTAAAATATATCATCTGGATTTAAAAGCTGCAGCTGTTATTGGTGGGAGGATGCTCTTGGCTTGGGGAGGAGGGGACTTGCCTTACTCTGATGGTAGGAACATACAGACTGAAAGGGAAAGCTGAAGAACAAACAGGTTAAAGTTCCAGTGAAAATGTCCTTTGTGTTTCTTCAGTGTCATCAGACAAGATCAGTGGAGAAGAACCGAAAGATTGCCAGGGAAATCCTGCAGGAAAGGGTTGACCTCTTCTACAGAGGTGAAGACAGTGATGTTTTTAAAGAGAAGAAAGCATCAGAGAAACAAAAGCTGGAGAAAAAAAGAAGAGCAAAGGAAAACCTAGAAAGGAAAAAGCTTTTAAAAGAGATGCAACAATTGGATAAAGAATAAACATGTGAAATACTTCCTTGCCCTAGCAGGGTAAGAGAATTGTTTGTCATTAGACCCAAACAGTTTTCCAACTAACAAATGATGCAGGGCTTCATAAGCACAGCTGAAACCTGGTGCTGACCTGCTGTTCTGTAAAGCTGAGGAGATAAAAGCACTCATGTACTCCTGCTTCTCCCTGCCATCATCTCATTAATCACATTTAGCAATCAGTATTTCTGCCAAGTTCAGGAGATAAAGGAATCCTTGTTAAAGAGGAGCTATGAGCTCCATTGTTAGCACAGAAAATCAATAGATTGCCTTCTGTGCAGATGACACCTTGGGCTGCTTCATGGGAGCAGCACTAAAAGGTTCTCACTTCCCATCCTTACTCAGGCAGTGCCTTCAGTGCCATGAATCCTTCACAGAGTCCATGAATCCTTCACAGAGTCCCTCAATCCTTCACAGAGTCCATGAGTCCTTCACAGAGTCCCTCAATCCTTCACAGAGTCCCTCAGTCCTTCACAAAGTCCATGAGTCCTTCACAGAGTCCATGAGTCCTTCACAAAGTCCCTCAATCCTTCACAGAGTCCCTCAATCCTTCACAGAGTCCATGAGTCCTTCACAAAGTCCCTCAATCCTTCACAAAGTCCCTCAATCCTTCACAGAGTCCATGAGTCCTTCACAAAGTCCCTCAATCCTTCACAGAGTCCCTCAGTCCTTCACCAGGTGTGCCCAGGTCTGGATGCTGGTTGTGGTGGTGTGAACTGAGCTGCTGATGGAAGAGACACCAGCCCCTGGTTCACTCCTGTCAGCTGAACAAATGCTCTGTCCTGCTCAGCTCTGAATGGAGTTTGAGCAGCAGCTTTCCAGATCTTCCCTGGGTGGTGCTGAGCCCTGAGGCACAGGAAGGGCCCTCCTGCAGGTGAGGAAATGTCACTCCTGGCCCTCCAGTTCAGGGGTAAAGCTGAGTCATTACACATAAAAAGTTACCTGTGTTGGAAGCTGCCTCCCAAGGCAACAGAGTCCAGTTCATCCAAGCTGTGAAATAATTAATCAGAATTGTTCATTATGTTTCTGCTGTGCTGTAGCTCAGCTTGGCCATGTTTGTACCTTGAAGCTCCCCATTTTATGGGAACAAATGCAGCTGTGTTCCCTTTGTCACCATTACTCTGAAGTACATTTGCCCTGCTTTTATCCTGTTAACAACTCCAGCAGCTTAACCAGAACTTCTCTTCCATTTTTGGACAGTGCCCTCAGCAGCTGCCAGCATGTTTTGGCCTTCAACAAAGATCCAAAGCCAGAGTATGGAGTTTGAAGGCAACAGAGACTTCTAGAACTTCACCTCGTTGTCCCAGAGAGCCTGTGCTGTGGATGGAGTGCTCCAGCAATCTGCAGTCCCCTTCCCTTGTCCTTTCCTAAACTCCTGCATGAAGATTAAATTTGTACATGTTGACAGTTCTTGCTCCTGGAGTCTGAATCTGATTAAAGTGACTGTACATAGTTTTAATACAAACTGTTAATGAAAATAAGCTTTATTACGTCAAGTAATAAATACATACAAAGATGCAAATAACAGTTTTAGTAATTTATCCAGAATGTTCCTTTTTTTTTTTTTTTTGCAAACTTTAAACTGAAATCTCCAGCCTTAATGTAGAAATTAGCTTTCCAGGACCTTGTTATTATTTAATAGGTTTCCCTATTTTCCATATAGCTCATGCACTTTAAGTGGACTTCAAAGCACTAACAGTCATGCAAATGTTTATGCAAAATGAACAAAAAAAAGGAAAAATAAGAGAAGGGGAAGGTTATTTCTAAGCAGGGTCTATGCTGTATGACAAATTGTGACTTAGCAGACTACTAGGTACAGCATGCTATTCTGCATTTATTAAAAAAAAATCCTTAGAGCTTATGTCAAACTTTGAAAGATTGACATTTTGGGGATAAGTGAACATAGTCAAAGGAAAAAAAAAAAAAAAACAAACCAAAATGAGGCTGTGGCTGGATAAGAAGAGAATTGAAATATAGCCTGGGAGAGAAAGAGCATTCCTCTGCATGCACTTCAGTTTCCATGTTTTAGAAACATTTTAGGGAGTTTGAACTTCTTTAGAAAATGCAAACCCTCAGTAAGTTGAAAAATCCTCGTGGTTTTTTTTTTTCATTCTTAACTGTACACTTTTGCAAGGGCAAAACAAAGAACGGTCAAACATTGAAAATAAAGGAGTTTGTCTGAATGTTTCAAGAGTCAGAAGGAAGAAGTGTTACTTTTTCTTCATGAAGAGAAGGAAAGCCTTGCAGCTGAAGCTAGGACCTTGCGTTTCGTTCCGTCTCGGCCAGGCACTCCCGGACTAAGCCTCTAGCATGGATAATGCCTGCAAGAGAATTGGACATGTTTTAAATCATCCCATTCAGGCCACACTTGCAGTGACAGTGCACAGAAAGGTTCATGTATTTCTGTCCCCAGTTGCCAAGGCTACCACAGAAGGCCTCAGCAAAGGGGGACAGCCCTCGCTTCCCAAACATCAGCTGCCACTGAAGGAGTCTGCCTTGCCAAACTTGCATTATAAATTTGAAAAGGGGCTAAACCAGGGATCAGAACACAGTAAGATTTGTAAGTCTGCAGTGGCAGGTAGATCTTAATGTGCAGCGTGGGCCTCCTTAAAAATCAAAGATTTAAGGGGGGAAAAAAATTCTTACATACCAGTGAGTTATTTTGCTAGTGGAGTGAAACAAATTACAAATTTATTTGGGGAGTCATTTTAGCAAGCTCTTAATGCCTTGAGATAGTTCTCCTCTGGCAGGATGCATCAAAATCCAAGCCATCATAATCCTCTTCAAAGACAAGTTGTGTCTCTCATGTAAAAATAAGATTTTTCTTTTTTTTTAATAGTGTGTGCAGAAAGTTACCTCCTAACACTGGCTCAGCTCCCAGTGTAAATCATCACCTCTCTACATGCTGCCGTGTCTACTCTCAGCTGATAGACAGAATGTGGAATTTTCCACTACAAGTCCTGTTGCCTTGAGTTCCAGCAATCTGGACCTTGGTTCATAATCCTGGAACTAAAAGTAGATTCATGCTCACGGAGCTGCTGAAAGAACAGAGCTTGAGATAGATGTTAAAATGAAAGTTGGACAGGTTTTTCTACAACAGAGGTTTATATTTTGCTGACTAGGCAAGACAGGTGATTTCTCTGCTCATTCATGCTCCTAAACCAGGTGGGGAAAGGGCAGTAAGGCAAGAGATGGGGGCTAATCTCTAGAGATAATGGCTTCTGTTTCTAGAAGGCTGCTAGCCCAGATGACAGCAGCAGCCTACTGACCTGGGAGAGCTTGATGAGTGCAAGGCTTTGCAGAGGGAGGAGGAAAGCTGCAGCTGTGGGATGCAGAAACATGAACTCAAAGCAGTGTGGTAGACCTGGATGTGGTGGCAGAATGCCCAGTTCATGCAGCAGAACTACTCTGAATAATGTAGAACACTGGGAATTTGGCCAGTTTTAGAGGTCAGCAGCCTCTGTGCTCAGGAGCAGGCAGAGCTGGGGACAGGGACTTCATTCAGGGATAACCTCCATGGCCACGGAGGCAGCAGTCACGTGGCTACCCTCAATCACTTCTGCTCTCACACTTGCACATGCTCCTTCAGCCACCAGGCTCCCAAAATGGAAAGAGAGGTACCTTTGTGACCAAGAGATGGCAGCAAAAAGTATTTATTTAGGATTTTGTGCAACGCTGGCAAGTCACAGTGGCAGCATTGTATCTTAAACCTACCTTGTTGCAAGAGGCAACAAAGCAACTTTTTCCTCTCTGAACTAAACCACCCAGTCCAGAGAATGTCTGCACCTCTCTCAAGCTGTCCCCATTAGCCTGTTGCCATTCATGATCTATTAATTCTGACTCAGGCAATGCAATAAAGAGAGACTCCAGCAACATTGATTTTAGCTGGGCCAGATTCCACTTACCACTCATCAGCAGACTTTATTGCATCCTTTCCCAGAACAGCTACTAGTCATTTTATTGCATGTCATGGCAGATATATTACTCTTCCATAATGGTTGAGCCTTAAATAAAGCTTTGTAGTCTCGGGTTAAGTGTAAGGGGGATTTGCAAGGTGCTGAAGTTAGTCTGTTACAATAACATTCCCATTCCTGGTCAAATGCACGAGCCAATCTCAGCACAAGGAGCACAGGAAGGGAGGAAAAAGTAACCATGTCGTGCTGGAGAAGGAGAGGACTGCCAGTACAACTGTTGTCTGTGGCCTTTCAGGGTCATTTCAGGAGCTGGAGCAGTGGAATGTCCCACTGCTCCTTCAGAAATATCCCTGCACGTCCCCTGCCGAGGACAATGTCAGCCTGATGTCAGCACTGGGGCATGCAGGGGTTTCTTTTACACTGCAAGGAAAGGCAGTTTATTACCCCTTTTAGCTGACAAAGCAAAGCTGGAGACACTCATCAGCCAGCCCTAAAAGCTGCTCTGTCCCTCACTAGTGGACTTTTAATGATGTGCACTTGACAGGAGGTAAAGGAGCCTAAGCAGCCCCACTCTGCTCTCCACAGAGTTCTGTTCATGTTTGACATCTCAGCCTCAACAGCCTTCCCTGACACCTTTTTGGTTTTGTTTCGTTTGGTTTTTTGGTTGGGTTTTTTTGGGGTTTTTTTTGGTAGCTCTTTTCTCCACCTGCCTCAGTGAGAACAACCACAATGTTGTATTTCTTTAGGCAAAATGCACTCCAGTGAAGATTCCTGGCCCGAGTGGATGGGAGATGTGTATGAGATACAAACAAAGCTTGGCTGTGGATTTTGGGGAGTGGGGAGAAAAAGGAATTGAAAGGATACATAAATCTCCAGGAGCCTGAAAGAATGTATCCATGAGAGGTTCCACAATAGGTTTGAATTATTAACTGAAACTCCCTGTATGCACATGAGACACATTTTGTCACTGTTTATCTATCAAGTACTGCTCAGACAGAGCATCCCAAGGTTTCAGTTGCTGGTTAATTCTCTTTCAAGAGGAGCTCAAGTTGTCTCTTTCCAAAAGAAACAGTTGTCATTGAACTGTATACAAGTAGTCAGTGCACAAAGTGGATGGGAAATGATTATTTTTTTAAATAAGTTTAAAAGTTACCTCTTTTTAGCCTCTCCATGGCACTTTTACTCCCAGCATATGTAGGTCTAATCTCTTTTCCTAATTCTTCTATGATAGCTAGAAGTTCTGCATATTTGCTCTGTGGTACTTGACTGCTGCTGGTGCCCTGTAGTTGAAAATAGATTAATCTCAGTCAAATACTGTAGAAACAAAACAGTTACAAGAAACAGCAAGTGGACGTTTATGGAAGACCAGAAATAGCCCTGTAAATCACTTTTTAAAAGAACAAAATTTCAGTATTATTGCATGAACATGATTTTTTTTTTTCTTAATGCTGCTACACTTGGACACAGTGCTAGGTGCCCTTCAAAGATTGGGATCAACTGTGAGGATGCAGCTGCAAGCCTTGGACTTTGGGTGAAGCAGAAGTTAAAACAGTCCTGCAAAACCAGCAAACTGGGAACTGCTTATTTAACCCTGCTTCTGGTTTTTCAATGTTTTGGTGTATATTTTGTGGAGAAGTTAGCCAAGTAGGGAGACTGAGAAGATAAAACCATATAGAAATACTGAGCTTTTAACAAATAACTTTAAAATATATAAGTGCCCTTACAGAGCATAATTCAAGACATTTCTGTGTGACTCAGACAGGAGGGGACTGGCAGTTAATTAGGAACCAGCCTCACTGAGCACTCAGCTTAGCCTAATTTGATCCCCAGACATGTGTGAGGAAGCAGTCTGCCATTTGGGTTTGATTTCAGACCTTGGTGGGAGGGAGGAACACCTCAGATTACAGGCCACAATCCCTGCCACTGTGCAAACGTGGGGTCAGAGATCTGATTAAAGGAAAATAAGCAGAGCTGTACCTGCATCCCTTGTGTATAGCCTAGAGATGGGGGGCCATAGTCGTTTATGAGCTGTCTGTATTGTGCTGATGTTGCCATGCTTGTGGAGGGAGAGTGAACACTCCCAGCTGCAGAGAGAAAAGAGAAAAAAAAAAAAAAAAAGCCTGTTATTACCTAAAGATTAATTAGTCTGTTACATTGGGACACATTTTAATCACTTGCTCCTAAAGATGTGACCTCTCACCTCTGCCTAAGATCACTAATGACATTTCTGAGCGTCACTGCTAGGAAGAGAATGGCTGAATTAATGCTGCTCTCCTGTTTGATGAACACTTGCAAACAGCACAGCCTGCAGCATTATCAGTGCAAATTGTTTGCCTAAAAGTGAAGCAGAGTGTAGCATGACAGGTTGTTCTGCCTAGACAAACTGTAAGTATTAAGGAGCCCTATTTTTGCATCTATACATTCCACACAGATGAGTCTAATGTGCTGTGCTATTTTTACTTTTTCAGCACAAGTTATCTGAAAGTAATTTTGCAACTCAAAGTGTCATCACATGGTCAAAGCAAGTTACCCTCAGTACTATTTTCAGCCAATGCCAAAACTGCTCCTAGGGAACAGCCAGTTGAGGTACATCAGATCTGCTGATCATTGTGTGACATGGGAGGAGTGCTGCCATTATTCCTCCCTGTTTGATATCAAACATTTTTAGCCAGTCAAATTGTGCTGTATAAGTAGATCAAAGGGAAAATAACATCACTTTGTGTTATGGTTAGTTTTTGTTAAGTTATAAAAGATTATATTCACATCTAATGAGTTTTGAGTCAGTTAGGAGCTCCAGAAGCAGACTCTAATGTCATCACTGACAAACTGCTCCAGAAATGAGCAAGCAAAGCACTTTCTCCCCCTTGTCCCACATGGTAAGAATTTAGGTTTGAGAAAGAACTGTTCAATTTTTATTTTTTAAAGGGCTTAATTATACTGCCCACCTCACAACTGTGCTAAAAAACCTGCTGGTTATGCACTTGGGAGCAAGGGAACATCACACCACTGAACTTCTTCACTCCTGCAGCTCAAGTGCCCTTGCATCCATGGATGCTGCTGTCTTTGCCTGTAGGCACAGACACAGACTGCCTGCTGTCTGGAAATATCTCCCCCCTTACAAACTCCTTTGCTGAAAATTCCCAACTGTCTTTCCTATGAGGAACAGATCTCAATTACCAGCCTTCATTTAAATCTAAATTAAACTGATGCTAAAAGTCACTGGGGCTCAGAATTATGTAAATCTCTAGCTTTGTTTTAAAGTTGCAAATTATTTCATACTTATTTTCCCCTCTCTACAAAAAGAAGGGGCCAGCAGTTACTCTGTAAAAAGCTCTGGAATAGATTCTTGTCCTCAGATGGGAAGTCTCTTTCCACTTGAGTTATCACAGGATATCATTCATTATGAGAAGAGAGCATGTTCTTAATTTTTACTTGTTAACCAGATGTGAAATCCCAAAAAGGCAAATTGGGCTGGTCACTAAGTCACCTTAAAAAAAAAAGTAAGGTTTCTCTTTGTCTTTAACAAAGCTGCTAAATTTTATGTCATTACAACCTGCTGTTCCATCACTGAGGTTTCATATGCAGCTAATTTTGCTTAAGCATAACAAACTCTCCCCCCAAAAAAACCACACCCATGGAGTAGGGCACTGTAGGAACAGCTCAGTGGTCAGCTACTCTCTCAATTAGTTCTTCACATTATCAGCTCAAAATACACACACAAGAGCAAGATTTCTCTATGTCAAACTCAGTATTTCAAGTCCAGGTGACTGAATTTCAACAATGACTAAACATGACACAACAGCAAACCGCATCTTTTTTTCTAAGGACTTCAAAATGCTTCAAAAACATTAACGAGCCCCTGGTGCTGCAAGGTAAGAAGGTTTAATTACCTCAATTAAGCAGAGAAAGGCTTAAGTGATTTTTCCTCCTGTACAATAAAACAAAAGGCCCATCCTGCAAAGACTTGTCTCTGAAGTGTTGTTGCAAGCTGCGAGCTCCAAACTGGATGTGAATAAGGCAAGGGCTCAGTGACCAGGCTCAAGAATCCTACTGAGCAAAACTGAGCTGCAGCCCATGCAAAACTCAGAGCAACTTATTGATCCCATATGGGCTGATGATAACACACTGGTTAAGGATCTCAGGAAATGGTGGGCATTGGAACAGGCTCCCCAAAGAAAGTGGCCACAGCATCAAGCCTGAGTTCAGGAAGCATTTGGATAAAGCTCTCAGGCACAGGGTGTGAGTCTCGAGGTGTCCTGAGTGTTGGGCATGATGGCTCTGATGGGTCCCTTCCAACTCAGCATATTCTGTGATATCACAGCCCAGACAATTTAGCGATTGTCTCACATTCTGTTAATTCAAGCAACGACTCACACTCGGCCCGCAGGAGACAACGCAGCAGGCTAAGCCCAGCCAGGAGAAGAAAAACTCTCCTAGAAACACGAGGTGCCAGCACAAAGCAGAGAGTTGGATCCGCACCCAGGGGCCGACCAAGAAAAGTTTCTCAGAGACTCGATCGCAGGTGCGAGTGGGTGCCAGGGAGGGACAAAGGGCAGCAGGGAGCCTGGGGAGTTTGAGGAGGATGCTCGGGCGGTTCGCGGGCGCTGCAGAGCCGCGCTGCAGACACTAGAGGCCATCGCTGAGAGCGCCGGGCCCTGCCAAGTGACAGAGCGTGGTAACCATGGTGAGTTTACCCGTTTCTTTGCAGTCTGCATCAAAAATGTAATAAGACATAATGCCATGCGCCGACCACTTTATCAGCGGCAGCAGCAGGCCCAGAGAACAAAGGAAGGGATTTGGCTTGGCCGCGGTACCGGCCTGCACACATCCGTGTCAGAAGTTGTGCCAGTCAAACTCAGCTGGAGGGGGGGAAAAAAAAGGAAAATCCTTGGTTTCACCTCAATTTAAAATGATCATGCAAATGAAATTAATTGGGGGGGCGGGGGGTATTAGTATCTCACAGGGCAACAAACCTTGAGCTTTTTGACCTATCACTTTGTATGTTAATCTCAAGGAGAAGCCCCGGGTCTTGGATGACTATCACTCAATTAACCCAAAATTCATCTGCGTGTCTGAACAGCCTGTGTATCTTGGATTTAAGGAAAAAAAAAATCACTAGATATTGCTATTATAGTTAGAAATTAGGCCAGGAAGTCTCACAGTCAATATTCAGTCAAAAATCGGTGTGATGATTAGGTATTCACTAGAGAGAAAAAAGGAGGGGGCATCTAAATTGAGGCTTGCTCTCTCTAACATTAAAATGACAATGGAGACAGTTAAAAACTGACAGAATTGAAAAGGGAGTGTGCTCAGTACTGAATTTCAGTGGCACCCTGTATCACATCCCAAATTTTCTTGGTGCTTGCTGTTATTTAAAACCTAAATTAATACACACACTCTCCTCCCTTCACTTTCTCAATTAAATGTACACAAAACCTTGTAGATCCCCACTTATTCTAGTGTAAACGATGTCTTTTATTTCTGTATTCAAGCAGAAGACTGCCACGAGATTTTTCCCCACAAAAATATAGTGATTTCCTTGTTAATTAATATTAATCTTTATTAATTATGGGGGGGTACAGCAAACAGAAATGAGATTTTGGTCAAAATCTCTTCCTTCCAGCAGTCTCTCTCAGCCCAAATTAACACCCTGAGAGACAAAGGATCTCAAATCAATCTTTGTTTGCCTAAACTCCTGCTAACCAGTAACCTTCTCATTAATTCCTGATAGGTTTGTAGGGATCACTTCAGCTCCAAGCCTGAGCAATGATGACCAATTTGCTGCTTCAAGTTTTAGTTCTTAATTCTATTACTGCTGCTTGCTGGAAAAATAACTGAGAAGGCATCTTGCTGAGCACCCTGAAGGAAGGAGCAGGAGCAGAAACTCTTGGGTACACTCACCTGATCCACTCTGGGAGATACCAAGGCATCTACAGAGCTCAGCTACCCCCCTGTCCCACAGGCAGCAAAGAAAACCAGCAACAGTCACACAGCTCACTGAGTTACTCGTGTAGGACTGACTCAGACAAGGGCCAAACCCTGGAGATGTGTTTCCCCCAGTCCCACTGGAGATGTTTCCCCAGTCCCACTGGAGATGTGTTTCCCCAGTCCCACTGGAGATGTGTTTCCCCCAGTCCCACTGGAGATGTTTCCCCAGTCCCACTGGAGATGTGTTTCCCCAGTCCCACTGGAGATGTGTTTCCCCCAGTCCCACTGGAGATGTTTCCCCAGTCCCACTGGAGATGTGTTTCCCCAGTCCCACTGGAGATGTGTTTCCCCCAGTCCCACTGGAGATGTTTCCCCAGTCCCACTGGAGATGTGTTTCCCCAGTCCCACTGGAGATGTGTTTCCCCCAGTCCCACTGGAGATGTTTCCCCAGTCCCACTGGAGATGTGTTTCCCCAGTCCCACTGGAGATGTGTTTCCCCCAGTCCCACTGGAGATGTTTCCCCAGTCCCACTGGAGATGTGTTTCCCCAGTCCCACTGGAGATGTGTTTCCCCNGTCCCACTGGAGATGTGTTTCCCCCGTCCCACTGGAGATGTGTTTCCCCCGTCCCACTGGAGATGTGCTTCCCCCATCCCACTGGAGATGTGTTTCCCCAGTCCCACTGGATAAATCTTTCTCTACTGCCCTGTATTTTGTAAGGTCCTGTAAAACCACAGAGGCAAACTCCTGCCATTCTACAGACTCTTGCCCCACAGGAACATGAGAGCATGCAAGAAGAGATACCTGTAGCCTGGACTTTATCCAAGGTACGTGGTGCAGTCTGTGAAATCCCAACAGTTCTCCCTCTGTTTCACAGACCCTTCAAGCTCAGGCTGCTTTGAATTTCAAGGCTGTTGCCACTTCAGTGGCTCATGGTCACCACCTCTCCAGAGCCCAGTGCTGGAGGTTACTGCCTCTGCCACACCCTGCAGAATCTCCTCACGGGCTTCAGGTGATGGCAGTTGGAGTCCTGACCATGTGGGATACCAGAAAACGAGCCTGGTACTGAGAGGATGTAAATTTTTCTGTCCTAAACTAGGCAGCTTTGCAAGAAAACACATGAGAAATGCTCCTGAAGCTGCTTTCCCAACACACACGTGAGGCATCCTCGAGCACCAGGGGAGAGGTAACAGCTTCACCCAGCACAGCTATTTCTGCAGAGAGTAGCTGAACACAGCTGGAGTGTTTTGGCTGACTACAAGAATATTTTATTCCTTAGCCCTCTACACGCTTTGGTTCGAGTTCAACAAGAACTCCTTGCCATCCATGGGACACCACATGCATGTCTACACAAGTAGATCCACTGCACAGCCAAGCCACACAGTGAATTCTATCAGCAGTTGCCAACCCAGAGCTCAAACAGAGCCCCCATTCCCCCCAGCCTTCCCATAAATTTTTAAATTTAAAATAATGGACACTGTTCTCATTTGCACAAACCATTCCTTATAGCACTGGCTGTGAAAATTGTATTTTCACACACTATTTCTCCCTTGAACAGCCCTTGTGGAAGGAACAGACCTTTCTTTGAATAAAACTATTTCCTTTTAAAAAAACGCAGTGTGCAGACACATAAATATGTTCAAGAACTAGGACATTCTTTATCATAACAGCCAGAGGCCTTGCTCTTTTGATCTGTCACACTCTGGGCCCTTCCTCTAGTACTCTGGTGCTATTTAATCTTCCCACGTGGATAACGGTCATGGTTTATGTCTCCTCTTCCTACCCTCCTGTCTCTTTTTTTATCAGAAAAACTAAAGCCAGTCCCTTGACTCCCCACCATTCTTCTTTTCTTGCTTAAGCTATTCCTACACTAGCAAGTTATTTGGCACCACAAGGAACAGATCAAGAGATGAAAGCATCTGGTACGTGTACACCACATGCAGTTGGCCTGAGGGGGTATGACTTAAGGTTAGATTTCAGTCTGGTCCCCCAGACTAGGGGGGTAGGGTTCAAAGCTGTGCCATCTTTGGCTTGGATCCTCCTGTTCCCATTGCAAGGGATGGAGCATCCGTGTTGCACAACTGGAGCAGAGTTTCTGGAGCACTTTTATCCAAAAGGAATCCAGTTAGCACGAGCCCAAACCACTCTGCAGCCAAACCAAGGTGCTGGGTGGGGACCATGTGGAGATTTGCTGACTGAAAACCACATCACTGCTCTCAAGCAAAACACTCAGGTAGGCAAAGCCAAAAATGCCCATTTTCTAAATGCCCAAACAAGTCCACTTGAAAATTGCTAATTCTGAAACATGTTTAGCAAGCTTCTTTTTACATCATAGTTAACTCCACATGGACTTCAAGAGATCAGGGATCCAGCCAATTTCGGTCTGAATTGGAGAGGGGAGCATGTTTCCTAGAAATTATCCCCCCTGCTAAGGCACAAACACTTTCCTCTCTGTTCTGACTACAAAGAGTATTCTACCCAGTACTCCCACTCCAAAAACAACCTCTCAATATGGTCAACAATATCAAGCAGAAGCTGTCTCAGTAAAGGGCGACAAGCAAGCCATGTGCTGGAGCAAGTCTGCACTGCAGTGCTGAGAACATAAGGGCCATCCTCGTGTGCTGGTATCCTTCCTCAGGACTGAGTGGAACAGGTCTCTCCAGTTGCCAGCCCCAGCCTCAGCTAGAGAAATTGTTTTAATTTCACTTCCCAGTGAGAATTTGCACTTTTCACAAGAAATTTGTGGTTGCTGTGAGGTGTGGCAGGTGCAGTGAGAGCCCCTTTGGTCCTCAGCTACAGCAGCACTTGTTGTACAGGCCACCACTTGTTCATGTGGAGCCAAGACACAGCTCCTTCCCTTGTCACTGTCAGCTGGAATTGGTGTTTCCAGACACTACAGAGGACAGTTTTTAAGCTTTCTTACACAAACAGGATTTTGTCTCAAAACCTGACATTTCTGCAAGAATGAGAATGAAAGTAAAGGAAAATCCCGAGCTGCTTCTGCTAGCTTCTTTATCTTGAAACACATTTTCTCTGACCTGTGCCTAGTCTAAACAAAATAGGAATGCTGGTGAATATCCACTGAGCCAGAAAACACATGGAAACATGGTGAAAAACAAACTACAGAACCATTCACAGCTGGTGTAAGTGTCTAGCTCAGCTTAAGTCAATGGAGATGCTCTACTTCACCTCAGCTCAGCAGCTGGTCCCTTATGGAGAAATAGTCAAACAATATGAAACACAAGACAGATGAGGAGGAAACAGTACTTCCCAGGAATCAGTAGGATAAGCAAGAGAAGACAAACAAATCAAAACATGGTTGTTAGAAAAGGTAACAGAAGTTCCCCCGGGACGCTGCAGGGTCAGGTGGGGCTGGGGAGGTAGAGCCACTGCAGCTCCCTGATAGAGCACTTTTTGACAGCCCAGGCAGAAAAGGTGCTTGTGCAGATTAAATGGGGCTTCCCAAGCACAGGCAGCTTGGAGTTGAAAGCTTGGGGAACCACATGCAGGAACCCAATTCCCTGTGCACAGGCCCTCCAGGAAGGTGACTTTGGAAAAAAATCGGACAAAAGACTTCGAGCCTGACTGCAGCCACCCTGGGCCAAGTGTCAGCACTGCTCTGGGCAACAGGGAAGAGGAACAGGCACTGAATTCTGCTGTGGCAACACATTCTCCTTCTCTCAGCCTGGTGTAAGGCAGAGGAGTCAGCACCCAGATGCTTCCAGCATCCTGAGTCACTTGTGGAGCAGCTGCATTTTCCTCACCCGCAGTCATCCCCAGATCTGCCGACAGCCCACGGAGGTTTCCTCCCGATATTTCCTCCCCCACATACAGCTCCTCTCCCTCTGGACTTCAGTCCAGGATTGGAGTCCCAAAACATGCTCTCATGCAAAAACAGAGCCCAGGCACCCACCAACCACAACTGCTTCATCTCACTGATGTGCAGTTAAAGCATAATTTTGCAGAGTGGCTACTCCCAGCCTCAACTTGAGAGGAGTTTGCTCTGCAGCAAGGACACGGCTCCAAGAGCTGAGTCGACACTGCCTTCCCAAATACTCCTGCACCAGAAGCCCTGCACTGCAGGGAAGCAGTATTACCTCCCAGAGGAAAATCCCTGTGAGATCCACAGCTGCCCAGAGCCCTCCGTCGGCCGAGACCAAAATATTCAGCATTCATACAGAGAGGCTTCTGCAGGGCTGATTTCAGGCCAAAAGGGACAGATTTCCTGTTTTCCTCTCCTCTGCAGGACGGTGGGGGGGGTGGGGTGGGGAGGGTCCTTCACCCCAGGTTTGGAAGCAAACCTAAGATTTATCCTCCTGGCTGGGGGGCATTTAATTTAGGCACAATAGAGAAGCAATCTCCTCCAAATCAGAATTAAGCTCCAGAAAGGAGGGGGCCATTTGCAGTCATATCACTCTGAATGCGATATGTGCAACTGCAAGGACTGCTTTGTCTAAGTCCCTTGGCCTTAGGCCACGGTGCTGGCAATACCACTAGCTAGAGGAAGAGCTGGTGCGTGAGGATAATGGCAGAAGACAGGGAGGGAAGAGAGAGCCCATTTTGGATTCAGAGGAGGACGTTCTTTCATTGAAAAGATTCTGGGGGTGTTGAGGATGATCCGAACTCAGAAGAGAGGACAACTTAGACAAGAATAGTTCCAGCATGACAGCAAACTGCCGCTAACTTGCTGATACAAGGGGAAAAGGAGGGTGGGAGAGAAGGGGAAGATAAAACTGCATGAAAGAATCCAAAGCCCTGATCGCAGCCGGAGCGTTGGAAAGCACAGGCACGGCAGCGAGAGGGCTGGAGACAGAAACTTCACCGCTCGGCTCGCATTGTGCGCGGCATGTCTGAGCCGGGATTTTGCAGTCCCTGCTCGCAGAGCAGCCAGACTCGGATCCCCTCCACTGCATGACCTAATCCCCACCCCTCACCCACCATCGCAAAATACCACCTTTGTTTTCCCTGCAATTTTACGGCTGTTCCGGAGAGCAAGGCACAGGTTCTCGTGGGAGCCGGCAGGAGAAAGGTTTCCCTTGCTGGGCTTTGTTTTGTTTCTTTTTCTTTTTTTTTTCCCCCTCCGGTGACACTTCTGCTTTTTGTCAGAAATCCTCGGCACATCCCCTGCTCCCTGACCCCTCCGCGGAGCAGCACCCGAGCCCACGGTGCTCCCCACACACGACCCCGGCTTCCCGAGCCTTTGCACCCTCGCAGCCCCACCGAGCTCAGCTCCATGCAGGATCGAGGTGGCACAGCCACCTCGGCTCATCCACCAGCTGGCGACGAGTCCTTGCAGTAAAATATGATTGCTGCTCTCCTGGTAGCTAGAATAGAGATGCATCCCGGAGATCCCTTTCGCTCCTCAGCTTCCCAGGATTACAACCACTAACGGTGCTGTAAAAATCCCCCAGGCACATTTCCCCTCCTCCTAAACCGAACTCCAAAACTTTTTCTCAGGAAAAAAAAAAAAAAAGAAAATCAGCCTGATCTGTGGCTGTCTGATGTCAGTCCTGCAGGCTGGACTGCGGGGATGGGAGACGGGAATACGATTTTTTAAAGTCAGAACCAACTTCTCCATTTTGGTGCCGTTTAATCGGAGCCGAGGAGCACAGATTAGCGAGATCCCCTCCAAATATCCCACAGCGAAGCAATTGCTGCTGCGGCTTTGTTCAGGCTGCACCGATTCACACACGGAAACCCGATGTGCAGCACCACCGCAGCACCGGCAAAAACCCGCCGGCTGATGCCTTTGGAAATCGGGAGGAGAAA
>VXBQ01011711.1:8340-34498 GCA_013400175.1 Phainopepla nitens | reverse complement strand
AGGCTCCTTCCCACCCAAACCACGGGACTCCACGGCTGTGCTCATGCGGTGTTTTAGGTGGCTGTGGCGTGTAGTCACAGAGAATGAAGGTGTGAGATGCGTAAGCAGCCAAAACAAAAGCATTTTATTCTTTTCCTCCTTTCCAATTTGCTTGTGCCTCTCGTGTCCTCATTTTTAATCCCTCTGGAGAACCGTCTGTGCTTGATTGGGCACCACCACTAAATCTGGGCTCCACAGTGTGCCCGGCTTCCCCCAGGCACATCCAGGACCAGCTGCCCCTGGGCAGGATTTTGGTCCCAGCTGACAAGTGTGGAAGCAGGCATGGGGAGGCTGTGGTGGCCAACGGGTGTTTGGTGAACTGAGTTTGTTATATTTGTTTCTCATCACCTTTGAGACTTTTTTTTTACCTTACTTGGAGCAAGAAGCCTTGATATCTCTAAACAGGCTGCATTTCAGTCAGTTCGGACAGGGGGTTTTATTGGGTCTGTTCTTCCTGTCTCTGTGTTCTGGATTTAGTTCTGAAATTCAATTTTCCTCCCATATTTGAGAGGTGAAGGCAGGCTTGTGGTGTGATTTCCATCAGTGTGTTTACTTGTGTTGGGGGACAGTCTAATAATCTATGAATAACACCGTTTATAAGACAAATCACCCCCATGCAATTATAATCAGTTGAAGAAAATACTTTTATTTTCAGTCTCTGGAGATACAGCCAGAACTTTTCGTTCACATGGCAGCAGCAAACTCTTCTCCACCTGGTTCTTTGGATCTAAACCAGCCTGGGTTTGCAAAGGAGATCCTGGGGACGAAACTGGAAGTCAAATACCTGTGCTCTGATTGCAAGAACATCCTGAGGCGGCCGTTCCAGGCACAGTGCGGCCATCGCTACTGCTCTTACTGCCTGAAGAAAATCATCAGGTAGCTGCTGGGCCTTCAGGGGGAGGCCAAAATGCTTGGAAAGGAATCTTCAAGAATAGCAGAGAAAAGTATCGTTTTTCAGGACCTTCTGAGTAAGGGAGCTGTGTTCAGTCATTGAGGTTCAGCATCACACCTTCTCTAAGGGAATGTGTAGTCTCTGGCTTGCCTTTGTTGTTGCTTCAGAGTTCTCTTGTGCAGAATCCCCTGCATTGTTTCTGCCGTTGAGGAGGAGTCCAGGTCTATCACCCACCTCCTGCAGTCCTCATCGCAGTCATAAAGTCATCATTTTGTTGTTGTGTCAAAATGGGAGAGGTTTAAGCACAAGCTGGCTTCCAGAGAAGTTTCCTTGTGTTCTGTCTCACTCCTACCTTTGAGTGAGGAAAGCCTAATAGAAGGATTAATTGGCAGAAGAAAAAAATCAGAAATAGGTATCAAAAATTCACACAAACAAAGGCTCAATGTGTTGCCTTACAAATAAGGGAACACTGTCATTTCATTGAGAAATCAATTTATTTTTAAATCATAAATTGATTTTTTTGTTGTGTTTGATGATTATTTTTCTCTCTGATAGTGCTGGACCTCAAAAGTGTGCCAGCTGTATCCAGGAAGGAATATATGAAGAAGGAATTTCTATTTTGGAAACAAACTCGGTAAGAAAAAACGTGTTAAAAAAAACCTAACAGGTCACTGGTGTCAGTAATACCAGTTGCAGTTTTTTTATTTAAAACACGAGCTCTGAGAACCCCTTATTCCTAGGAGCCCTTTTGTTCAGCAGTGAGGAGGGTGGTTGCTCTGTTGGACTCCTCGGTGCTGAAATCCAGGTCACGTGTGTGCCGTGGTGCCCTCCTTAAAGCTGTCACAGCCATTTGGTTGCTGTTAACACACCTCTGAGGGTTGATGGGGCAGCTGGTCTGGCAGGAGTTTTCAGAAAGAATTTGAAGTCCTGATCAAGACTGCAAGCCCTCAGTAATATTTGTGGTTTGCTTGTTTTTGCCGTTTCAGGCTTTCCCAGACAACGCGGCGCGGCGGGAGGTGGAGAGTCTGCCTGCTGTCTGCATCAACAGCGGCTGCACCTGGAAGGGAACCATCAAGGAGTACGAGGTACAGGCCAGAGCAAGGCTTGGCACGTCTGTATCCTCCTTGCCTCTGTTTTTGGGAAAGGCTCAGGGTGTTGTCCCTGCCTACTGACACTGGGGGAAAGTTGTCAAATCCCTGGAATTCGCTGTCAGCTGGAGAGGTTCCCTGAATGAGGGTTTGTGTGCCCTGCTGAGGGCACAGGGTGGACTGAGAATGGTTCAGGTTTGCTTGTGATCACAGGGATTTGCTTGTGAGCGTGGTCCCTTCCATGATGGGAACCACCTGCTCTCTTCTGCTGTACAAGGCTGTCAAGAAATTGCTGTGCCATGCAATGGTTGTGAATTTCTCTGCAGTATGTGAACCTAAAACTCTTCAGACTCCATCAGCTCACAGAAAGTGACCTGATGCCATTTCAGCTGTCTCCAGAGCTACCAGGGCAGTGGGACTGGATATTGGGTACTGTCTGGTCACCCATCACCTCTGCTCTGGGACACAAGGCTGCTGGACAGGGTGGTTTTTCCACCTCATTTCTCCTTGAGGAGCCCACTAGCTTTCTAATCCAGGTTTTAGTCGTGGCTGTGGGTGCTTGGTCCATAGCATATGGATGTGAAGCTTTTGGCTCCTGAAGGACAGTTTTGTCATCCCTCTTGGAAGGGCAGAACCACCACACGGGAGGCCTGAGATAAGAGCAATACATTTTATTTCCCTCAAACACTCACTCCAGATAATGATCATAGCCTGGTGGTTCACAGAGCTCTGGTAGTGACTGAGATGTGTTTCAGGAACAGGTTTAACCTTGGTCTGTCCAGGCTAACATTGGGATTCTCTTGATGATGCCACTGCAGGGTGGAAGGAAGAGGCAACAGCTGTGCATCAGGCCTGAGCATTCTGCCCAGACTGTGGGGCCTGTTAGCAGAGAGATGCTTCTGCAGCTCTGCTTCCTTGTCCTGCAGTCTGAGCCTTCTGCTGTGTGGTCAGAGTTCAGTCCAGGAGAGGAGGATGTTGGTGCTAAATGGTTGTGCTGCTGTGAACCCCCATTTGTACATCTGTGAGAAGCTCGTGGTGTGGATGAGGGGCTGAAGAAGTGTCAGGTGAGAAGCTTAACACTGCCACAGCACAGAGTTTGGGGATTGCATGTCAGGGAGCAGAGTACCCTGGCTCTGAGGTTTCAGGTTCAGGCTGTGCTGGTAGTGTCTGCAGATTGTTTGCTCCATGGTTTAATTTCTGCTGATGCCCAGAAGTCCAATGTCTCCTGCAATGATTGTAGTGAGCTCATCTTCATTAGACTAAACCAAATTATATCTGTCAGCAACTTTGAGTGCTGATTGTGCTGTGGCTGATGAGCTCTGCTGAACTTTTTCTTCTGGTTTTTAAAAAAGTCTTAGCATGTTCTTGCAGAGCTCCGCAAAAATATTCATCTTCCAGAGGTTGTCCCTGTGCTTTGTCACAAGTGTTTGAGGGCTTGTGTGCAGCCAGAGCTCCCACTGGGAGGTCAGAAGGGCAGTGGGCTGTCCTGGCACCTGGGCTGCAGGAGCATGCTCTGCCCCAGAGCCTTGCACACAGCTGATGAAGAGCTCCTGAATGGATGAGTCTGTGCCTTGTTCTTACTCTCCACCTGATCTTCCCAAGCCCCAGTTTGGCATTTGCTGGGACAAAGGATGATTGGTAGAGGTGTGGCCCTGGAGTGCGTGGGCTGTGGCTCTGTGGTGCACATCTTCCCTGCCAGGGGTTTTATGGGTCTTGGGGAGTCCTGTATGGTACAGGGGGTGTGGGGGTTTGGAGCAGTGCTGCCTGTTTCCTCTCAGGAGCTGTCACCTCTCCTGCCTGCCCTGGTGGCATTCAGCCTAAGACAGGAGGTTATTTTGTGCCCTCTCAGGAAGAGTTGGCTCTTTCCTAGGACCTGGTGGGAGGAGGCAGGGTCTGGCTTCTGGTGTTACCTCCTCGCAGGTGCCTGCCAAAGAGCTGTGGCATTTCATCAGGACTGGCAGTGCCCTTGCTGTCAGAGCCAGGTGTGTGGCTGGGCAGGGCTGGGAAAGGAGGTGTTGAATGGGTTCGTTAGCCCAGAGCCTGCTGGTGCCTTGGGCTAATGTTAAACCCAGTCTTCAGGGCAGCAGTGCAGAGCTGCTGGTGCAGAAGGGCTGCCTCCCTCGCTGTGCTGTGCTGTGCTGCGGGTAACGTCCTGCAGCTCAGCACTCCCACTCTGGAAAGTCCCTCAGAGCTATTTCCGACAGGACACGGAAAGTCCCTCAGAGTGAATTCACTGTTTGCTAATTTAAAAAACCTGTGTTGTGCTGTGAGAGGCTGCTCTCCCCTTGCAAATCAAGAGATACTGTCACTTCTGGTTTGCTAATCTTACCAGGGTGCTCACAGGGGGAAAATGTTCTGCAGCTGGAACGCTTAAGCCTCAAAAAAAGGAGTAAAATGGATTTCAGTTTTGCTTTCTGTTCAGGCAGACTGAAGTTTTGGCTCTCAAAGGGAAACACAAAAGTGAGTGAGTGCAGTCTGCTTGGACATGACTTGCACTTCTGCTTCAAGCTCTGTGGACCATATGAAATATTTAAGTCTGGATTTATGGCTGCATTTTTCAGAGTTTGTAAATATTTAATGGCATTGGATAGAGTAGTTTGTGGGGGAGCTGGAGGGTTTTTCCTTTTATTAGTAACCTTGTTTCCTGATGAGTCTGTCTGCACGTACATTTGGAGAATCAGGCTGTGGGCATGAACCTTTAGATTCAAGAGCAAAGTCTGAGGAGGGCTACAGAAACTAAAACCAGCCCATTAAAGCAAAAGGAAAAACCTCAAAAACGGTCCCAGTGATATCCAGGAGAGGGAGTTTGTGGTTCCTCAGCTCTGGTGTGTTTCTCCTCCTGCCTTCCAGTACCTCCAGCTGCCCATGTCCCTCTCCTGTTTATCAACATATCATTGTCAGTTTTCATACACCTTTTATTTGTGCTTTTCATCCCACCAGTTCCCTTCCTGTGCCCTCCCCCCAGGAGTGGGATGGGAGGAGGGGGCTGAGGAGAGGTACACAGGGGGTCAGCTTTGGCATTCCCCTTGCTTACCCCAGACTGGGGATTTAGCTCAGCCCTCTTCAGCTGGAAACAGAATTAACCGAGACATAAGGAAATGAAATTGTCCAATTTTAGGAAGGAAAACTAAGTTTTAAACTTAAACATGACATCAGTATTTAAACTATTTTTGTGGGGCTCAGATGAGCTCAGCTCCTGAGGCTGAGCAGCAGTCAGGTGTGGGAACAAGCTGGCTTAATCCATGCTGGAGAGAATGTGCTTTCCTCGAGTTTGTTGTTGCCACTTGGTTTTTAGAGAGTTCTTTGTAAGTGAAACCTGGAAGGCTGCAAAAAGTGCAAAACTCCAAACCCAGGTGGTGTTACTGAAAAGCCTGTGGTGTCAGAGAGGATATCTGCAGCCCCTTCTGGGCCACGTGGCTTCCTGGCACCAGAAGAACAGGATAACCAGGCATTTCTTTCTGCCCCCTGTTCAGACTTGGGAGATGCTGTAGAACCCCTACTGCACCTTTTCTAGGGAAAACTCCCTCTTCAGAAGTGCTGCTAGGGGCCCTGAGCCAGGGATTCCTCCTGTGCACCATGTCATGCCCCTCCTTCCCTGCTGTACCCTGGGAACACCCCAACGGGTTTTGGTGGTGATTTTCAGCTGAGGCTGAAGCTTCAGGGTTTTGCACATTGCTTAGAGGAGAGCAGTTGGTCTTTGAAGCTCACTCAGCTGTCTCCTGCTCCACAACGTTGTGCCTCTGAGTGTTGTATCAGTGTTGTCTGTGTGGGTACAGAGCTGGAGGTGCTGCGGCAGGAACACTTGGTGCTGCTGTATCAGGGTGATCAGCCTCTCTTCAAAACCCAGTACAGCATTTATTGTTTTCTTCTGAAGGTTTTGGCTCCGATTTCTGGCCTGGTGGTGAAGTGCAGTTTGCAGCTGGCTCCAGTCTGACCAGCAGGACCAGGCAATTTTCTGGTGAGAGAATCCCTGACTTGCACATGCAGGCGACCAAAAGGACCTTCTGCTTTTGGGAAAGGGATCAGACACACCTTTACTCTCCAGAGCCGGAGCTGAGACCCACACAGACATCCCAGCCAGGCTTACAGTCCCCACAATAGTTACTGTAGCTGGCTGCCCAGACACAAGGCGAGTTCCTGTCCCAACCTGTGGTGGGAGTAAAGCCACAGGGAGTGCTGGAGAGCACGCGTGGGAGGGGGTTGGAAAGCCCCAGCTGCAGAGGGTCTGTTCTTCACTTCTGAAACCAGCTCAGCCTTCTTGTGGTTGCCCAAAATTTAATAGTTTTGATATCTGCCCCTTGGAGAATGAAAAGCTGTAAGTCATTAGGTTTGAAGGGGAGCTGAGTGCTAAGTGTACCTTCTATGCTGTGAGGAAATCTCTCACCATGAATGCAGCTGGGGGAGTTGTGGAGGGATTTGGAAAAAGCATCCTGGAGTGTACCACCACTTCATGCTTGTTCATAGTTGAAAGCAACCAGGAGTGGCAGAACCTGTTTTAAAAAATGGCAGAAAACCTGCTGCTGCTTCAAATGCATTCTGTACTCTCCTCTGCCCTAAGAAATCGCTCTTGCTTTCACATTTGTATTCAGTGCCTGAAATACTGTCCCTGAAATACTGTCTTGGTGTCCCTCTGCCAGCAATCGCGTGTGTCTGATCAGCCCTAACAGCTGATGAACAAAACTTCAACACTGAAAACAAGAGTTGCTGCCCTGGGTCTGAACAGAGGCATGAGCCAGGCCCACAGGAACCTCCACAAGGCTTCTGCTGCCTTTTGTCCTCACTTGGGTGGGCACCAGGGCATTGAGCAGCAGTGAGGGTGTGTTGGGTTCCCATGCCCTCACCACCTGTCCAGCTGGAGCCAACAGTACCAACTGATCCAAACTTCATCTTTGGTTTTGACAGTTTCTTTGAAGTTTGAATATTTGTGATGTCAAGTGAACTTGCTTGGATCTGTCAACAGCATGTCCCAGCAAGGGAGAAGTTTGTGTCTGGCAGCAGCCTGTGTGATGGTCTCTGGAAGCTCCCATTCCCGTTTGGCACTGGGAATTACAGACTGGGTTCCTGCTTTCCAGCCTTGTGTTGCTGGGCTCCATGCAGTAGCAGAAGGACTGGGTGTGTGCTCACCCTGTGCCTGGTAGCCCGACTCACCTGTGTGGGCAAAGGTTCGAGCCAGCCTGGCATAGAACCTGGCATAGAACCTCCTTCCCTGGCAGGAGGAGCTGCAGCACAGAAGAGCATGGGGACTTTGGGGGAGCAGGGCATCCCAGAGCACCTGCCTTGTGTGGCACATTCCCTTCTTGCAGGCTCTGGAGCCCCTGGGCAACTGGCAGAGGTGCACAAAGCAAATGATGCTTCTTAGCACAAAGGATACAGGTTCCCTCAAAACTCCCTTTTACTCTGGAGACCCATTTGCAGTGTTTTCCTACAGTTCCGTGGGCTCACCCTTTTCCTTGCAGCCAGGCCACTGTGTCCAGGAGCCAAGTGCTGCACGTGGCAATGCTGGGGCTGGAGACCACCCAAGCCCTGATAGCCACTGCTGTGCCCTGTGCTGTGGCAGCTGGCTTTCCTCTGCCACCCTGGTAGTTCTGCTTCCTTCTTGTTGCTCCCTTCCAGCTGCCAAGCCCTTGAGCTGTCTGCTTGTGGTTACTGTTGCTGTGCTCGAAGGAGACTAATGGAGTGACTTTCCAAGACCAGGGGATTTTGCAGGAGAGCTGCAGCATGCAGCTCACTCTGAGCATGTCCTGCTGTCCCTTGTCCCTCTGCCAGCCCTGCCCTTTGCTGTGACCTTCCCACAGGCTCTGGCAGAGGTATCTCATAGCAGCTGCTTCAAATGTAGGCATTTCCCAGCTGCCTGCCTTGTCCCTTGGCTGGAGGGGTAACCCAGTGTCATGCTGATGGATTCCTAACATGGTTACAAGACCTCCAAAAAACTGGACCTGTGTGGATGTGGCAGGTTATGAGCAGAGCAGGGGCATGTCCTGCCCTGCCACCACAGTATGGAGATAGTGATTTCCAGAAGAAGCCTCTTCCAGAGTTGAAATAGAGTTAAACTGCAGTTTTCCTATTGGCTGAGGAAGAAGTAGGGAAGCAGCTGATCCTGGCATTGCATAGAATATCCCAAGCTGGAAGTGACCCACCAGGATCACCCAGCCCAGCTCCTGGCCCTGCCCAGACCCCACCAACCCCACCCTGTCCATCCCTGGCAGCACTGCCCAAAGGCTCCTGGAGCTCTGGCAGCCTCGGGGCCGTGCCCATTCCCTGGGGAGCCTGGGCAGTGCCAGCACCCTCTGGGGGAAGAACCTTTTCCAATATCCATTCTAACCCCATCCTGACACAGCTCCAGCCATTCCTTCGAGTCCTGTCACTGGCACACAGAGCAGAGATCAGGGCTGCCCCTCGTGAGGAGGCTTCAGAGCACTGTGAGGTCTGCCCTCAGCCTCCTTAGGAATGATGGCTGTGTGTCCCAGGGATCAGCTGCCCTTATTAAAACACACTTTTCCCTCCACAGCTCCAGCCTCCTCTGCACAGCTGCAGTGCAGACTGCTGCCCTTGCTGTCCTGGATGAAACTCCCTCATCCTGCTGTGGGAGCATCCAGAGAGAAACTTTGTCTGATAATACTGCAAATTTAAAAAATATACAGCTTTCTGCTTCTCTGATACTGAAGTGGGAGATTCCCAGTACACACAACTCCATTTTCCCGTGGGCCTGCAGGCAGCTGGGAGAGCTCAGCACCTTTGAGCAGCCTGGAGAAGAGAAAGCTCTGGGAAACCTCACTGCAGCCTGTAAGTGCTTAAAGGGGGCTTGTAAAAAGATGCAGAGAGACCTTTTACATGAACAGTAGTGAAAGGAAAAGGGGGGGCAGTTTTAAAATAAAAGAGGAGAGATTTAGTTTAGATAAATCTAATTAAGAGGAAATTCTTCCCTGTGAGGGTGGTGAGGCCCTGGCACAGGTTGCCCAGAGAAGCTGTGGCTGCCCCTGGATCCCTGGAAGTGTCCCAGGCCAGACTGGATGGGGCTTGGAATGACCTGGGATAGTGGAAGGTGTCCCTGCCATGGCAGCAGGGTGGAATGAGATGAGCTTTAAGGTCCCTTCCAGCCTAAACCATTGCATTATTCAATGATGCTACGATTTTCCTCACCCACAGCTTCTGACTCTGATCCTCTCAGTTGCCTGGTCCTTCCATGGGCAGTGGTGTCTGATTTTCTGACCTTTCCAGTGAGCTCCCAGAGAATGGCCTGTCTTATGGGCAGGCTGCTGTAAGGTTGTGTCTCTGTTTATTATTAGGGAAAGAAATTGATGTGTGGCTCAATCAGCGGCTTTGGCTGTAATTGAGTGGGAAGAACCAGGTGCTGCCAAAGGCTGTTAACTGCCCAATTTGATTTTCCTGCTCCTGCTGTTAGATGCTGCAGGCTGGTGTGTGCCTTGCTGGATGAGCCATTGTCTTCCAGCTCCACTTTAATTCTTCCATGGCTGTCCCCCTCTGACGCCTGTCTGACTTGATTTCCACTCTGGTTCCCTGTGGGAGAGTGCCTGCTCTTGCCTAGCCCCACTCACAGCCATGGCTTTCTAGAGCTCCCAAAACCTTTCTGAGCAAGTGCCTGGATGTCAGTGGTGTTTATCCCTGTAGCAGAAGCTACAGCTGTGGGTTTGGGAAAGATGTAAACAGGAGGGTTGCCCCATTGCTGGGGGTGTGGAGTGTGGCAGAGCAGGCTCGAGTGCCAGCCCCTGCTCTTGGCTCCAGGGTGGGTTGGATTTCTTCCAGCAGTGATACCATCTGTCTCTGTTCTGACACCCACGTGGGACAGGAGGAGCAGGGGTTTCCAGAAGAGCCTGAAATTGTTTATACAGAAATGTTTGGATCTGCACTGGCTGAAGCTTCTGGGTGTCTTTAACCATTTACATAGGAACAGTTGCACTTTGAGCTCGGTGGGGCTGGTTTCCTTCCCATGCTGCAGGCAGGGCTGCCCACTCTTGGGCACTGCATCGTGGTGCAGAGGGGAGTCAGGATGGAGGAGAAGTGCTGGGAGGTGGGGAGTGTGGAGGGGGTGGTAGTTTCACACCCAGCATGTTGGCACGGGAGACCATAAGTTTAAAATACTCCCTTTTAAAATAGTTGCCTCTGCAGTGAAGTTTCCTTCTTTCAGCCAGACCATCTGTTCTGCCAGTGCTTTGTGGGTCATGAGGTGGATGTTATCCAGTGTTTCTAGAACACGAGAGCAGTAGGTGGGTAGAAGAAAGGGCTCAGCCCCTCTGAGTGAGTGGGATAAACGTGGGCAGCAGTGCCCCCCAAACCCCGCTGGCTGGTCGCTCATCTCTCCAGGCACACACAGCGAAGCTCGGAGCTTGAGTTACTCACTTAAAGCATAAAAAGGAGAGAGTGACCAAGAAGCCAGAATGCAGCTAGTGCTGGTTTCACTTTCCACTTCCTGATGTATGAGGCTTTTGTGTGTGTTCCCCCAGAAGGCAACAGAGATTCAATGTAACCAAGTTTTCAAACATCTGGTTTCAGATGGCTGTATTAGAAATGCTTCTGGTTGGATTTTTTTTTCAGTCCCTAGCATGGCAGGAGACTTCAGTGCTCTTATCTTTTAATTTGAATTTTGATCTGCATATTCATGGTGTTTCCAATGCCTTGTTTCAGCTGGTGGATGTATAATGAGAAGGTTTGAGCAGTGTGGAAATGGCATAGGAACAGAGGCATGTTCCAGCATTCCATTTAGCCAGCACTGTTGCCAAGTGTCTGCTGAGGACAGAGGATCACGTTGCCCTGGTCGTTTGTTCAACCTCTCTGGCTGTCACCCAGCCCTGACTCTGGCTGCAGGGGCAGATGCTTGTATGCAGGGACTGGTAAATTAAACAGTTTAAAAATATTTTTCTTTCTGGTCGAAAAATGGTGTTCCATTTCACGTGTGAAGATACAATCAGGCAGCTCCGCCCAGCGTGTGATGAGCTGGCACGGGGCGTGTGCCTCAGCTGACTGATAACCATTGCAGTGGAAAAATTACCCAAATTATCCTGCTGAGGTAGTGGCTCACTCCACTCAACCTGCCTCAACGTGTCTTCTCCTGGCAGAGCCATAAATGGAGTTTCCCATTGATTATCTTGGCCATCAAAGCAATAATTTGGTATTTTAAAAAATCATTGTAGCAGATTTTAAATAGAGCTTGAGGCTACACAGTCACCCAAAATTGGGGTAGCCTGGAGGTCACAGGATGAGTCAGCAGCTCAGAGGAATCAGTGTGACCCAGGTCTGAGTGTAGGTTGGTAAATCTAGCACTTGGCTGTAATAAGGTATGAACCCACCCCTGTGATGGACTGTGCCCATCACAGAACCTCCGTGGGGCTTTTATTCGAGGACAAATATCTCCTGTACATTCCTTCACAGGCTCATGATGAAATCTGCCCTGAATTCCCGCTGACTTGTGAAGGCTGTGGGAAGAAGATTCCCAGGGAAAAGGTATTCATCCAACCCTGTGCTGCGGGGGTGTTTGGTGTCCTGATGGGCATTCTGGGAGCAGGGAGGAACAGAGCCCATTAGGAGATGAAGTGGGGAAAACAACTGAGTGGCAGCTGTTAGTGTGGATGTGAATTTTCCTTGGGTGGATGTGAGGGAATGTGTCTCAGGGGCACTTGCAGGTCAGTGTTGGTGCTGCCACTCCCCCCTCCCTTTGAACCACGTCTGGGGGCAGAGCCTCGGTGGAAAAAGCACACTCATGGGTTTATGTCCTGTGTAGAGCAACTGCATCAACACTGCTAGGATTTTGGAAAGAGAGTCCATCTCCAGCTATTTTAATTGGTATCTGATTAATCGTCTAATGGAATCCATGCCTATAGCATCTCTGGGCTTCTGGCTCCTGGGACAAGGCTCAAAAGTCTGAAAAATTCAGGTTTTAGGAAACATTTTCAAAAAGCACATTCATCTGAAACTATTCTGCCTTCTACAGGCAAATATTTTTAGTAGCAGTGTTGGAAAAAGTCCTTTAGCAGGGCGGGGGAGCAGAGACAGCAAAAAGAGCAGCAAAAGAATTCTTCCAAATGGGCAGCATGAGGAGGGGCTGGGGCTCGGGGTGGGGGCTGCAGCCCACCTTGTCTGCAGGCTGTGGTTTGGGGTAAAGCCCAGCTTATCTGCAGGTGGGAGCTGAAGCCCTTCAGGGAGCCAGCTCATGGGGTCCCCATGGGTGATTTACCCTGTGCTTAAAAATTAACTCCTGTGTTTATCTCTCCGAACTCTTGTTGATTATTTGCTGCCATGTTAACTCTGAGTAACCCAGCTCATTACACAAGCCAGATGGATCTAGAAGCCTTTAAAAAAGTGGTTTAAAACCAGTTTCAATTGACATCTGTTGTAGCAGATGCAGGAGTTAAGTGGGGTGGGAATATGGTGGTTGTTCAGAGCAGGGCTCTGGTATCTGATGGTGAGGGGTGTACTAAACCCAAGCTGAAGCTGTGACAGTGCTTGTTGGATTAATCATGCACTGTGTGGGAACCTGAACGAGTCATCTCAGTGCTGAGGGATTAGTGGCACCTCTCTGCAGAAATATAATGCTGGGATGGAGGTAAAAATACCAGCCTGTAGCACGTCCTGACCAGTTGTGTGAAGTGCCCAAAATGAAATGTGCCCTTGTTTCGTGGGGTTGTTGCCTATGCTTCCCATTCCTCAGCCCTCAGGGAAGTTCATTATTCTGCATCACAGCTTGTACCTGTACCCATTGCTTTTTCTCTCTTGCATGTGCAGGTGACCAGTGAGACCTCCCAGCTGTCAAGAGAAGAAGTTAAGCTTTCTTCAGGGGTCAGGGCTGTATTTGTATTCCAGTGAAAGTCACGACTGATGGCAGGCAGAGCCCAGGTTTAGGGGGCACTGTGGCAGCTGGTGATTAGCCACAGCTTGGGCATTCTTCAGTTTGGCTGCAGTTTCCCAAATGGCAGTGGGATGGAAAGGGAGCACTGGGGACACGTGAGGTCTAACACTGCCTTCCTTCCTGCCTCTCTAGTTTCGGGACCATGTGAAGACGTGTGGCAGATCCAAAGTGCCTTGCCGGTTCGAGGCTGTGGGCTGTGCTGAGGTGGTAAGGGCTCCTCTCTTGGGTTACCTTGGGGTTTTTCACTTCCAGCATTAGAGTTCACCTGCAAACTACTGCTGCCCAAACTGTCACATGTGTTTACCTTCAGGTATTTGATTGAACCCATTGCACATGGAGCTTGACATCATCTTCTGTGCAGAGTCTTGGTGTGCCAGGAATGAAATTCCTGTGGAAGGAAATCTCCTACTTTAAGAGCACCCTAAGTGCTTTGGAACTCTGGTGGTTACACTGCTGTCAGGGGGAATGGTTTCACTGCCAGAGGTCAGGTTTAGATGAGATTTTTAGGAAGAAATTGTTCCTTGTGAGGATGAGGAGGCCCTGGCACAGGTTGCCCAGAGGAGCTGTGGCTGTCCCTGGATCCCTGGAAGTGTCCAAGGCCAGGTTGGCTGGGGCTTGGAGCAGTCTGGTTTAGTGGAAGGTGTCCCTGCCCAAGGCAGGGAGTGGGACAGGATGAGCTTTAAGGCCTCTTCAAATCCAAGCAAGTGTGTAATAACTTGTGATTACGGTGATTCTGTAAGGGAAGAACTGGGGCCAGGCCATATTTCTCTATGTCAGTTAGTTTCTGCAGGTTCCACTGGTTCGTGTAAATCCCTCCTCCAGGGGGTTATGTGAGGCTTTGTCCTTTGTTGCTGTTAGGTACATCTGACTGAGCTCTTCTCTGAGGGGTTGGAGGAAGGCAGAGCAGACCAGCACAGCTGGGGGAAGTGTTCAGCATCCTTCATTGTATGTGATTTGAAGCATTTCTAAAACAAAACAAAACCCCACACCACCTCCACCAAAACACATTTTTTAATTCTTTCTTTGTTTTTTCCCCCTGTAAATTGTAAATTTAAAGCTGATGTTGTGACCTGGATAGGAGGGGTTTGTTCTGTGGGTGGTGATAGTGTAGATTGCACATGCTGAATAGGGGATGTATTTCTCTTCATGTAGATGGAAAATGAAAAGCTCCTGGAACATGAAAGGAAGTGTTTGGCAGAGCATCTCTACATGCTGCTGAGCTCCGTGCTGAGCCTCAAGACTGGTGCTGGGGACCCAAAACCACTTCCTGTCCTTTCCTCATCACAAAACAGCTCCCCACTGCTGGCAGCAAACTCACTGTGCTCAGAGTTGGAGCTCTCCCGGTCCCTGGAGCTCTTGGGAAGGTGTGAGGCCCTTGAGAGGAAAACAGTGACCTTTGAGAACATTGTCTGTGTGCTCAACCGGGAGGTGGAGAGAGTGTCCCTGACAGCTGAAGCCTACAGCCGCCAGCACCGGCTGGACCAGGAGAAAATCGAAACGCTGAGCAACAAGGTGTGTAACTGCTCGCCTGGGCTTCCCAGCACTCCCAGCAGAGTCTCTTTCCTGTTTCCTTTCCATGTCATGAGCTAGCAGAGCTTCACCACTCGGCCCTGAAACTCCACAAATCTGAAGGCACAACTAAAATACTCTTTGTGCCTGTGCCCAACCCTCAGCAGCTCCCTGGGAAAGCTGGGAATTTAACTGACCTGTGTAAAGCATCAGATCTCTGTTAATTATCAAGCTGGGCAAGATACTGAGGGGTTCTTCCTCAGTGAAGTTTTCCGACAAGAGCCAAGAGCACCCAGAATTTCACTGCATCTCCTTGTGCTGCATCTCACTGAATCTATGGGGCTGCTCACTTTCCAGACCTTTCCAATGGAGTACTGCCTTTGCCAAAGGAGTGCCGTCAGTGCTGCTGCCTGCAGCAACAGGCTGGAGGTGTGGAGGAGGCAGGAGTGCACCTGCAGCGTGCCTCCACCAGTCTGCTCCAGCACAGCCCCTGTGGAGTGCTCCAAGTTCCTGGCAGCTGGAGCTTGCAGTGTTCCTGTGCTCTCTGGGCAGCTGATCTGGCGTGACCCTGTTGTGAGCTGGCAGGGACAAACCCTCCAGAGGGTGTAGGTTCTTCTCTTTCTCAATTTAATTTTGTCACAATGCTGAGTTATTTGGGATTTTTTTCCACATCCTCACTTCTCGTGCTGCTCCTTGGAAGGAGTTTTACATTGGCTGTGGGACAGTTTCCAGCTCAAGCACTGAGCTGTGCTCGATGGATCTTCTCCAGAGTGACAGGGTGCGGAAGGAAGCTTCAGTGAATTGGCTTATGCTGTTGGATTTCTCCCTGCCGCGCTCCCTGTCCCTTCTGGAGAAAGTCTCTCACTCAGGAGCAGTCCCGAGGGCGCGCTGGGCTCTGCTGGGGTGTGCCAGCTCTCGCAGGCCAGAGCCCGGGGTTCCTGACCTGCGCCGTGTGTCCCACCGAGCAGGTCCGGCAGCTGGAGCGGAGCATTGGGCTCAAAGACCTGGCCATGGCTGAGATGGAGGAGAAGATCCGCACCATGGAGGCTTCCACGTACGACGGCGTTTTCATCTGGAAGATAACGGAGTTTGCCCGGAAGCGTCAGGAGGCGGTAACAGGCCGCTCTCCTGCCATCTTCTCTCCAGGTGTGCAAAATCCCCAACATCTTTTGCATCTCTGCTCGGTGTGGGTCTCGTGGCAGGTCCTTTGCTTGGGAGATGCTGCCAAGGCCAGGCGAAGAAAATCAGGCCAAGAAAAGAAATATGCCGTGTAGAAAGGGGTGTTTTGTCTTGGAGAGTGAAGCAGGCAAAGCAGTGCTGTTCCAAGAGGGAAGAGAGGGCTGAGAGGAGAGAGGTCCAGGCTGTGGATGAGATGAGGAAGGGAATCGGCTGTAATGGTTTGGTTTGCATGAAATGTAAAGGCAAGGAAATACCAGCTGATATCTGTGTTGAAGGAAGTGGAGTTACTGCTTGCAGTGTTGTGAGGACAGAGTGATTGCCACAGGGTTTGGCAAAGGGCAAAATCTTGAGTTCAAAACAGCAAATTGTACAAAGAAGGTTCATGCAGGGCCTGACCCGGGACAAGCCAGGGTGAAGCCCATCAGTCTGGGGTGGGGAAGAGGGAGAGCCTTGCTGGGTTCTCACTCTGCTCCTGGGCCAGGGAGAGCAGGATGCCCAGTTGCCTGGTCCCTCTCCCTGGCTACTCCCACAACTCTGGAGCCATCCTTCCTCCTGTTTCTTGATGGGTTTTACATTCAAAGGGTGATGGAAGTGCTGAGAAGGCCCAGAGGGGCAGTGGGAATGTTCTCCTTGGACTAGCAAAGAGGTCATCTGCCTTTGGGTGAAGCAGGTGGGGAGGAAGGAGCAGAGGAAATGAGCTGGGGATTGCCAAGAGGGACGCAGTGACAAAGACCAGATCCTGTTGCTTCTTGCCCTGTGGAAGAGCACAGTGTCTCTGCTATTTGTAGTCTGCCTGTTGGGAAAAGCACCAAGTCCTGCAGTAAAATATTGGCTGTGACCTCTGATCTCTGCCTGTGCCCTTTGAGCCTTGCCAGTCCCAGATATGCTGCTCTGTGCTGCTGTGGGAGGGTGACTTGTGGCAGGTTCCCTTCCAAGCTGTGACCCCACATAGGTCTGGTGTCACACCACAGGCATTCCCAGGACTGCTGGGGAAGGAAAGTGCCTGAGATCCCACCCCAGCCGTGCCCAAACCATGCCATGGGGATCCAAATGAGAACTAAAGCTCAGTTGCTTGAGCCCCTGCCCTGACCCGAGGCACCAGCTCACAGTGGGGGTGCTGAGGGTGCTCTGCCCCCAGCCAGGTGCTTTATGGGGGGGTTTGTTCCTGCTCACCAGTGTTACTGCCGTGAACCACAGCTCCTTCAGCCCTAGGGTGCAGGAAGATCTGGGGCAGATCTTCCTTGGCAGTGAGGGAACAGCCAGGGGACCAGCAGCAACTGCTCTGTGCAGAGCATCTGCTCAGGCCAGGGGCTGCACTGCCTGGCCTGGGGCTTTCCAGACTGCCTGTGGTGCAGCCCAGACCTGGCTCCTCCCAGAACTCCAAACCTAAGAGCCCTCAGAGTTCAGATCTGCTGGTGCCAGGCTGTGCTGCATTGGACCCTCACTGTGCCTGTTCCACACTTCTCTGACAGCTTTCTACACCAGCAAGTATGGCTACAAGATGTGTCTGCGTGTGTACCTGAATGGGGACGGCACCGGGCGCGGGACACACCTGTCCTTGTTTTTTGTGGTGATGAAGGGACCCAACGACGCGCTGCTGCGGTGGCCCTTCAACCAGAAGGTGGGTCTGAAGCAGAGCCCACTGTATCCAGCTGTGGCCTCTCTGGTTTGGCACCCACTTGAGCTTCTCAGCACTGTCACTCTGGCCTGCTTGGCAAGGCAGAGGAAGGGCTCTGTGTTGGCTGCCCTGGGGGTTCCCCAGGTGTGCTGAGAGCTCCGGCTGCGCTGTGGGGCAAGGGGGTGACATGGGGTGTTTGGAACCCCACAGAGCCTCTGCAGGGGTTGAGGGCACGGGAAGGTTGTGATGGCCTCCGAGCTCAGGGACAGCAGGTGCTCACTCCATGTCAGGAGCTCAGATCCCAGCTCCTGGGCCCTGCAGGTTTGTGGAACACACGGAGGCTGAGTGAGCGGGCACAAGCGGATGCAGAGAGGACAACAGCCCTGGCTCAGGGAAATACCTGTGTGCAGTGCCAGTACTGAGAGCAAGGTGTAGGTTTTCAGTCAGCCTGACAGCCCTTTGCTGCCACAGGGAAGTTTCCAGTGACAGGCAGGATGTGGGGATGGTGAAGATTTCTACAGGACGTTACTGAGGTGACGTTCTCTGCTCGTCCCACTCAGAGGCATTTCTGCGATTTGCACGTGCACAGGCTGGCTGTGGCTGCTGGTATCTGCACGTGTCACGGCAGGTCACTGGGCTGGGCTTCCATGTGGCTTTTATTCAGCCACTCCCCTGTGTTTTCACCTTTCCCCACAGGTCACCCTGATGCTTCTGGACCAGAATAACCGGGAGCACATCATTGACGCCTTCCGTCCTGACGTGACGTCCTCGTCCTTCCAGCGCCCCGTCACGGAGATGAACATCGCCAGTGGCTGCCCCCTCTTCTGCCCAGTGTCTGTCATGGAAGCCAAGAACTCCTACGTGCGTGATGATGCCATCTTTATTAAAGCCATCGTTGATCTCACGGGCCTCTAACCCTCCTGACCTCGGAGCAGTGAGCGTGGAGCCAGCACTGCCCAGGGCATCTCCCGCTTGTGCTGCACTTCAGGCGGGTCTCAGAGCGAGAGGAGGGGGCACAGAGAGGGGAAAAGCCCTTCCTGGAAAGGGACCTTTGCTCTGAGTGGAAACGAGGTGTCTGGTGGGAGCCCTCTTTCCTGAGGAGAGGGTTGGGTGGACACTGGCAGGCTGTGGGATATGGAAGATTCCCTGCAGGGACTTGGGTGTCTGAACTGCTGCTGTCTGGACTCCAGTGGAAACCAGTGCAGCTCTTGCTCTACCAGTTTAGCCAACATCCACAGCTCTCTGTAGTAAAACAGCGGTTTGCCCTGCCTGAGCTCCACTTCCTGTGGATTTTGGCTCAGCTGTCTGGGATTTCCTTCTGAGATCTCTGTGTTCCTGGAAGTTGTGTGCTGTGGGGTGCCGTGGCTCTGCACTGCTGGTTGCTCCACGCCCTGGGAGATAAGGAGGGTGTGTGACAGCTGCAGTGCCAGCTGGGCAAGAAAGACACAGACTGGTTTGATGCCGTTGGTGTGTGAGGAGAGTGCTGAGCCCAGCTGCAGGGCAGGGGAGCCCTGAGTCCAGCTCTCGCTGGGTGTGTGATGGGGCAGGGGTTGCTGCTGCCCAGGAGGGATGATGAGGCAGCACCAGGAATGCCTGTAGGGAAGGAGAAGTGAAGATTGTCCCTCCTGTGCCAAGAGAGGAGGGTGACACAGAGCTTGGTGTGCACCCTGAGAGCCCCAGGCCCTGCCCCCCTCTGCCACGTGTGCTGAGCAGCACCGGGTGGAAGCTGTCTTTGCTCACAGGCAAAGGCACAGGCTCTGAACTGGCTTTGCTCCCACAGTGGGACAGCTCCACCAGCCTTCCCAGGGCTCCTGCTGCTGTGGAGCTCCACATCCCTCTGCGGCCACGCTGCTGTGTCTGTCTGGGCACTGCCACCTCGGGCTGTGGGATGTGTACTATCTGCTCATGCAGTGGGCACTGCTGGCCAGCCCCTGCCCTCCCATAGGGCCTGCAGTCACCAGCAGCAGCTCTCCCTCACTGTTCCTCCCCATCCCTGAGCTCAGGAGTTGTGGGCCAGCTGGTTCTGGGTGACAGCACCCAGGAGCTCTTCCTCCACTCGACCCCTGTTGAACCTGCAGCCACCTGGGTAGGATCTGGTGGCTGGAGAAGTGAAGTGTGCTGTCCCCTTTCTGTCCCTGGGCTCCTTCCCTCTGGACAGCACATGTTCAGCAGCCATGAGAAGGTCTCTCTCGATGTTAGTGGGCAAGAACTGTCTGCCACATCCCTGCATAGTGCCCTCTGCAGCTTTGTTGTGGCCATGGGTAGCTCTGGATGGGCCCTGATCCAGGGTGGACTCGAAGCTTTGTTGCCTCCTTTGCCTGGGCTTCCCACAGCGCTGTCAGTGGCTGAACGTGCCCCAGGAGATGTTTTGTTGGTGACAGGAATCAGCTGAGAGCACCCTGCAATGATCAGGGGCGCTGGCTGGCTCCTGTGCTGCTCCTTGGGCAGTGCAGCTGGAGCATGGGCACCCTCCTCAGTGGCTGCCAGGGATTGGCCCTCCGCTGCCAGCAGCTCCTGCCAGGGTGTGATGGCTGCAGAGGTCTGATCACACCTTGCCTCTGGCACACCCACCCTGAGGGGTCCAGAACACCACCAGGCTCTGCCCTGGCAGGGAGCCCCGCAGGGCCTGGCTGTCCCACCACGTGCTGGCACTGCCCTGACCTGCCCCGGGGCTGTTTGGAATGTCCCTGCTGCTGCCCAGGAACTCCGGAGTGCCCAGTGCCCTCTAGGCTGAGCTGGACCCTCACCTAAGCTGAACCTCTTGCCTGGGGACAGGCCCAGCCCCTGCTGTTGGGGGAGGGAAGCTGGGGACAGCACAGCCTAACTGAGGTGGGAGAGGAGTGACAGCCTCCTTTGTGCAAGCCCCCTCCAGCCTGTCCCAAGGGACAGATCAAGCCCTGTGTTGCTGCTTTCACCCTGTGCCTTATGAAGAAAATCCAGGCTAGCAGAGCCTTGCTCCCATCTACAGCAGCTCCCCAGGGACACTTGGAAAAGCCTGGGAAAGGAGAGGAAGGTCAGCTCTGCTCATAGAATCGCTGGGAATTAAGTGTTATATGGGGGGAGCTTGTTCTGTGTTGGTCAGAATGTCTGCTCAGGGAGTGCTGCCTGCAGCGGGGCTGGGGACTGGCCAGGTACTGTCAGCAGGGACTGTGGAGACGCTGGCTCGGGGGGGCTCTGAGCTGCTTTTTGGGTGGGAGCTGGTCTTCCTGCCCCAGCAGGTGTTTGGAAGGTCGGTGGGAGAGTCGGTGCTGCAGCAAAGCTCAGGCTGAGCCCTTCAGGCCACGGCGTTACTGCTGGAGGGGAAACGTGGCCTGTCAGCCCCTCCCGCCGGGAGCTTTTTCCTCCCCACCCTTCTGGTGCTGCTGATGCTGTCCGGGCCTGTTTTGGCTCTTAGCAGCTCTGGAACTGGCAGCAGGAATTGTGCTTATGTGCTGCAGGCAGGGGCCCAGCCCCTTCCTGGGCACAGCTCTGCCAGCCTGGCGACCACATGGACAAACACTGGACACAAGCCACCGCTGGATTTTTGTGGGGTATTTGTTCCGTTTGATCACACCATCTCAACCTGGCACTGTGAACTAGGTTTTGTTTTCCTTGAGGGTGTAGTATGGTCAGAACCACTAATAAAAGTTGTTTGAACAGCATTGTTGTGTATGAGCCAGGGGATGCTGGGCACAGCAGGGGGGAGGAGTGCCTCGGGGGGTTCTGTGCTGGGGGATTATTTCTGTGCTGGGAACTCTCCCCAGCTCCTGCCTCCCTGCAGGAGGATTCCCAAACAAGGAGGGAATGGAGTGGGCTGTAATGGGAAGGGAAGGAGCTGGAATCTGGCTGCTGGAGCTCCACTGGGCCAGAAGGCCAGTGGGAGCCAGTGCAGCAGCACTAGGCCAGTGGTTACAGTGGTTCTGCTGCTCCTAAGGCAAATCCAACACTCTTGTTCCTGGGTTGTAACAGCTCTGAGCTCCTCCAGAACAAGCTGCTTTTCCCTCACTGCTGTTGGGAGTCCCGTGCCTGCAGGATGCCTGTTCTGCTCCTCCCAAGCTGCAGCACCAGCCCCGAGACTAAACCCACGTGGGGGCAGCAGCCTGGTGGCCTCTGCTCACAGTGTGTGGAAGAGACAAACACAAGGGATGACCATGGGCACCTCTCCTCTCTGGGAAGCCCCCAGACCCTCTTCATAGCACAGCAGCTGCTGCACCAGGGAGATGCAAAGGCCAATGAGGGGACAGTGGGATTGCAGCTCAGGAATGCCCAACAGCACTGGAGGGTTCTCTGCTTACTTGTTCCATGCCTGTTAGTGCTTGGAAAAACATAAATCCAGGAGAGATCCAGCCCCTGGCCTGTCCTGGAGCCTGCAGTGTTCAGCCCTGCCTGCCATGGATGCTTGCTGCCCTTCAGCCATCCCCTGCCTCTCTCCTGTTGCTCACAACTCTCTACCCACACTCCTCAGCTCAGGGCAGGTAACCACAGGCTGGGCAGCAGTTCCTGCAGTGCCCCAGCCCTGTGACAGTCCTGGCCTCAGCTCTGCCTCAGCAGAGCAGTGCTCGTAAAAACAAGCTCACATTGCAGAGATGCTTTAGCAGAGTATTTATTCAATGCCGGAGTGGAGAGCAAAACTCAGTACAAACACCACCTCAGTGCCTCGCTCGCTGCTGCACCGAGCTACAGGGGGAGAGTTCACAGTTGAGGGAGGAGGGAGAGGCTGTTCCTTCACTGTGTGACTGGACAGAGCAGGATGTGGAGCCTGTGTGCACACACACATGAAGGAACCCCTCATTTCGTGACAGGAAACCTGAGTACAGGGGTTTTGGATGAAGCTGGGGCACAGCAGGACACAGGTGCTGACCCTCCTGCTGCAGAGGCTGCTGAATCAATCAGTGCCACTGTGACAGGAGCTGCCACCTCCGTCAGGTCTGTCAGCAACCTCGGATTGGGAATGCTATAGGCACCTTCCCCGGGGCTTCCAGGGGAGCCCAAAATGCTTCCCCCTGTGGCTTCTTCCCAGCCCTGCTTCCAGGAGCGACAGCAGCTCCTCAGGGCCCCATCTAGGCCAGGTCAAGATTAGGAGTTTAATTTTAGACTCTGACATTTGGGTACCTGCTACAGGGAGAGAAGCTCAAGGGACAGACAGTGAACCCCACTGAGTCTGTAATAACTCCAAGTGACCATCCCCACTGCTGTGGGGTCCTGGAGGAGCTGACCCCCTCCATGGCAGGTCAGCCCTGGGGACAGGGAGCTTATTCAGCTGTGACTGCAGGCAGGAGGGCTCTGTCCCCATCACCTGCAGGTGAATGAATACCTGCAGCACCTGTGGGTGCCTACACCTATTCATAGAGAACATACCAAGAGTACCTAAAGTGCCACGATGGGGTAGCATGGGCAGGAGGTAAGCTGTCCTCACGGGTACCCCAGAAAGGGACAGCAGATCCCCCACAATAAATACGTTCTGGATCCATAGCTTATTGAAGTGCTACTCAGAGGAAGACAGAGGCAAAGCCAGCACCGTGTGACCACCAGCACCATGTGACCACCAGCCCTCCTGCCTCCCACGTTTGGAAACTGGCAATACCAATGCACAGACCCTGGGGCCAGTCAGGCTCCCAGCTCTGGCCCTGCCACCCCTCACTGCCCCTAGTCCCTGCTGCCCTCCTGGGCCGAGGTGCCATGGGGAGGAGGCACTTGACATTCCCCAGCAGCCAGACGAGTTGTCCGTGGAGCTTTGGGACAAACACACATTAATAAAATGCCAATATTAAGAGAGTCCTGTAGTCAGGCAGCGCAGCTGCACCGTGGCTTCCGCCATGCACTCTGCAGCTGGCAGCTCCCAGTGGGGCCGGCCACATCCCCAGCTCACACAGACCCACACTGGACGTGCCTCAGTGTCCCCTGAGCCCAGAGCTTGCCCAGAGAGCTATGCCCAAGTAGCAATGCTGGTGAGAAGCTGTGGGAGCCCACCCTGCAGTGACCAGCTCAGCTGCTGCCTGACAGACCCACAACAGGGCCTCAGCTCTTGTGTCCAGTCTGAAGCCGGTGCTTCAAGGAGGAGGCGATTCCCGCGGCCAGGGCTCCTCCTGGCTCAGCCATAGGATTTGTGTGCCCAGAGCTCATCTCTATGCAGGGCTCAGGGCTCTGTGAGCTCAGAAGGAGGTGCTGCAGTGAAGAAGCTGCAGGAGCAGATGTACCTGGGTTCAGCTTTTCTGGTTCATGAGCCAGGAGAAGAGCAGTTTCCTGGGCCGGGGCCTCCTGGCCTGCCGGACGCGCACGGCCCGAGGGGACCGCCACACCTTGATGGTGGTGTCATCACTGGCTGTCAGCAACAGCTCCTGCTCCACCGGGCTGAATGCCACTGAGTTCACCACGTTGTCATGCTGCAGCTTGGCCAGGCAGATGTTGTAGTGCCGGTCCCAGATGTAGCCGTGTCGATCCTCCGCCCCACTGCGGTGGAGAGACAGTGGCCAGGGCATCCCACTGGTCCCAGTGTCAGCCCAGCAGCCCCAGCTCCCTGCCCTTCGCATCCCCCCCTCCTGCAGGGATGGGGGCAGAGGGTACCCAAGCCCCTGTCTCCATGAGCTTCATTCTGCACTGGCAGCTGCCTCTGGGATCCAGGGCCCCTCAGCTCACCCCACAGCACCTGCAGCCCCAAGAAGGGCAATTGCCACCTGCCACCAAACACACCACGGCCCCAGATTTACCCTTTCCTCAGGGATTTACAGCAGGACCAGGGCAGCCACCCTTTAACAGCACTTTCCAAGTCAGTTCCTCTGTTCTTTCCAATCCTATTCCCTATTCTGCTCCTAGCACACAGGAGTGTTCTGCTCACCCGGCCATCACACAGCAACAGCCCCAGGCCTCCCCAGATGCAGGAGCAGGACCCTGCCCACGGGCTCACCTCGCTACAAAGTCCCTGCTGACGTCCAGGAAGATGAAGAAGCACTCCTCGTTGGGTGTGTAGGCCCGGTGTGCCCGCAGCGCTCGCTTCACCTCCTTCATGGTCTTCAGGTCGAAGACATGCAGGTCGATCTCCTCAGCGATGGGAGGCGGCTGCATGGGATCCGAGATGACGCAGTCCCGTGGCCAGGCCCGGCTGTTCACATACAGGTACCTTGGGGAGGGCAGGGAGGGGTTACCTGCACGGCACCAGAGCTCAGAGCCCCCTGGCACGGCAGGGATGGAGCCCGCAGCCCAGCTCACCGAAACGCAGGCTGAAACAGGGAACGGGCTGCTGGAACACGCCTGGCCGTGTCTGGAAAGGACCACCACACCTGAAAGGGGACTCTAGGGGTCAGGTCACACCTCTCTAATCCCACCGAAACTACCTTTAAGGATGGGGGTGCCTTCTGGGCAGCACATGAAGGAGGACTCTGCCCCCCTGCTCCATTCAGGTGAGACCCCACCTGCAGAGCTGCCTCCAGCTCTGGGAACCCAACACAAGAAGGATGTGGAGATGCTGGACTCCAGAGAAGGCCACAGAGATGCTACCAGGGCTGGAGCCTCTCTGCTGTAAAGCCAGGCTGGGAGAGTTGGGGGTGTTCAGCCTGGAGAAGAGAAGGCTGCAGGGAGATCTTAGAGCCCCTTCCTGTGCCTGAAGGGGCTCCAGGAGAGCTGAAGAGGGACTTTGAACACAGGATGGAGGGACAGAACACAGGGAATGGCTTCTCAGGGGGCAGGGTTAAATGGGATATTAGGAAGAAATTGTTCCCTATGAGAGTGGTGAGGCCCTGGCACCCAAAGCAGCTGTGGCTGCTCAATCCCTGGAAGTGTTCAAGGCCAAGTGGTCAGAGCTTGGAGCAACCTGGGAGAGTGGAAGGTGTCTCTGCCCATGGCAGGAGGGTGGGGATTAGATGGTTTTTAAGCTATCTTCCAACACAAACCATCCTAGGATTCTATGGATGATCAGGAACAAGATATATTTTGGTGTGGGCAGCTCCTCTGCTCTCAGAAGGAGCCACCCTGTCCTGAGCTGGCTCAGGAACAAGGGTTTGCCGCGGTCGGGGGTGACCACACAAGAGCAGTAACACACCATCAGCACCTGGCTCAGCAGGCACCCAGTCCCTCCAGGTCCTGGTCACCCCAGAGAGCCCTGGGCAGCTCTCGCCCACGCTGGCAGGTGCTGAGGCCCCGCGTGCTCACCGGTGGTCAGGGGACAGGCCCATGCCGATGATGTGCCCGTGGATGTCGATGACGTGATCCAGGGAGTCGAAGAACTCATCCGAGCGCCGCTCCTCCCCCAGCACCGGCCCTGCGGTCGTCATCTGATGGGGCAGGATCCTTTTAATCCCTGTGGGACAGAAAGCAGAGGGAGGCAGTTCCACAGGCTGCTGCCAGCAGGGCTGGGGGAGCTCCCAGGCTTCAGGGAGGGGCTTCCCTTGGTGCGGCTAGGAAAGGAGAACCAGCTGGCTGGGCAAGGTCTGGGACAGGGCTGCTCTCCTGGCCAGGCTCCTTCAGCTCTCCAGGTGGGCTTTGAGCCAGGATCTTGCCCATGAGCAACATCCTGGCACATCCAACCCCAGAGAGGGAGATCCCAGCACCTGTGGGTACAGCCAGACCTCACCTCAGCCCATCTCTGGAGCACATGGAAGCTGTGTTGGCCCAGGAGACACACTAGTTGTAGAAAGCTTTTTCTCCTAAATGATTCCCTGGGCTGGGCCCATTCTCTGCAGTAGTCAGCCTGGAGCAGCCCAGCAGATGTACTGGCTGTGGCAGGGTTTTCCCTGACATTGTCAGGTGCAGGTGGGGGTCTGTCTCAGAAAGCTCAAAGAACAGACATTTAAACCCAAACTGTTCTCAAGTGCTTTGCAGCTTCTGAACCTCCTGACTAAATGAGAGAAGTGATGAGTCCTGTCCCCTTCCAGCTCTGCAGAGGTCCAAAACACAAACAGCTCCACAAGTGGTCCATCCTCAACAGCTTTTTGAAGGACCCTGTGAACCTCAGTAGCTCCTGGGCACACACAGGCTTCATCTTCAGCGGGTCCAGGGGG
>VXBQ01011706.1:2342-15672 GCA_013400175.1 Phainopepla nitens | reverse complement strand
CCTAATGCCATCAAGCTATGTAGAATCCATTTGTATTTCTGTAGTGACGGGGATCCAAACAACTGTGATTACCCTGATTAGGAAGGAGTGGCAAAAGCATCCTATTTCGCCTGGACCAGAGATTCCACACATTCTTGGCATAGCTTATCTCAGGAGAGGATATTTCAGGAACCCAAAAGGGTAGTGGTGGGCTTTTTTTATAGTTGCCCAGGAGATGGAGTAAATTAAACAGTTGCCTACTTTGGCTGGTCTTTCAGACAACCCTTTTGTTGTGGGATTACTGAAGGCTGAGGAACAGCAGGTGCAAACTGCTAGAACAACAGAGCATTGGGGTCAGTAGAACACCAACTAAAACCTGTAATTCCCATTTATAAACTAATTTTTCACCTGGAAAGCCAAGGAGTAATCAGCAGGACTCGCTCACACTTTAACAGTCCCATATTGGCCAGTCTAAAGACCCATATGGAAAGTCTAATAGAGAATGGAGGCTGAGTAAAGTGTTGTGGCCTGAATGATGTCACACTCTCTCTGCTGCTGTCCCAGACATAGCGCTTCAATATGAGCTGGAGTCAAAGGCAGACGAGCAGTGTCACCACTGGCATTGCTGATGCGTTTTTCTCAGTCTCTCTGGCAGCAGAGTGCAGGCCACAGTTTGCTTTCACTTGGAGGGGTGTCCGGTATACCTGGAACTGACCTGTCCCAGGGGTGGAAAAATAGGTGTACCATCTGCAATGGTCTGATCCAGACTGTACTGAAAAAAGGTGAAGCTCTGGAACACCCTCAATATACTGTTGATTTCATTGTGCTGAAAAAAAAAAAAAAGACTGGTTTTGCCATAAAACTAAGGTAAAGGGACCTGCACAGAACATCCAGGTTTTAGGAATAAAATGCTAAGATGGACATCATCAGATCCTAAACGACATTATTAATAAGATAATCACAATGTCCCCACCCACTAACAAGAAAGAAACACAAGCGATTTTTAGGTGTTTTAGTCTTTTGGAGAAGTCGCATTCCAGATTAAAGTCTGATTATAAGCACCCTCAAGTGACCCAGAAGAAGAATGATTTCAAGGTAGGCCCTGAGCAGTGACAAGCTTTGGATCAAATTAAGCAGGAGTTAGTTCATATTGTAGCCCATGGGCCAGTTCAAACAGGGCAATATGTAAAAAAATGTGCTTTATACTGTACCTAGGGAGAATGGCCCTACCTGAAGTCTCTGGAAAAAAGCATCAGGGAAAACTCAATGTTGACCTCTAGGTTTTTGGAGTGAGGCATACAGACAATCTGTAACATGTTATACTTCACCTGAAAAGGAGATACTGACAGGATATGAAGGTGTCCAATTCACTTTGAAGGTGATTAGTACTGAAGCACAGCTCCTCCTGGTATCCTGGCTACCTGTGTTGAGTTCAATGGAAGGATGTCCTCTACACATCATGCAACAGATAATATATGGAGAACGTGGATTGCAATGATCACACAACAAGCTTGTATAGGAAACCCCAACAGTCCAGGATACATAGAAGTGATCATGGACTGGCCAGAAGACAAAAATTTTGGAATGTCACAAGTGGAGAAGGGATTACCTGCTGAAGAAGTCACACCATGTAATAGATTACCAGAAAACAAGCAGCAGTATGCCTTGTTTACTGATGGACTCTGCTGTTTTGTGGGAAAACATCAGAGACAGAAAGCAGCTGTATGGAGTCCCCTACCACCAGATGCAGAAACTGCTGAAGATCAAGGTGAATCAAGTCAGTTTGCAGAGGTGAAAGCCATCCAGTTAACCTTAGACTTTGCTGAATGAGAGAAATGGCCAATACTTTATACTGATTCATGGATGGTGGCAAATGTCCTATGGAGATGGTTGCAGCAATAGAAGCAGAATAACTGGCAGCAACAGAGTAAACCCATCTGGTTCCTGCATTGTGGCAGGGATCAATACCTGTGTTTTGTTCCACCGGGAACAGTATCTGTGGCAAGGTATTGCTGCCTGGGTGAAAACATAGTTAGGTGGGTACATCATGCAGAACTCATGTACCCTAGAGTCAGGCCGCAAAAGAGCATCAAAACAGCCAGCAGGTGGATCAGGCTGTTGAAGCAGCTCAGGTGGATTTGGATTGCCAGCAGAAGGGCAAATTCTAGCTCAGTGGGCCCATGACACCTTGGAACATCAGGGAAGAAATGCAACATATAGATGGCCTCATGATTGAGGGGCGGACTCAACCATGAACCCTTTGAAAGTGGAGCACACTCTGAGATCAGTCAGGCCAAATGGGTCAAGCTTCTGTGGAATGAAGGATGATGGCTGAAAAAGGGACGGCTGGCAGGTTGACTATATCACACTCCTCCAAACCTGTGTGGCAAGAGCTACGTGCCTGCAGGAACCACAGGATAGCTGGAAACTTCCTGTTCCCTGCTGCACTGCATGGAACACTGTCTTGGGATTGGGAAAGCAAGTCTTACTGTGACACAGCACCCCAGAAAGAGTTGAATCAGACAATGGAACACGTTTCCAAAACAACCTTGTAGAGACTTGGGCCAGGGAACATGACATTAGGTGGATATATCACATTTCCCTTTAGTGCACAAGCCTCTGGAAAGGTCAAATGATGTAATGGACATTAAAGACTGCACATTAAAGACTGGACATTAAAGAGAAAAATGGCAGGTGGGACTTTCAAATGTTGGGATATACACTTAGCAAATGCCACCTGGTTACCCAAAGATCCACCAATAAGGCTGGCTCTGACCAATAAAAATTTCTACATACTGTAGAAGGGAACAAAGTTCTTGTAGTGCACATTAAAATCATGCTGAGAAAACAGTCTGTCTCAGCAAAAGGGATTGGTTTTGCTTGAGGACGTGGGTTATGCAGAAGGGTAGGAAAGTCCAGTGTGTGCCTCAAGGGGATTTGATTTTGAGTGAAAATAGGCAATTAGTTAAATTGTATTATGCTAATATCTAACACTGTGTATTACCTCCTCTATGGTGTCTACATGTGTATCACCTCACTGAACACCTTAGGGCATCAATCTTAACCAAAAACTTTCTGGGGATCTGAACCTGACGTCCTTCTGATTGTTGCACTTGCACCAATGAAGAATGAATTTTGACAAAACAGAACAAGGGCAGAAATGCTGGTATCAGAACTGACTCAGATATGCAGCATGAAACAATTTGGCAGCTGGATGGTGTTTTATCTCCAGCTGGGCACAAAACCATGACAGAAATCAATGCCAGAAATATAATATCAGAAAGAACAGGGAGAAAAAGTATTGTATTATTTTTCCACATTCACAGCTATGGAATTAGAAGGCAGCAGCACTGTAGTGCAAGAATCAGGGAATAAAGCTTTAGCTTAGACATAAGAAAATGGTTTTCTTTTCCTTTCATGAGAGAAACAAAAAAGTTCCACTTTTCTTCACTTGAATCAATCTTTGTTTATTGCTGTTAGAAAAGAAGGGTTATTGACTGTCATCAGAAAAGCTTTGAATAACTGGATACAATTGCAATACAATTGATAAAAAAAGACTCATTCTGAAGTCAAGAAAAATATTACTTTTACCAACAGAATGCATAATTCTTACAAATGAACTTGCTCATGCTTTATACAAAACCTATGTTCAAATTCTTGAAAAACTGAATAAGGTGTTCATAAAAATATGTAAATGACACTATCATCTCATAACTCTAATACTTGTAAATTTACCAAGTTTAACATATGTAAAATGGTTTAGCTCTTAATAGAGAAAAAACTCATCCATTGAACTGTCTCAAGAATCAAATGTAAAGTTTTCTTAACCTGCGTAAGGTCTTCAACCCCTGTCAACAAGATGCTATGTTGTATGTCTATCACCTAAAAAAAATAGTCTATCACCTAGTTTAGTATTTTACTTCTTTAAATAATTTTCAGAAGATGTCCTGTAAGAATATGATAGCTAAATAAAATTAATTTATTTGAAAATATTTCTATATTGTTTTTGAATGACTACAAAATATTATTTAGCAGTGAAAGAAATACAAAAGAAAGACTTTCCTCCAATTTTTATTTTTTACTAGCAAATCATACTTTGTTCTGCTTATTAACATAAATGGCTTATAACAAAATATTTCTTAAGTAAATATGTCTAGTTTTTTTGGATGCCTTTGCAAGTTTCATAGCCAAGCACACATTCCTTGTTGATCATACAAAATTAATAGAGAAGTATTAAGAGTACTGAGCATTCATAAAAATTTATGGTCTACAACTGGGCCTAGGAACAAATGTTTCTTGTTGTAAGTGTTCATAGAAGACTGAAAATGAACTGATAATACTAAATTGCTTATATTCCTGTTGTCTTTTACATATCATCACAACTCCTGTTTATATAAATTGGTGGTCACTTACAGTAAATATTGGCCTGCTACTGACAAATAATTCAGATAACTGCCAAATAATAAAATATAAAATAATAAAGCCAAATAATAAAATATAAATCAAAGCAGTCAATCAAACCAAACATTTAAGTAAAAGTATCTTGATTTCTGTTGAGCTTTTTTCCTGACTACCTACCCTGTAGTGGTATAATTTGTTTGTAAAATTTGTGAAAGACTTGTTTGCTGCTTCTAACGCTTAATGCATTAGAAACCAACCATGTTATTTTTTTTCCTGATTCTACATCAACAGATATCACAAAAAAGTATAATGTCAGATATGACAGAGTATGTAGCATAAAGAGTCACAAATATTCATTTTCATGTTGAAGAAAGCATATGTTTAGAAAGTGATGCTTACAGAACATGCAATTACTCTTAAACAGATGTATTTTATCTTCATGACTTGCAGTATTTATTTGAGTTTATCTTGCTCAAAGACATTAAGTATTATGTATTGTACATATAACATGAATAAATCCTATCGTAAGGCAAAGATGAATTTAAAAAAAAAAAATTGGAAAAACAGGAGTGGCTTCTTGGATATCTCTTTCTCAGGGCAGTTGAAAAGACAAGTCCCTGAAAGCATATCTAGATTTTTCCTTTAGCACTTATCAACCTAAGTATATCTGTAGTCCATCACAATGCTTCAGAGATGTAGAGTCATTACAAACTGCAGAGCATTCAGTACAGATTCTGTAGCACTTGCTGTTTACTGAGTGACAATAATTAATTGAATTTAAGTCAGATTATCATATATATTATTATTTGAACAAAAGTCCTATTTCATTCTGAATTCTTCATCCCGAATTCTTCATCCTGAGTTCTAATGCAACTAATAATTTATCCTCCTTATTCCTCCTGTGTTGATAGTTCATTTTGAAGAAAGTGCTAAAGTCAGAAATCATATTTATATATGATTATACATACATTTTACCATAGAAAATTGAAAGAAGACATTGGGGGAAAGAAAAAAAATTATAGGGCGAAATATTAAAAGTGTTAATTTCTTTGTACTCTATCAAAAGAAGAATATCAAAGGATCATGAAAACTATTGCTGTAAGGCTTTCCATTATAAAGATATTAAGTGCTTATCTATTTTTTGTTGATAAGGTAAGATAACGTATCTTGATGTGGTAAGATAACCTGAGTATGTAAATGTTTCTTAAATCAATCTAAAATCCTCTACCATTTGATTGATATTATGATCAGAAGAATAAATATCTAAAATAGAGTGGCTATATTGGCAAAATAGATACTCAGAAGTTAATTGTGAAAATTACCAATAATTTTTCAAATTTAAAAAACAACCTTGTTCTTTCTCTTATCCCATTGTTTCCCTCTTATATTAATATACTGAATACATGGTATAGGGTTAGACTAACTCTTTTGTTTTGGTTTGGTTCTTTTGGTTTGGTTTGGTTTGGTATGGTTTGGTTTGGTTTGGTTTGGTTTGGTTTGGTTTGGTTTGGTTTGGTTTGGTTTGGTTTGGTTTGGGTTGGGTTGGGTTGAGTTGGGTTGGGTTGGGTTGGGTTGGGTTGGGTTTTTTTGTGAAGTAAAGACCTATTTAAATAAAGAATTTTTCAAATTTTAGAAGTGGCAAACTGGCAGAATAATGGTAACAAAAGCAGATGTCCAATGGGGAAGGGGAAATCATCACTCAAAAGCCATCAAGACATTCACAATTTCAGAGAGGAGAAGAATGAGACTGAATAGTAACAACAGCTTTCAATAGCTGTTCAGAGTAGGAAGACCAATTGAAATGCAAGACAAAGAGATTAGTCCTGTAATCTAGACAGACCCTCTAAATTATTGTTATCTTTCATGAGGTAGAAATCATGAAATGAAGCTTGGCAGATAACAAACTGTTCCTGCCTGGAAACAGAACTGTCCATGTGATAACTAGTAGATATTATCCATTAGGAACTACTTTAAAATTATCAAATGTCAACAGAGTTTTCTTAAAGTGATATAAAACTTGGACACCTTACCAAGATTTTCCATTGTGTATGTTCATATTTAGCTAGCCAAAGGATTTAATAGAAAACCATATTATGTGAGGATGATAGAAAAGAGTATTTCTGAACTCTATACAGCACTTAAAATAGCTGTTCTGTAGTCTGATGGCATCTCCGTTGATCTGGAAGGAAGAAAGCAGTCAGGTGAATAATAACTTCATCTGCTGCAAGATTTCCTAAACATCTTCATTTATTGCATGAATGCATCTTTCTATTAACTTCTCCTATCTTTTTCTCTCACAAAGCAGTACATACTATACCACCTCTTAAGTTATAATTTCTAGGGCTAACTTCAGTTAATTCTTATCATAGATGGATGTATTTCAACACTATCTCCAACTAGTACAAAAGTGCAGCACCTAAAGCATACATGCCTTGTCACCACAGGTGTTGTAAATAATCTCCATGTTATTTTCAGAGTAGAAATAATATCTTTCCAGGTTACAGGAAAATAACATACTGTTCTTTTTAAAAGAAAAATATTCAATTTTAACTAAAAGTTTGATGAATGCAATGCATTAAAGCTGTGTTAACATAGCCTAACTTTTCAAAGAATGGCATAATTTTAAACCAGAGAAATGTGTTGACTTGTAGCTTTCTCATTAGATTCTTTCCTTTTGGAAACACGTGCCTTCTACAACCAAAAAAAAATCAACCAAACAATCACAACAAAAAATATTATGTGCAGGAAAACAAAGCAACAAGAACAACATAAGGAAAAACAAGTTTTAGGCCATAAGTTGTAATACTTCTCAGTAGTACTTGAAACTCCAGGGCAGACATTACCAATGTGACAAAGAAAAAATTTCAGGATCATTGAAGTCACTAAAATATCCAAAAATCTTTCAATAGCACAACATATTTTTGAATTATATATATACATATATATATATGTACATGTTTAAAATCATAGAAAGGATTTATCAGGTTTTTCCCAGTCAGATTTCAGAGTATCAGTCGTTCACTATTTCACCTCTCTGTATTGACTCAAGAGCACCTTCATCTTTAAATAAGGGACAAGAAATTTCTTTTCTCTTTTTAACTGATGTGGAAACAGGAAGAATCAAAACACAGCAGTAAGCAGAATTCTTGAAAGACAGGCAGTTTCAGTTCAGCTGTCAACTGAACAAGATCAGTCATGGTTGTGTGGGCCTCTAATTTGACAGGGGTGAGCAACTTCTCACTGAGCTTCAGGTTAGGTGAACATCAGTTTCCAGGGACTGATGAGTTAAATCTCAACAATGTGGGCAGAGTCCTTTTAATCTAAGGTTCTGGAAGTCACTCTGGCAAATGAGGGAATGATGCTATTGTCTTAAAACCTTTTGAAGCAATAACTGCATGATATCATAAATTTACTTAGACCTTTGCTGTAACCAGTTTTTAAAAGATTTAATTTATATACAATTCTGTATTTCATATATAATAATGAAGATTTATGTTTACAAAATTGGCTGACAGAGAAAAGTATTGACTTGCCACTTAATTTATACTCAGTAAATTACCTTAATCTTCAGTCAAAATTCAGTTTTATAGGTTCAAGTTTACATTTCTGAAATCAGTTTAACTTTTGCAATTGCATGTATTGGTTTTTTGAGTGTTCAAAAGAAGTATATATCTAGGTGCCATGTTTCAGTGACAAATATAGGGTCCCACTCTAAAAGGAAAAATTTAACACTGTTTCCTTACTTCCATTGGTTACTGCATGTCCAAAAGTCTTAGCAATCTGATCATCACCCCGTATTTAATGATGATGTGGTTTGAATACTTCCAAATTACCTTTATTAACTTCATAAATTATCCCAAGTTCTTCCAAATCCTTTACTATTCATTTTAAAGGCCTTTTGTTTTTGCGTTTGCTTTTGAGAAAATTGGGCAATACTTTATCTCTGTGAAAAAAGGCAGTTGTTCATCCTCTCACTGTTATAGTAATGCCCATAAGAATTCTTTTCACCCCAGTGACCACTGATTTCTAGAATGTTCTGTTTTATCAAATATTTGAATAGTCATCTTTGGAATGAAGTAAGTTGTTAGAATGTCATCTTTCCCTAATGAGAGACATTTAATCCTTCTCCTGTCTTCTCATGTGTCTTCAGAAATGTGAATGTCCCAGTTGAAAGCCACTATGCTTCCAAATAGTTGCATTTTATTTACATGCTAGATACAAATTGATTCTCTATGAATACAACACACACAAATACTCATAAATAGACTTGTTCCCAACCCACTGTTTTTCAGTGTGAGTATTCTTAACCATGAAAGAATTGTAGATTTAACCTTATGTGATTACCAGAACAGTCTTCTATATCTCTATCTTTACTACACTGTTTACCTGGTTAACTTCTAGCAACACCTTTTAAATAAAATGTCAAATTTTAAAAAGCCTTCTTAATGATACGTGCTATTGCAGATTATACAGATGCAGACTGAATACACAATTGGTGGAAAAATATTAATATATTTTTGTCTCAACACTGTTAACAAATTCAGAACACCTGCTAAATACAACATTAATTTTTATAAACAAAGCTGATTGCATTTTAACAATTTTTTGCTTTGGGGGGTTTTTGTTAAGAGGACTTTTTGGTTGGTTTGAGTTTTTTATAATTGTGTTGGCATTGCTTCCTCCCTGTTCCTGCTTCATTTTTAGGTTTTTCTGGTACATTTTCTTTGCTTTTCTGTAATTAAAATCCTCAATATTCTAAAAACTATTTGTTTTCAAAACGAAGTTCCTTATATGAAGAATAGAGGGTTTACACCTACAATATTGAACTCCCTAATTTTTGCTGCATAAAAATGTGATTAGAAATCAATAAATTCTGATTTAATTAAAACAAAAAGTTTATTTTTATGGAATGTTTGTAATCACATGGTGCTTGAACCTTTCAATTTGCTTATACCTTTTCTGCCTACAGTATCTACATTAGGTTGCATTCTCCCTTTGAGATTTGCATGTTGTGAAGCGAGGTTACTTAAATATCCCAATTTGCTTTCATCCTTCAATCTCATTGTGATGATTTACAATGTCTGTCTGGAGTCAGCCAGTGCTCAACAATTTTTGTCTACCACATTTTAATCAAAAGTACTGTTCTAGAAATTATTTTTAATTCCCTACTTTTTTCCTCCATAATTATTAAATGAGTTATAACAAATGATTCTTGCGTGAACATATCTAAATATACAGGACAAGAATAGCAGGAGTTCATCTTGCCTCAAAGTTGCACATCCCGGGGTAGAATGCAGCAATGTGAGGAGCATACTTTTACACAAGGAGCCAGAAAGGACTATCACTACAATATTCATAAATGACTTGGAGCGTCCTAGATTCAGATGCCTAAGCATCAAAATCCTTCTGCAGACTGACTATTTGTTACATAAGAAACCACAGTTTTAGCCAAAGCAGATGTGTCCTTGGGATGAAGCACCTTTTGTGCTCTTTCTCAAGTGACATACCATGAGCAGTGACCTGAATCCCATCAGGACTCCAGTTTCTACTCCAGTAAGGCAAGAAGTGACCTCAGAAAGGAGTAACGGGCTTCCCCGCCAAGCGCCTCCGTTAGCCAAGAGTGCAAAAATGAGACAGAACTCCCTTTTGAAGGCGTAGATGGCAATCTGCAGGGAGGCTACACAGCTGTCTCAAGACTGTGACATCCTGAAATTAGACATCCTAAAAACAGTGCAAAGGAATTTGTGAGAAATGCTGCTGGACACAAATTTAACAACTGGACAACATACTGGCATTTTCTATGAAAAAATGAGCCAAGGGGTTAACAGAATGGAACAAAGGTGCTTATACAAATGATCATCTTTATTTTTCCTCTGAAAGCATTTTTGACTGTCCTTGTGATTTTATGTGCTGGTATTGCATAAACCCTGTAAGGCTGAAGTGGACTACAGGTTGTATCAAAGACTGACGTCAAAAAACAAAGTGTATAAAGAATAGGAAAACTTGTATAAATGTTTTTTTCAAAATTATTTATATACCCAAAGCGCAGAAAAAATTTGGACGTCATGGAAACTAAAGAAAACATATGGGTATTGGGTCTGCATTTCAAAACGTTATCAGGCTAAGGTTAAGAAATTATTAATAGATAAGGTCAAATTCTGTTTTATTCCATTAAGGTTGTTGGGCTTGTGTGTATACATGTGTATTTTTGGTTTTAGGTCTGTTTGTGATCTTGTTTTTGGAGGATTTTTTGTGGGTTTTGGGGATTTTTTGGTTGTCTGGTTGGTTTGGTTTTTTGTTTTGCCATGGGTGTGAGGAGTTTTGGGTGTGTTTTAAAATAATTTAAATAAAAGTTTAAAAAATGTGTCCCTAAACTATCAATTTCTCTCTTTAATGGATTTGGTGACAAAAGACAATTCCTGAGTAAAATATAAACTCAGGAAGTCAATCAAGTTTAGCTTTTCCATTCTAATGAAAACAATAAAATTAAGGGGTATTGAGCTGTTTATTAGAAGAGGCTGGACTAGTGGACATAAATTTTAGCTCAAGTCTAGTACCACATATGAAATATTTCTATACAAAATAATTATGCACATGAAAAAAATACACACTTTTTGAAATATCCCCATATGTCTTCTTTGAAGCTGGTTCTTTTTTTTTCCCAAACCAGGCAAGTAACATTTTGTCAGATAAAATAAAATAAAATAAAATAAAATAAAATAAAATAAAATACACAGATTATATCTTTGATTTCTGTTTCTACAGATTGTCTCAGTGTTTCAGCTCTTTGTCTTTTCTTGACAGCAAACAGAAAGGTACGTAGAGTTTTTTGTTAGATGATAATATGAAAAATATTCTTCAACAGTGTATGAACAAAAAAAGGCACAAAGTAAACAAAAATAACAAATTTATCATTTGTCATTGCAGGTCATCTTCTATTAGCCAACAGATTCTGTGTTACTTTTCATTACAGTGTTTCATAGACATACAAAAATGAAAAAAATATTTTGACATTCAACAAAGAAATAATTACAAATTTCCAGATAATAGATTAGCTTTTCCTATTGCATGGTAGAGTTCACAGAGTGGGGTTTCCGAAGCTGGTGAGGAAAGACCACAATATTAGGAAGGCACCACTGGAAGTAATACCTGTCTCTACAGATTGCATCGTACTCGCGCTAAGCTGGTGAGACATGAGTAGAACTTACAGGGCTGTGGGGTGAGTGTGATTGATGTTTCTCCTATAAGCATAAACACGACAAAGCTGCTGCTTAAAGCCATAAACTTAATGTGCCTAATCCATCACCCAATGGAAAAGCAAGTAGCACCTGGCAAAAGGGACAGTGTGGACTCAGTGAGCCCAAGAAGGCACTTATGTTCAGACCAGCAGAGAAATATGCTTTCAGCATTTCAAATCTCAGTTGAAGGAATGATCCCACAACTTTTGATTCCAAAACCTAATTTTTCTTGATTCTAATCCTCACTGACCATTTTCCCCAGTTTTTCTCTGTATGTTTGAAATGACTTAGTTTCACTGTTCTGATCTTGATTATTTTACTTTTGTTTTTTTTTTAATTGTGTTAAAAGTTCAGTATAGCTTTGGAAACCAACATTTGGTTTTATCTAGTTTGTTAACTTTAAACATTTTTAAAATAAGTAATAATAATAATAATGCATTGATTTTTCTCCTTTTTGAATGTGCTTTGACTTTTCTCTGATTAGATGATTATAAACATTTGTCTATATTTTTCTATACACTATTTCTGTATTTCAGTTTATTGTGTTTTTCACTTCCCTCTGATAGAGTCACATTGTGGCAGATCAATAAATCCTTAAAAGAGAGTAAGGTTCAGAAGTGGTGGGCAAGGGTGAAGCTCTGGGAATAATGTAGAGTGTGATAGACCATTACAATTGCAAGGAACCTCACCTTGATCTCAGCACAAAGGGAACACAGGCCACCCAAAGGCCTTTGTTTTAAATAAACAGCTATGAACTGGTGTTGTAGATGTATGTCCCAAATTTCATTAAAATATTGTGAATGTCTCCCCAGTTTAGCCACACCAGCACCTGGAGAATGAACAGTTGTTCAGACCAATCCAGACTATGAAAAAGAGATAACCAACAAATGAATTTTAAGAGAGCAATAGGCTTGGGCTGTCATCAACCTTTCTATTCCTTCCTACTGAGGACACAGCATCATGACACAGAGCATATGGTTGAGACTGGTAATGGGAATCACATTGGTATTGTGATTGAACTGTATATCACAACTGCTGCATTTGGCCATAATCTACCTTCGTTTTGAGATTTCAATATATTTTTAGTCACTCTACCAAATCATAAAGCCTGTGTGACATCAACTGTCTTTAAATAGCTAAATTTCATATTAAAGGTTATGTCCTCTCTGTCTAAAAAACATCTAAATAACATGGTCAGAAACTTTTGGACTCTCACAAACATCAAATGAGTTTAGATAGTTGATCAAATTTATGCCACAACAGTGCATTTTCTAACAGATTGGAATGTTGTCATGAAGGGCTACACGCTGTTAAGGAGAGACCAGAACGGAAAGGACCAGTGGTAGAGTTACCCTCTTTTGTGAGGCCAAACTTGGAATATATCAAGCCCTGGCTTGGGGTAAGTGATGAGTGATTTGAGAGCTTATGGGTTAGGACAAAAAGGCAGACTAGTGAGGGTGACACTGCTGTGGGTGTTTGCTACAGGCTGCCTGAGTAAGAGGAAGAAGTTGATGAGGCCTTCTATAGGCAACTAAAGCAGCCTCAAAGTCTCAGGTGCTGGTTCTTGTGGGGCCTTTAATTACCCTGACATTTGCTGGAGAAGCAACACAGAGAAGCACAGACTCTCCAGGAAGTCCCAGGAAAGCGTTGATGACAACTTTCTGACACAGGTAGTGGAGAATCTGACAAGAAATGGTGTGGTCCCAGATTTT
>VXBQ01011694.1:446234-486237 GCA_013400175.1 Phainopepla nitens | reverse complement strand
CTCTTTCTCTCCCGCTCTCTTTCCCGCTCTCTTTCCCTCTCCTCCCTGGAACCATACAGTTTTGTGTCTACTGGTATTTCTGAAACTGGTGGTGGTCCTATTGTGTGTATCTGTATTTATGAAGGAAAAAAGTGGTACAATAAAAGTTGCTGGACTGATTCCCACAAAATCAGTATATATAGCTAATGCACTAGCTGGACCCTATTCAGCTATAAAATGATGCTGGACAGTGTGATCAGATAATAGTTGAAGGCTGAAGCTCTGTGTTTATTCAGCTTTGCTATCTGAGATTAGGTGGCAAAGACTTTCTCCAGGACTTAATGACTCTATTTTTCCATTTTGGAAGGTAGTACCCCTAAAGTATTTATTATTTACATTTGTAAATTATACTGCAATGTTCTGTCACTTATTAAAAGCATGGGATGGGACTCGAAATTACTGTCTAATTTTGTGGTCACCTCCAAATGACCCAAGACTTTGTTTAGTGTACCCAAAGACCACTCAATTGCCATGGAGTGAAGGGAGAGTTAGCACAAAAATTGGGGTTTCATAAGACCTTTTCATATTGGTCATCTAGTGTAAATTTATATTTTTAATTGTGGGATGTTGAAATTGTAGGATTTAGGTACCCAACAATGTGAACATTTTCCAATTTACCTGAGCTGGCATGTTAAAAAGTATTTGCTTTCTCCGTCAGCATTTTCTCACTTATTTTTTAAATCACAGAACAATACAGAATTTAATCACATTGTATTAAGCAATGCAGACAGTACACAGTTGTTTCTGCCAGAAAACTACAGTAGTCATTATAAACATGTCTTTAAATTTATGCAGGCATAATTAACAATTACACTTTGTTTAATAAATAAATTTTGTGAAGTGCTTAAGTAATGAGTTTAGGGGTTTTTTCTGTTATTTTTATTTACTGCAATGCTAAATTTATGCTAACAAGGACTTAAAAAGAAGCAGTCTTTCCCTGGAGGATTTATAAACAGCTGCTAGATAAGGAAGGAAAAAATTGAAAAATTGAGAGAAGAAAAAATGGATGACAAGTTTACAAGCATTACATGTTGATTATTCTGCATTAACTTAGTGGTTAATTGTACATCCCTAGCTTTTTAAATTATGGGTTTTTTAATTTCTATTTAAAGCAGCTGTGTAGTTTTTCACCTCTCTTCACTGCTGGGATGAGTCTGTTAGAAGGGCTCCTTCTTTTTTAGAAAGGTGAATCTCCAGTCCCTCGGGCAGCAGTGCCTGATGACAGAAGGCCTCCTACATGGTTATCCCAGCTCTCAAATCGCCTACAGGTCAGGCCAGGCCACTCCTGCCTGCTCAGTTTTTCCCAGGATTGTGGCTGGCTAATAATTTTTTACCATTTTTAATGTTTTTTTAGGGCTGACCTTTTACTTTCAGAAGCAAATCCTCTTTTCCTGCTACAGCAAGTGTCCAGCAGCAGGAGCAGCAGTGGAAATCATCACAAGATCTTTCTCCTGCTGCCTTCTTGTTACCTTTGGTGCCTGAGACTCCCTATGCCATTTGTGATTAAAAGGCTCTCTAGAATTCATATTTGAATCTCTTAAGAAAAATTATTCCTGTTGCTCACTTTGCTGAGGAGCTGATGGTTCAATTCATGGTTGTCCAAGACATGAGTAAATGTAGTATAAATATAAATTTAAAAAAGGAGGTGGTAGCCATTATTATTATTTAATAGTGACTTGTTGTGCTTGCTGGTTTAATTCCTTTAATATGAGAAGTTTATGAGAATTTAGGTGTACACTTGTAACAATTTAGTCCCTGTAGAACTGTATTGCACAGAGAGTATCAAACAGGCTGAAGAATCCCAACATTTTCTCTAAGGTTAAAGCACCAGATGCTTCTGCTCTGTCATTATCAGATTAACTTGTTTATAAGTGTTATTTGAAATGAAGGAATAAAAAACCTCTGTATGTACATTAAACTTTTACATAAATCTTTGGGGTATAGATTTCTTAATGGGGAAGAAAAACTTAGTAAGTAACCTTTACTCACCAAAGCATCCTCAGGAATGATCATAATGTGATTTGACCAGATTTTTCACCTACCTGGAGTATTTAATTATGAATGTATTTTTAGAAGCAGAAATGTGCGATTATTTCTGTAATGATAAAGAAAATAAAAAGCTCTCCAAACTGTGATAGGGATTCAGTGACTTTCATAGTCTAAAATCCCATGCATTGGTGAAGTAACAAGGCAAAACTGAAGAGAAGGATGGTTTAAACCTATCTTTGGTGCATCTTCTTGATAAGACAAATCTAATTTCCTTCTCTGAAGAGCAGTGTCTGTCTCAGCATTATTAACTCCAGCCACTGAAATGTATGGCATCTCTGTCCTAGTAGTGCACAAATTGATAACATCTCCTCAGTCCATCTGGATGCTCTGTGCCAAATCTCTAGTGTGTGCTTTTAGTAGATTGATACAATAAGTCACAGCAGTAAAAAGATCTAAAGAGTGGATTTTTTTTCTTTCGGGGTTATTCTATAGTAATATTTTAAGATGCTTTCTGTAGCTATTTAATTATGGGATTTAGGAGTCCTGTTTCCTCTGCCAATGTTAAAATTCTTGGTTATAGATAATTTAAAACCCATATTGTCATCTCAGTTCACTAGTGCTGTCACATCAAAGGACTTTTTGCCTTGTAAATGTTTGTCAAAAGCAGAAGCAATGCTTTCTTCAATTTTGGTGCCTCAACAGAAAGTTTAAGTACACACCTTCTCTTTTTCTTTGTTTAAAAATCCTGCTTATACAGCTCAGCATCTTGGTGGTAGAATTAATCTTTAAACTTTTCACAATGAGCAAAAGGTAACTACATAATAGTAGAAGGAAAAATAATTTGTCCTGATAGTTCTGAAATCCCAATCTGTGTGCCATTATTTTTCCAAGACATATAAGCTTTCTGATTGTCTTATTACATCTTGTTCAAAACTTGTTTCTTTTCCTTATTGCCACCTGCAAAAAGAAAACCCCAAAACCTTGAAATTAAGAACCCTCTGGAAGTGGGAATGGTAATTTTCTTGTATACTGGATATATTCCCCAAAAGTGAGGCTTTATGGAAATGTTAACTTGCGTGTGAACTGTGATAAGGAGGCAGGCTGTCATAGAGGGTTTCTCATGGCAGTGTTTCAGGCTTCATTTAATTCTGGTAGCAGTAGCATTCTTTTCTGGCTTTGCTTTCATCTTCAGCATAACTCACTGTACTTAACATTCCAGTTTATCACTGCCATCTCTGTTTATGGCTCTCAGTATATTTTATTATTATCTTTCCTGTTGACTATTAAATGAAAGGTGTGGGGGGAGGAGAAGGAAAGGATGTGTTGCAGTTTATTGCAGTTTATTTTTGTCACCGGATCTATTTCTCCTCCAGTATGGTTCTCCCTTAAGGTGCCTTCATGCTTAATTTTTGTTAGAACCCTCTGCAGTGATTGAAGGGTTTTGAGGCCTGTGTTTTGTACACTGCTATTTCATTAAGGACAAGGCAAAATGATTTTCTGAAATACTTGTTTCCTGTGCAGTAGTTTTTGTCTCACCAGATGGCAGGGCGGAATGATTTAACCTGGTTAAATCTGATTTAACCACCAGATAAGAGATATTGAGTCTTGCTGGGTGTCTGTGTCTCTCTTTGGACCCCAGTGAAGCACAGACACTTCCAGACTGTGTTTTTGTGCCCAAACTGGGTCCCTTTTGCAGACGGGTGGTGCTGGGTGAGACAGGTGTCCTTCAGAAGCTGCCAGTGCTGTATCTATCACAGAGCATTCCAGCTGTTCTTTTCAAGCTTCAGCCCAAAGGTATCTTTCAACATTTGGCTGGTGACACTGAAAGAACAGTGGTTCCCAGGGGCCTGAATCACCTCAGTGTTCTGCTGAACTGAAGACTTTTATTTCTGAAGCTGCTTCGTCCAAATCAATGGCAGAAGGATGAAGTGACTTATAAATCTGTTCCCATGTGACTTATTAGCTCAGGGTAAGGATTTTAGAAATCTGAGGGAGGGGAAAAAGCATTTTCCACATGTACCTGTAGAACTTAGCTGGCAGCATATATATCTTCATGCATTTAGGGGACAGCCACAACTGATACAAATATATCTATTTATCCAGAGAAATAAAAAACATAAACCTGTTACCAAATGATTTTAAAATCTGGCTATTACTTGATACATTACCGAGCTGTGTGTTTGTCAATTGCAAATTGATCCCAAGGTGTCTGCAAATAGCGTTTTTGAAGGATGACTTATTTTCAGGAGGTGATTGTAGAAGTCATAATAAAGCAGGTCAGTTGTGTTACAGCACAGTCCCCTGTATAATTCTGTTTCTTTTCTACACAAATGAATCATACACTGATCATCCCAACTCTGTTTGTCAAAAGCTGTGAGGTCAGTGTTGGGAAAGGTTGGGCAGTGCTTCAAAACTAAAATGAGAATAGTTGAAATGAAGTAAAACTTGAAGAAGTTGAATTCTACTATAAGAGACAATAATAAGGTGTAAGAATATGGAAAAGAATGAATAATATAGGAGTTACTGGCATTTTGTACTGTTTTTTTCACTCCTGCCAGTGTTTGGGAATAAAGGAGTATAAAAATTATTATCCCAGAGGTAATGATTGGTATGCTGTAGATAACATGACAAAACTTTGTTAAAAATTCCCTTTAATCTTGAGTCATCATATGGATATTCTGCTCAGGTTTGAAGATAACCAAAAGCAAGTAGACTATAGAAAGTTTGTTCATGCACTGAACTGGAGAGAGAATCAAGTCCGTGCTTTCGAGGAGGTAAAGGAGCCACCCAAGGTAAAAGCAGTGTCTCAATATAATTTCTCCAACTTTATCACGACTGTTTTGGCCAACACACACTACAACATTTTTTCAGATTTGTGTTTTTGTAGCTGTTTTCTTCAAGTAATTATTTTTTAATAGGTTTAATAGGGAGGTTTAGGATGAAGCCGAGAAGTCAAACAGGAGCGAGGAGGTGCCTAGTACGTATCACATCTATGGGACATTTTATAGAAGAAAAAAAAAAAGAGAAGGAGAAGCAGGTGAATTTGTTAATGAACAATGGTCATGAGTACTGCTTCCCCCACAAATATCATTGTCACATATCAAATGATCTGTTCACTTGCTGAGGTAGTCAGAAAATACTTTAAGCTCCACTGACACATATGCAGAAAATAGCTCTGCATTTTGTTTAACTCCTCAGAAACCTGTACATAACACACCACATCTCTGGTGGGGTGCACAGAGAGAAGAACTGATGGATCAGCTTTGTATATCTTCAGCCTGTTACTTAGGGTAAATAAAAATGCAGTATCAACAAACTGCAGAGGCTAATCTGATCTTGTCATCTTGTGCTGAGTGGAACATTTTGAAATAGAAGGTCCATAAGGCAATTATGCTGAATTTTAAATACTTTGTAACAGATAAATCTGAAGGCCTTCTGCCAACTCATCATTTTGCTGTTCTGGCCTGGCCAGTGTATTTTACAGAATGTGTTTGATTGTGTTCAGACCATTTAGAAACACTGCATTCCTTTAAATTCAAGTTCACTCATGGCATGGTTTGAACCAGTATTCCTCAGGCACTGTGCTCCTGACTCCTCACTCCTGCCTGACTTACCAAGACTCTTCTGTAGCATCTCAGACTGTTGGTGGTGTCTAACGAGGGCTCAGGGCTGTTGGTTGGTTCTGCTTTCCATGGCTGATTATTTTTCCTTTGTCTTTATGAAGAATTTTTATGTCTTGTACAGATAAAATCAGAGCCCTTCCATATGATTTATACAGCAGTGCTGAGGATCATGATGTTTATTAGGCTTAGTTGAGGGGATATTCTTTGTTCTTACAGATGAATTCTGTGCTTAAGTGATAATTAAATATTTAATATTTAATATTTTAAGAGAGGTAACCACAAAATGAAAAAAAAATTCAGGAGATAGGAAAAGTTTTAAATCTTGTTCAGCTTTAGAATTCAATTGACATTCTCTGCATGACTTACCATGAATTAATAGCAGTATTTTGAGGCTACAGTACCTGTATTTGACAGATAGATTTCAGCAGCAGAGCTCTGGTTGTTTAGCTGGCTTTCTTATTTATTCCTTCTCTTTCTCTCATTATTTTGTATGATTTTTGGTGTTGAGACATAGACAACTTTCAAGAATTTGAAGTGTAGGCATTGTCATGAGGAAAATATATCATTATTTAGTTTAAAAATGCCTGCAAAAGGGCTAATGATAAAATATTTTATTAAAGTTATTTTCTACAACATTCATAAGAATGTGCATATTGTAATCTTTTAAGAAGATGCGCTATATAAAGACTCAATTTTTCAAAGATTTGCCTGTGGAATTGAAGCAGCTCAATCCATCTTATGTTGACCAGCTTGTAATGATTCTTGTTTTCCTTATTATATACCAAGATATTCTCTGGGTTACTCATTTCAGAGGGAAGATATCTGGAACCAACTACCCCGATCCCCTCCCGTGACTGGGATCAGATACCCTCCTCTTCTGGATGATCTGTTTGGCAAGGAAGAATAATCTCACCTGTGCAAGGCACTGAGTTAAGATTGGTGCTTCAGCTCTGAAGATTACTTAGAGAGATACAGAAAACATTTCTTGTAAAATAAGAAAATAGTTTTAATTGCATTTAATTTCTTGTTCCAACAGAATGTATACTTGTGTGTTTTTGGAACTCTTTCTAAATCCACAGCACTCTGTCATACTTATGCAAGCACAATTACAACTAGATTCTCTAATCTCTGTCTGGTTGCACGGAGAATTTGTGAGTATTGAGAAATCTTTAAGTAAAACAGTGCAAAATCTGACTGACCCTGCTTTGTTCTGCAAACAAATGTTGTTGGATGACCTCTTAAAATTGGGTCAGACTGCGTTAGCACAATAATACCATTCCATTCAGGTTTCCTCCCTTGCTCTTCAGCTCATATCTGTGGTTTGCTCTATCCCCGTGGTGATGCTTGAGTGCTGTTCATGTCACAGTTGGTTATTTTGTGGAGGAAACACTAGCAAGGTTTTTGCATATTATAAAGCTGCTCTGGTATCAGAGATAATTACAGCCTTCCCAAGTTGAAGCAAATGTTTTGCAAGCCTGGCACAGAAGGTGTCAGTTCTTGCTTTTTGTTTTAGATGTGACTCAGGTTAGTCCCACCCAGCTTTATTTGGGTGGGACATGTCTGAAGAGAAGGGGTTTCAGTGCAATTTCAGTGTGCAGCGTTCTTTTGGTGCCCTTTTCTTTCTCCATTGCTTAATGGAGCTCCTGTGAGCATTTCTGTATCTTTTTAAGCTTATGCCAGCTCAAAGCCATTATTAGATCTGGATTTACTTTGTGCTTTTGTGAGAGGGATAACTACCTTATTCTGAAGAATGGAAGAGCTGAGGTGAAGATAGAGCTGATTCATCCATGATATTCCACTGGGGAAGGGGAAGAGGTGTGAGCCAGTGCACCTCTTCTGGTGCCCAGGAAGACTTAGAACCCTGTTTTTTCTTTAATATAAAATTACAGTTTTGGGGAGAAATTGTTTGATTTAGAAAGATGAGAATTCAGTGTATCTAAATCCCCAAACTGATGGAAAGACAATAGTAATATTGTGGAAACTTGGAGATTCCCCTTACAGTTATGATTCTGTATAGAAATACCTTCCTACACTTTTGCATGATAATGTAAAAAAAATTCTTATTCTTTTTGTACCATATGGCAAAATAGGAAGCTTTTGACAGCTCTTTGCCCTTTTTTGCAGTGAAAAAGGTCTTGAGACAAGGCATAATTATGTTGCTGCTGCTGAGGAGGGGTAGAAATAAAATGGGCAAGAAGTGTCTGTGTCCAGAGGCTCACAATGAAAAAGGCAGAAACCTAAAGTGCTCCAAGTTGTAGACTAGACTATGAATTGCTTTTTGATCCAAAAGAGGAAAATGGTACTTTTATATGACAAGAAATATCTGACCATGGGGACAGTGTCAGGATCCAAAACAACAATTTGTGTTTGAAGCCAGTTTGGTGAAAGCTAGATATTTTTCTAACATGCCACCAAGACTGAGATTGAAGTTTTAAATGAATGCAGTTTTCCTTGTAAAAATTTTAATGTACCCAAGACTTCAGAAGGATTTGTTTCAGTTGTGGAAATCTTGTACTGCTGAGGGTTTCTGAGAAAAGGGGACTCTGAACATTGAGAACCTCCCAAGTAGCTTCTAGAAAATATAAATTCACTTGAGTTTGTTTCTCTTTATGTGTATGAGACAAAAGAAGTATTTTTTGAAGAAAAGATTAGTTCAAGAAATATAATAGTTTATAATTTCATGGGGAACCACGTGCATAGGTCTGTTCTGTCATAGTCTAGTCTTGTCTGGTCATGGCAAGAAAGGGGACTGTGAAGTGGTATCAGTGCAGAGAAGGGCTGGAAAGGTGACCAAGAGAATGGAGATGAGAAAGGTGACTGAAGGAGCATGACTTACTTAGTGTAATGAAATGAAGGCTCAGATTGAATGAATATCCTTTCTCTCTGTAAATACATTGTTGCCAGGTGAAGAAAATTATCTGGTTCAGGTAAGAACATTGTTAGTCTTAAGGAGAAAATGGGTATAATTTGCCATGAATAAATTAAACCTGGACAACAAAGAGTATTTTCTCACTTCTAAACCAAGAAGGGTCTCAAACTGCCTTTGGAGACTGATGTACTCAGTTTTAAGGTTGAGATGGGTTCATCTGATGATAATAAGTTTATGAGGTTTATAAAACCATTCTGAATTATTAGTCTCACTTCTGGTTTTTCCTTTTTCCCATGCATCTTGCATAACCCTGACAAACACAAAACAATCTCCTAGGAGAGGGCAGACAGGGCCTGAAAAATATTTTCATTGCTTGTCACTGTGCTCAGTGTGTCATACGCTGTGGTCCGACATGCTATAAACACTTTGCACCAGGTTTTCCCTCTCACAAGCAGCAGTGCTTCCAGGATGGAAAGCCCTGGCCAACGAGCAGCCCAATAATCCTCTTTGTATAATGTGACTTAGAGCATGTGCTGCCCAGAATATTTCAACCTCTCCTCTAATCCTGCCACCAGCTTCTTCTCTCTTTTCACATTGCCGATGAGGGGCCTGAATGAAGACAATACCTCAGGGTTATGTTTCAAGATGGCAGGAGGCCACGGCTTTGAAGCACGCATGGCGCAGAGGGGAAGGCAGCCGCCGCAGTTGCCGTTAATCTCGGCCTGGATCTCTGCAGGGCAGCCCAGGGTGTCTCCTTTCCACAAGTGGGGCGGGATTCACGTTACAGCAGCGGCCCCCGGCCCACGCCGGGCTCTGCTGCGGGCTCGGTGCTAATGTTTGCTTCCTCGGCCTGGCATTTGGGAAGAAGAGGCTCCGAGTTCTCTGGAATAGCCGCTGCTGCTGGCGAGGAAATGGCTGCAAACAGGTCGGCTCACAGTGCCTGGGCTGTCACCTGCAGTTGGGCCCCCTCGGGTGTTTGCTGTGGGCGAAAAATGGATGTTCCTCACCAGGCAAATATTTTCTTCATCATACAGGCAGCTACTGTACTCTTCCAGGCAGAGCCATTTGCACCAACATCAGGCAGATGTTCATCCATAAATGACAGGGTGAAAACCATCCTGTATTTGTTCCTCGTGTGCTGGTGTGAGTTCATCCTACTTCACAGAAAAAGTTTGGGCTCAGTTGGCTCCAGTGTCTGCACCCTCTGTTTTGTCCTTTTAGCTCAGGAGACATCGCTGCCTCCCAAAGTAAAACTTGCTGTGGGAAAGCTGCAGGGATCCTAATTCCACAATAACCAAAATACTGGATGTTTTCAATCACTTGATTGCATTCAGAGAACAGCAGTCCATGTATCACTAGCATTAATTCACCAGGTGTGTGCTTGCTGGGCCCTTCTGAGTGTTCCTGTAGTTTGAGACATGGAACTAATAGAAGAATTTTTCCAATTTTTAACATTTTGTAGTTCAATGTCATGGAAGGAAACATTAATTCTTTAAGGAATAATGTCCTTTACCCTCAGCAACTGAACTATTGCATATTTACTTGCAGAATTTCTTCCTCTTCAAGGCTGTTTAGGCATCAAGCTGCAGTACAATGAGAAAGACAGAATAGTGGCTTGATTGTGAAGAATTTACAATATCAAGAGGAAAAAAGTACCACAATCAGAACTCAGTCAGTTTTTTAAAATTAATTTTAGGTTTTAGAGGGCAGTGTACATAACTTTTGAGAGAGAACTATCTGGAAAGAAGATTTTTTTTTTTTTTAAAGCTACTATTTGCTCTAAATCAATTTCTTCTTTTAGTTTGTTTGGGGGAGTGACTCAGACCCAGTCAGAAGCAGGTCTCCTGCATTGGGCAATAGTCAAACCAGAGAGAGTTGTGGGGGAAAGTCCATGTCCCTGCCAGTTTCCAATGTAAAATTTAAAACTAGGAAGCATAAGCAAGATTAGGAAGTTAGTATAGCTATAATATATTAAGGTTATGGATTGATTAAATGAACTCTTCCTCTGCACATTTCTCTGGTCATTTCTGAATCATCTGGAAGTTTCTTCTGGTATGTATTACACACAAATGAATGAGCTATCCTCATCTGCCCTTCACCCCAGCCATCTGTCCTCTCTGCTCTCCTCTTTCATCAGGACAGTTTCATATTTAGAACTATGAACAGAGAGAAGTAAAGGAGCTGATTCACAAACCTACCCGAAATCTGATGCAGATCCCTGGCAAACAGCAGGGTGGGATGATCTGTAACAGCACAAAATTCACTGTATCACCTGACAGTGCTTGAGAGAGCTCCCACTTCCAAAGCAAATCTGTCAGGATGGCATTGCCTTGGAAGACAAGAGGAAGATCCTTTGCAGAGCTACTGTGCTGCAGTGGGACAAGGCCACCTCCAGATTAGAATGTTTCTGGGTGATACTCATGTCTTCTGCTCTCAGATGTCTGCAGAGATGGTGTCTGCACCTGCAGTTCTCTCTGGATCCCTTGCTGATGATGGAAGGGCAATCAGCACCTCTAGGGAGTGGCCAGCCCACAGGAATATTTAGAGGATGCCTGATATCCCTGCCCATCCCTCTGCACTGACTGAAGGGATTGGAAACAAGCAGCTAAATGTAGAAGTTTGCATTGCTGCTGGAGGAGATGAGTCCCACCCTTGAGATCCACTGGCACTGTGAGGGGAGCTCTGAGGCCAAGCAGGGTGACCTTGGCTGCTCCTGCCCCTGGGCAGCTTCTGGCTGATGTGTAGGACAGGCCAGCTGTGGGTAGTCTGGGCTGAGCTGGGTGGAGACCATGGACAGAGACCATGAGAGCAGCAGTCTGTGCTGAGCGTGCACAGGATCCCTCTCCTGGGATACTCTGGAGCTCAGGATGAGCAGATTCGGCGCTGCGTTTATCAGGTGGACCTGACTGTGCTTGAGCTTGGCTCTGCCTGGTGGGTCTTACTCAAACTTCACTCCAGCTGGGTAAACAGGAATATCTGGGTTGACTTAAATGGAACTACGATTTCTTTTGTTAGAGCTCTCTGAGAATCTAATTTAGCCAAGTATTTAAGCGTGTGCATAAGGCTGTCCTGTTTGTTCAAAGCCACCCGAGTGTGTGCAGGCAGCTCACTAAAATCTGTCAAACAAAGCACTGCTGGAAATGCTTTCCTAACAAAGAGAAATCCCTAATTTGAGGCATTTAGGAATTAAATCATTGTAATAACCCCCTTCCCCCCAAACCATATAAGAAGGTAGCAGTGAAAGGAGGTGATATAGAACTGTCTGGACATGTTTATAGGCTATATATTGTGTGCTGTTATTGCAGTTCTTCTACAATATAAGCCAGCAATTAGCAATTAAATTCCCATTATGGGATCATGTTGGTAATTGAGATAAACTGTAACTGTGTAACTGTTTTAAACCTTTCTTTTAACTAACCCAAATACTATAGTACTTTTATAATTTAGAGATAATATTCCCATTAGTAGAGTTTATGACTCAATAAACAGCTTCCACAAGTTCATAAAAACCAAAACTGTAAACACCAAGACTATTAATGCAAGAGAAATTCTGTGCCTCCCTCTCCTCTTGGTGGTCTGGATAGAGCAAAGGGAAATGCTATCGCAGAAAAAAAGAAACAACATTTATTTTGGCTATATAAATATAAATGAATTGTCTTAAAACCCATCTGGAAATTTCCTCTCCTCCCCATGTCCCAGGTGGTCTGGCAACAGTGATGCATTCTGCTTTTGTCTGCAGACAAGGGCAGGAGCTCCCGTTGGAAATCATTTACATGAAGGGATTGCATGTGAAAGCCTGGTAGTATCCTACCCTGCCTCTCCCTCGGGAGGAATAGGAACAAAGTCTTCTCTAGAGTTGGGTTTCAGTGTACTTTTCTATTATTATTATTATTACATTTATTGTTATTTTAAAGGAAAATCCTCACTGAAGTGCCTGGAGTCCACAGGTTTTGAACCTGTCTACTGCAGGCATTTTTTTTGATGGTTAAATGAATTTTAGGGAAGTGCATCTGCTCACCTGGACATTAATACAAGCAGAGCTTTTGTAGTTCAAGCCTCTGTCCATTTGGGGCTGGGGTAGTGAGTAATTTAACTATTTTCAATGAAAAATGAGCACTTTTCTTTGTCCAAAAGAACTTCATTTTAGATTGTTCATTGTCACTGTTCTGCTTAGCAAATCCTTATGCAAGGAACCACCTCTATCTCGTGTCTTGCTTTGCTGCTGAAGGACATTTCTTCCTATGTTGTTAAAATCATATTGCTCAAGTTCATCAAAATGCAGGAATTTTTTTTTTCTCACTCACCATCTGGGTTCAAGTGGTTGTGAAAAGCTGGAGGAACACAAAGAGCCACTGCTCCCTCACTCCCTCTCCCAGTAGGTAACTCACCCTGGGAGGGAACACACGGTTTTCATCTGTTTTGCCATTGCATCAGGTCTCCTGTTCTAGCCACTTTTGTTGTGAGAGTTTGTTTCCAGAGTAAGCATCTCAAGTAACTGCTGGGATCCGTGTCTATCACCTCGCTGCTGCTGGATTCCTGACCTTTACACCTACGAGGGAGTTTGGCTTTCAGGACCCCGGGAAAGCTCACACGAGGCAGAAACTCAGACATTGCGTTCTGCAGAAGCCTGGTAAGGAGTGAGCAAATGGTCTCTCTTCGGTTTCCTGGCATTTTCATCTCACTAGCCTTCCTAAAGTTTCAAGTTTCCATAACAATGGTATCAAACAGGGAGGGCACTCCATCGGGAATGTGCCTGCCACTTCCTCTCACCCCACACCTAACACTCTCCTGTAAAGTTTCACGGCCTCGCAGCAGGTTCGGAGATGCCCCTTTTGATTCCCCGTTGGCCCCTTTTGACTCCCTGTTGTCAGGCACGGAATGAAGACAACACAAGACCCGAGGCTAATCAAATATGTGAATTAGAAAGGCTCAGCATCCTAATGAAGCAAAATTCCTTTTTGAAGGCAGACAATCATGAAGGACCTGAGCTGTCACTCCTGAGGCCCCAACAGTTACACCATTGATTTCTGTGAAATGGGAAAACAGACTTTCCTGTGGGAACAGGGTTTGGCTTTGCTTTCTGGGAAAGGGTGACTGCTTTGCTGCATTCCTATCCTTGCACACAAAATCCCTGACTTGTTTTAGGATAGCCCACATGCTTCAGCTGTAACAGCTAGGTCTCAGGACTGGGTCAGATCCTTGCAGATCCCATCTCAAAATTCAGTATTACAGATATTTGGCTGTGGGTGTTTGTGACAGATGCACTGGTCCCCTGAACCAAACTGGAGGAGGTAAAGGCCTAAGCCATAGCTGGGCCAAGAACTCCTCCAGTTCCAGCCTGTCCTCAGAAAACCCATGAAGGAGCAGGGTTGGAAGCTTGTCCTTTGAAGCCTGTAGGTGACTGGGGATCTCGTGGGCTGCTCAGGTCCCTCTGTGCAGCTCAGGAGGCGATGGGGGATTGTTTACCCAAGGCAAGCCCAGCAATTGTAGGATTGCCTCCTCACCAAGGAGAGGCTTCAGCTTTTTGATCATTCTTTTCCCTCCTGGGTTGCTCCTCTCAGTGGCACAAACCTCTCCCTTTCCCTGGGTAAGAGGCAGCACTGCCTTTCTTGGGGGTGAGTGCACAGTCTGATCCTGCTTCATCAGCTCAGGCTTTCAGACAGTCTGAGCCTGCTGAGCCCTGCCCTGCAAAGCCCCAGGCCGAGCTTTTCCTGGCACGTGGCACTGGTGGCACGTGGAGAGCTATGGAAAGCACGAATGGCATGAGCATTAACACCTGGCAGGCAAGGGGAAGAGCTGCACCACCGATGTGTGGGTGCTGATGAACACTTCCCTCCCCTCACAGTCTTTTTATAAAATTATACCACTGGTGGCATTTGAGGCATCTCTGGCTCAGTGTGCCAAAGGCCTCTCCTCTTGCAGGAGGTAAGCTATAAATCATAGTGCAAGAGACATTTTTTGGATTTAATATTGCTAATTTAATACATGTTAGTGATGTTGAGCATGCACCAACTAAAGAAAACAACCTGTTGGCCATGTCTGGGGAGTATTTTCAGACTGTTTAAGGTCCAAAAGCTGGACCTCAATTTGATGGAGCAGGAGGTTTTCAACACAGGTGAGCAAAAATTATTTTCAGTATGGTACGGTATAATGTTGCATTTACATCAGGAGTATAACTAATAAATAATGTACCATTGCAAATAGATTTTAAAGTATCATGTCATAGCAGCCTTTCATCTGTGTGCCTAAATATTCAAACCATCCTTGAGTGAGATGGTCACTGTCTTTCTGAAGGGCAATAATGCAGGATTCAGCATAAAAAGTTTGCGTTGTTCTGGACTACATCAGTTAAAATGATGGTGGTAAACAGAAGAGAGGTGGGTGGGTTCATTAGGATAGTAATGGAATTGTTGCCTCTTCCCTCCTCCTGCTTGCATCACTCGTTGTATCTGCTATGGGTGATGCAGGGAAAATGGGGACCTCTGAGTCTGCCAGGAAAGCAAGAGTGGGGTCCGGCAGGATGGTTTTTTTCCAAGAGTCATTTTTAGGAACGATAAGCAAGAAGGACTGGGAAGGACTGGCTGCACAAAATGGTTACTGTTGGGTGAGTAAGCCTTGGATCACCCTCTGGGAACTCATGGCCACTGCTTCAAGAAAATCAGATGCCCAAAGGTGACTCATTAGACAGCATGTGCTGGAATTACACTGATGTAGTGGTGAGAAGGATCAGGAATGGAAAGTGAAAGAGACAATCAACTATTATTTTAAAAATATGTAAGTTTTTTTATATTTTCATGAGGTTGCTATGCTCTCTGAACCTCTGTTCACAGCTGTTCCTTATCCAGAGTAGTTTCCAACATAAGGTGAAAGCCACATTATGATTTGGGCACTGGCTGGAGTGTCCAAGGGAGGCTCGGTCTCTGGCAGGCTGCATTTGCCATTGAAGTGGTAAAGATTTCAGACTGTTTTTTTTTTTTTCAGTTTGTGACTGTGATGGTGTAATGTTGGCCTGGTGGAAACACTGCTGCACGCAGTTGCTAGGGAAACATCTTCAAGTTCATTTTTCTTTGAGTTTTGTCATTCAACTCACAGCATTGCTGTAATTATTCTTTTAAAAGTGGGACGTGGGAGCCATGAAGGGGTGCCAGTCACTGATGTAAGAGCTGGCATTGACCAAACAAGCTGGCTTGAATCTCACCAAGGGTCTCAGGGTCAGCAGAGAGGTTTCTGCAGGTGCTGGAGGGGTGTGGGAAGCAAAACAGCTTCAACGTGAATTTGAATAATGTGTTGAGAAACCCCTCCAATTATGCCTGCAGCAATGAGTCAAGTGCAAGCTTATATGAGTGAGATCTTTGGCTAGTCTTTGTATTTACATTTCAGTAGCCTTTTCTTCTGACAGTGATGCCCCTTGTCTTGTTAATGAGTCTGCTAACAGTGTATTGGTGGGCTCTGTAATGAAAGGAAATGTGAAAGGATTTATTGACACGATGCCCAAAACTGATCAGAAAATTTTCCTCTAAAGAGGAGAGGAAATGACAAGCCTTTTGCAATTGTTCTCCTTTGAGTATCATTAAAATCAGCCCTCATCAGATGCCACAGAGGTGATGATGGATGTTGTAAACACAAACCTTTGTGGAAGAAGAAGCCTCTCAAAATAGGCGCATCTCCCAAACACTTGTGTGTCTAAACTCTACCTGGAAGAGATAACCAGGTACAAAATCACTCATCCTTCTGTGGGGACTGACCTGGGGACTAATTTTCTAATGGACAGTTCCAGGAATTGCCTTGTGAGCAGAGGCAAAGCAGAGATTTTGGACAAACAGCTACACTTTTGTCATCACCCCTGTGTGATGCCAGTTTGCCAGTAAAGCAGCTCCCTGAGCCTTGCTGTCACTGCACAGGCCAGCAGGAGTTTGGTTGTGAACACAGGTACTGCCCTGGACATCCAACAGAAGTCAGGAAGGTTCCCGAGCTGTGAGATGAGGTGGCACATCTGAGATCAGCATAGCAACCCAAGGCAAAATCCTGGCCCTCTGAAGCCCTAAACAGCCCCTTCTCCAGTGTCTTCATCTTTACCTCTTTCCTTTTGGGTCTACAGCTCAGGTCATGTCTTCAGAGGCTGGATGCTCTTCCCCAGGACTTATCATCTGACCCAGCTGGGCTGTTCTGTGGGTTTTGTCTTCCCTAGGGGCCCAGTGTCCTTCACTGGGTGATGATCTGCAGAGAGGGGACACAAGGAAGGCCCCCACATCTCCCAGGGTAGGAGGGAGACAAACTCTGGGCCACGAGCTGCTCCTGGCAGGCTTGACCACTTCTCCTGCTCCTGCCCTTGGTATCCTGCACAGCTACAGGCTGCCAAGCCCAGGGAGGCTTTTTTGGAGTGAGGTGGGATCCTGGGCTTTGGGAGAGAAGAGGAATGATCCCATACCAGCTCTCTCATCCCCCACCCCCGCTTTGATGGAAAGTTGGGTCAGTGTTGTTTTTGTTTCTGCTTCTTTCTCCCTTGCCAAAGAAATCATTGTGACTAACTCCTCATCATACATGTTCAACAGTGTTTCTGGGATCAGGTCCTCCTCAGGAAAACAAAAATAATCCCTCTTGTTTCTCTTCCCAGCTATCCCGTAACATACGTAAGTGTTCAAGGGAGCCAGGAATGTATTTTAATTCAGATCATTATTAATAAGTTCAGGAGCTATGAGTTTTCCTCTCTTCATTCAAAATGAATTATGGCTTAGAGAAAATATATCCATCTTACAAAGTTTTAATCCAAAGGGACACCTCTTAATTAAATTAACCAGCAAAAAGGAAATACTTGTAATAAGGGTGCAAGATAAATATTTGTATCATGCACATTCTAATTTATCACAGCCTTAAAAGAGTCCATAAGGTTTGTTTTTCTTCACTGAAATGTGATGCATTCAGATATCATTCTCATTTATAAATTAGTGTGTGTCACATGAGACACCCCCCCATGGGTTGGGGTATTGGCCTGCCAGTGATATATTGCAGCTGGGAGAGCTGAGAAGTGAAGACGAGTAGTCCTCAAACTCAGGCCCTAAATTTAACATTACCCAGAGACAAACAGAGCCCTGAACTGGCTCAGGGCTAGAGGCAAAGCACAGCCCTGATGTGTTATCTTGTGGGATTGTGCAGTGCAGTGGTGCTGCCAATTCTGAGGGAGTGAGGGGAAAGCACCTACACTTCCTTCATTAATCAGCTTTTATTTTCCTGGGTGATACTGTGGTGATACTCACTAAAGCCCTGGGTAGGCGAAATATTTAAGTGGAAGCCTATTTTTAAGGCAGCTGATAGGTTGCATTAATTTCACAGGCAGTGCTCTCATATTCTTAATTGTGTTCATGATTAAATACTTGATGCCTTCTCTGCTATAGGTAACTTCTACACATTTGAGTCTTATTTAGCAGTTTTCTGGAAAAAAAAACCAAAACCCAAACCAAATCACAACTCCTGTACGTATGCATTTGTTTGTACATTTATCCTCTCCAATGTCTGCATGAGTGCTCATGGAGTATTTTGCATACTCATATGTGTTTGAGTGTACAGGACACATCAAATATAGACTTTTTATCCAATGTTATACATCTGACTACATTTTAAAAGTATGCAAATTTCTGGTTTGCAAAACTGGGAATAATTGGGCTGAAGGAAAATATACTAAAATATCAATAAATATGCACAATTATTCTAGGAATTGAGTGTGCATAGGGAAAGGTCTGATTTGGACTAGACTGGAATAATTTCAGTTGGAAGGGACCTACAAAGATCATCTAAGCCAACTGCCTGACCACCTCAGTGCTGACCAAAAGTTAAATCATATTTTTAAGGGCATTATCTAAATGTCCCTTGGACACTGAAAGGCTTGGACCATCAACCATTGCACCAATATATCTGAAATTTTAGGGGCAAGACAACACTAGGGCATTTCCCACTGTAGGAGGGCTCTAATTATGAACTCAGATCACAGCCTTAATTGCAAATATCAGACAATGTGACAGTGTCTGGATGTTCAGTTGGTGTCTTGTGTTGTGTTTGACCCATGAGAGATTATAGGAGGGCAAATTGTCAATACAAAATTGGAGTTTACAGGGGAAAATTTTCCATGCATTTTGAGGAAATCAATGCTTCATTCAAAGAAAAAGGACAACTTTATGAATATTTTAATTGTGGCTATACTTTGGCCCAGTTCGTGGAAGAAGCTGCAATTTTAACAGGAAAATTTGCACAGATAACTGAACTTGTCAACAGAGAATATTTGTCGTCCTTTTAATTATTAATAAAACCTCACATTTGAACATTTTATTCCAGATATATTAACTATAACTAGAAATAATTCAAGAATGAACCTAAGAACTGCAAAGTAATGTGATGACCTTCTATACCAGTCAGGGAATTGAAAATTCTATCCCGTATTAGAACTGGCAGGCATGGATGGATCCTGTGTGCATGAGAGAGATGGTGGGTAGAAAGAAATGTTGCTGTTATCGGGGAGATCCAGGCTTTTCAAATCTGTTGGCAGGCTTTGCAGATGTCAGCGAGGATGTGCCTCAGCAAGGCATCACTGATAAAGCACATCCAGCTTTCCAAAAATGGCACTTTGCCCCAGGCACACTGGAGAGCCAAACTGTGGATGAAAAAGGGCTGAAGTTCTCTCATGGAGCTGCTCCAGTGTAGAAAACAGTGTAGATGTGTGTGGTATCCTCCAATGGGTTTATCAAGTGTCTGTAAGATGGGATAGGCAGTGAGTTAATCACATTTGTGGATGGTGCAGAGCTCTTCAGAACTACCAACAGCAAAGAATTGTAGGAGGATCTCACTCACTCCCAGCTGAGTGACTGGGAGATCAAATGCCAGTAGAAAACCAGTGCTGGGAAGAGCAAAGTAATGAAACAGAGGGGAAGTGACAAAGTGACCACTTTTGGCAGTCAGCGCGCTGCTGCCTTTTAGAAAAGAATTTGGAATATTGATGGAAAATTCTTTGCAAGCAGAGTTCCGATACTCAGCAATGGAAGGAAAAAATAGTCAAATGAAGTACTGGATACTACCAGGAGAGGAAATTTTCATATGAATCATAAGCCCAAGCCATGCCACGCTTCAACCACCCTAAAATGGATATGGGGGAGCCAGAGGTAGAGAGAGAACTAAAGCAAGAGCAAGGAGGCTGTGACCAAGCTTGCACAAGAGGGGTGATGGAACAGCTTATGAAAAAGGCCTGTTCAGGGGAAAAAAGCCTATTCAGTGTTTCTCATAGTGTGAGAACAAAGTTTCCCAAGGACATGACCTGGCTTAAAAGGAGGGTGACGATTTGCTGATTTCACAGTGTAGCCTCGTGCCCTCACTACAAGATTCTGCAAAGGCCAAGGGGGCAGAGTGGCTCCAAATTAGATTCAGAGAGGACCAGGCTGTTGGTGACTGTCAAATGCAGCATTCCAGCTCCAACTCAGGGATCACAGTGATCATGGAGTGGTGGGAGCACAGCAGGGACATCAGGAATGGTCCCATGGCACTGGCCCTGCTTCCTCTTTGCTGTGCTCTGAGCATCTGCTACCACCCATGGTCAGAAACAGGATCCAGGGTTGGACCAACCCTTGTTCTGACCTCACACAGCAGCCCTTGTGTCCCTCTGTCTCACCAAGAAGTACAGATGTACTGTGCTGATTTCTGAATAAAATAAAATAAAATAGTCTAACTCTAAATAAACAAAATGTTCTCCTTGAACTTAAAAAACAAAACAACAAAAAGCCCCAAAATAAAACCAAGACAATGTTTATACTGGGAAATGTGCATTTTTTTCTTCCCGGATAACTCAAAAACAGCTGTAGGGGTTTTATTCAGACTCCCCCTCTCCAAAGTTCACTTTTAGGTTGAGACAAATGTTTTCAGTGCCAAAGAAGACATTTGAAGAAGACCGTAAATGAGAGAAAACAGAGTTAAGATGCAAATAGAGTTTTGCTGCAACCTTAACCAGAAATCTCATGATTTACAGTCATTTCGCTAACATTTGCTTATCTTCAAGGAGAGAAGGGCTCTGGATTAGCGGAAGCTGTGCTTTACCAGGAGGATAAACAATGGTCTTACTGACTAACCAGCATTTCCCAATGTTGTCTTGTGAAGATTTCAGGAAAAAATCTCCTCAGAATAATGCTCTTGATGCTAGGGCAGAGAGATTTGAAAGAGAGCATTAGACCTGATAGCACTTAAGCAGTGCTGGGACAGGCCCTGTGCATGTCACAAGAACCTAAGGAAATCTGGAACTAATCTTGGTGGCAGGCCCAGTGGGGGATTTTGCCTTCAGTAAAGACAGGATTGCCCAACACTTCCCATTATAATCTCTTGCTTATGCTTTCTCTTAACATTGGCAAGCTTTAACTCTTCAGGCTAGTGTTATGTACACTGCATATCTTCACTGGCTTAGAAGTTTGGGAAAATGTCAGTGCAAATGGAAACTTCTGAGGAGGAGGAGAGAAAGGAAGCAGAAATGGGGGTTTACAACTTACCTGCCAGCTTGTTCCTGTAAAAGTTATGAAGTCCCTGTGGAGATGTGGCAGTGACTTGAAACCTGGGAAGAGTTTTCTTGCTGTCAACACAAAAACTAGTTGTCATTAGATACATGATCCTCTAAAATCCCATATTTACATGCTCAGAGATGAGCAGAGAATCTGCCAACGCATCAGCAGAACTAGCAATGCTCCTATCCCATGATACCATTCCTGGGTGGTGGGCACTGTGCTAGAGCAGAGGGATTGTCCTGAACAGTGTTTTGGGGGGTAGAATGAACCCTGTGCTCTTGGTTTGGCTCTTCCCCTTGCAGGTAACTGGAAGGTGATTTTGTAAGAGCAACAGTGGTGTGATTTCAGGCCCTGCTGCATAAGGGAGTGCTGAACAGAATGCGCAACCTTGGCAAGGCTGGATTTCAAGGACAAGCTCCCAGAACTTCAACAAGTCCCAGCACTCTTCCATCTTCCAAGTGGGGTCAGCCTGGTTCTCCAGTGTCAGAGCCAAGATTGTGTGTTAGCAGGCATGGTGCTGCCCCTCTGAAGGGGAGAAGAGAAATGACCAAGGGTGATAAGTACCAAGTAGCTGTTGACATGCATTCAGGACTCTGGGAGAGAATGTAGGAAATTTGCGCTTCCTGTTCTGCCAGAGACACATTTGATGAAACAGCCATAATATACATGTGCAGAAGGTTTGAATGAAGGGTCATTATATGCTAAATTAACTGTATTGCAAGAACATTAAAGAAAACAAGAACAGCAGAAACTCTTCAATCCATGAGAGGATTTGTGTGATGCCTCAGAAAAACAGATCTTAGTGTTAGCAGGAGGCCTATCATTCTTGCGGGGTCTTTGGAAGAGACCCAGGGCCTTTTGCACTCTGCATGTGCAGCGTAAAATAGCTCTGCATTTGCTTGATCTTTTCCATTATACTATACAACCTTGAAGAAAGAAAAGCAAGCATCGAATTTGTGATTTATGGCTTGGTATTTACTTGCTGTATCCGGGTTCAAGACCTAGTCCAAGAAACAAAAAGAGACCGTGAGCCCAGAACGAAAAATACACACTTAAGGACTAAATGTATTTTTCTTGGAGCGCAGTCCCAGCGAGCTCTGCTTGGAAAGCCGACCGACTGCTCACCCTGCGAGGGTTTCCAAGTTCAGCTTCCACGCTCAAGTCTCTCTCTCTCAACACTCTTTGCACTTGGCTCAGCAGCCCTTAACCCCCATCCTCACTGCTCCTTGTGGAGGAGATCCCCGCACCCCTCGGCTGGGCTGAGAAAACCCCTTTTTAATAAATTGACACAGTGTGAGGGGATGCGGGAGCATCTGGTGCTCCCAGTCCTGATTTATTTCTGCAGGAGCACACAAAGCATCGAGTGATAAATTATTGAGAGTCAATGGGCCCTCGGAGAACAGGGCTGTGATGAATAGTGAGCAGTTGGCATCCCACATAACTGTGGGTCCCGGAGGGCTACCTAGGGAGAGGGTAAGGGGAAGCAAAAGGCCAGTGTATCCTTTGAAGGATACAGCTGTTGGGAAACTCTTCCTTTCAGTGAGACGTTCCTTTTATTTTTAACGCCTTTTTCAGCAGTGGGAAATGGGGTTAGGAATCCTCTGGGGACAAACAGTAAGCACTAAACCCATGTTACCTGCAGCCTGGTCTGTTAGGACAACAATGAAACTGAGTATTGATCTACCTAAGTGCATTTTTCTTTAATAACATCAGGGGCTCATTCAAAAGATGTTGCAGGTACCACGAACTGTCTTTTGCAACTTCCAAGGCAGAGAAATCCATAGTCTGTGTCTCACCAGCAAAGAGGCCACAGTGTGCTTGTTTGGTATGGAAAACAGAATTATTTTGAAGTCAGTGTTTAAAGACACAAGAACAAAGGTCAGATAATATAAACACTACCTGATTGCCCTGCTCATGTGGCACTTTCACAAGGAGCAGTGGGAAAACCACTGAAAAATACCTTTCCTTAACCACCCTGGATATTGTGGTTGTAGGGAAAAATTCCCCAGGTGTGGGGAGGTGGTTACTGGGATCACTGAAGGGGACTGCTGGATGGCACTGGGGCAGGAAATCACTCCCTGTGCCTCCATCCCATCACTTGGGAGCTGGGTGCAGAACAAACATCACTGATCCTGCAAGGCCAGTTGGCAGAACGTTTGTTGTACGTCAGGTTGTGAGAGCAGCCTTTTCCAAGCCTGTACATATCACGAGCTTCACTACGCCCTCTGAAGCAAAATACACCCATATCTGGCATGCAGGGGTGTGAGAGTTAAAATGAGCCTTGTGCCCAGAAGTGAGAGGATTGATCCAGAATGAGAGCTAAAAAGGGCAGTGCACTGGACACTGATCTCCTCTGCCTGACTCCAACTTTTCACGCTGGATTTCCCTTCAGGAGGGCATGAAGGAACCTGCTCATGGACATCTGGAGCATCCTTGTGCACACACTTTGAAAATCTTCAACTGCTTCAGCCAGTCATATTTCCTGAGTTATCTGTACTGTAGCTGGCAGACAGGTTATATGCCACACTCACCTGGTCATTACTGATAACTTCACCTTGGCTCAAAAATTTTCATTTTAGTTGCCACAGAAGCCATCAAATGCTGCATCTTCCTGGCTGCTTCTGCTTCAGACAGCTCTGCTTTCACATAGCTGAATTTGGGGGAGTTTTTCACATCACAGCTATCACAGTCAGGAAAAAAAAAAGAGAGTACAACATTTTGGTGTTTGTGTTCTCCTGTTTGCTTCTGCAACTGGTCACATGTGATAGCATGTTGGCTGATGAAATTTAGCTTTGACTGTCCTAACCTAAGAGTCACTGGGTCTGCTCTGGAGTGTGGAGTAGATAAACATATACAGCTCCTCTGGAAGGCTTCACAGCCCAGGCTGGGCTGTGGGCTGGCAGGGGTCTGTTCAGACTGCTTCTGGTGTTTCAGGCTTTATCTATTTCTATTTACACCCTTAGCACTCTTTTACTGCAGCTATCACAGGGGATTGCCTGAGTTACCCCTAGAAAGGTGTTTATAACACACCCATGTCAGGACATTTTGGTGCCCATTTAAAATCTTCCTCGTTGTCTTTCACTCTCCCTGATTTTCACAGTTCCTGGAGTCTGAAGTGACATTAAAGTCTGAATAACTTCTGGCAGTCTATTCCCTTTGCCAGCCCTCTGAATGCACTGATTCTGCCTCTTGGGCTGGGAGACACCATCAGGGTGTCCACCAGGAGGTACCTCCTCTGCTCATACAGGACTTCATTTTTATCAGAGTTAAACCAGTGGTTTTCACTAGTGCACTGCATGAAAGAAAAACACAGCACAGATACGTCATTTAATGTATTAATTAGAATAAATTCACTGCTAATTTTACCAATAGTGTCCTTCTTAGAGCATGAAAACAAAACATGTGTTCTTTTTAATGGAGCATTTTCCCCCCTCTGCTTCCCAAGTGAACAGGGGTTTATTATCATCATTCCCACTCCTGTATTCCATATGTGACTCCAAATCAGACCCTGAGGTATTTCATCTCTTACCTGGCAGGGTCAGTTTAACGTATCAAAATCAGCCTGACTTACATCTGCTTTGCAGATCATCACTGGCATACTTTAAAAATTGTTATAAGTCTATAATGATGCCTTTCTCCCCTCCCCCAGCACTCCAGTAATGTCAAGATTTATTGAATCTGAAGGTCCAGTTGTGACCTTGGCTCCCACTCACTAAACCTGAAACTCTGGGGTCCATAAATCTTTGTGTGCTGTTCAATTTATAGAAGTGAACATCTGCATATCATACAATATTTAAGTTGCAGGTGTATTCCACCAGTAAAATAAACACATGGGTTCGGTTGCCTGGGCTGTAGGACATTAGGCAGACGTTGATGATGGTTTTGCCTGTTGGGAGAGCCCTCACCATTGGCAGAGCTGCTATGTGGTGAGGTGGCTCTCAGGACTCTGCATCCCTGAGAAGTGAGGATGGCACAGCTTTAACCCCAAAACTCAGCCTACTCCTGCTTGAGAGCAATGCCTGAGATGCACACAAATCACACAAGAGAAAAATCCTGTCTTCCTGCCTCTCCTACGTCTGGTGGGAAAAGCATCAGCCCACGTAAGGATGGTTCTGCACAACCTGGGGAATGAGAGGCAGAGCAGTGGCTCTGTTTCTGCATTCACGCGATGAAAAATACGGTGCACAAGAGAGCCCTATCTTGGAATGTGCATGGAGAGGGAGAGGCCTTCAAACACCTGAACATGATGAGAAAGGCTGAAAACTCCTGCTCCACAGCGTAAGCAAAGCATTGCTGGCCCCAAGTCATTGGAAAGAGAGAACAAAAGGAGCGGAAAGTATCCACTGTCTGTGAAAAGGAGGTAAGAGGAGGTGACCAAGCAAATATAATTAGAGGGTCAGTGAAGCTGAGCTGGAAACAGAAAGGCAGCAGAAAACCAAGGTGCCTTTGTATGACCCCTAGGAGATGACAGGACACAGGATTTTTGACAACTGAAGAAGCCAAAGGAGACAGCATTTCCACAACAAAGAGGGAGATGGGACAGTGAGATCACCCAACTCCTCTGCTCTCCCCACAAGTTGTACACTCACACGTACACAGAAGTGCCACTCCAAGCAGTGCCTGGCCAGTAACTGAGCTCAGACTGTTGTGGACATACACAGAGGCTGGGGCAACATTTCTGGCTGCCCTCCATTCCAACAGCTGGCAGGGAGAGAACCTTTCCTCTGTTTTGCCCTAGACACTCCTTCTAAAGGGCTTTGGCCCAGTGCAGGGTCAACTGTCATTTGCAAGCAGGTAGTAGAAAAGCCTTTGGGCATGGAACATTTTAAAAAGCAGGTTTGCATTTTAAAAAGTGCTTATGTTCCCTTTGTGAGAGAAAGAGCCCCTCTGCCAGAAGCCCAGCTCCCCCACTGGAGAGTGGGGCTATCTCCCCCTCGTGAGCAGCTGCCTGGGGAGGGGTCTGGCTGGAATGGAAGCAGCATGGCATGTGCTGGCTGTGGAGCTGGGCAGGGGGTCCCACGGGCCATGGGGGTCCCACGGGCCATGGGGCTGTGTCAGCAGCAAGCTGGCACCCAGCTCAGTGGCCCTGTTTTGCAGGAGGACAAAGGAGGAGCAGCACTGCAATATTCCCAAGGCAGACCCTCTTCTGTCCAGGCACACGGTTGGACTCTGCTCTTCTTCCTGCTCACTCCTCCCTTGATGCTCCAGCGTGTCCACGTGGCCCTGGAGCTGCCTGTGGTACTGCTGGAGAAATTTTGCACAGCCTTGCACTGAAAATGGGAATTCACTAACTGGACATGAATTGCAGTGGTGCAAGATGTGTTTTCCATCCGTTTTGTCCCTGTCCCTGCTGCCAGAGGTGTCCTCGTGAGCCCATTGTACACACCTTGGAGGGTGACCAGCTCAGATCATTATTGCCCACAAAGCAGGGCAAGAGGGCATCCAGTTAACAGTAACAAAGCACCTGGAGAAAAAACATTATGAAATATTGTAGTTCTACTTCAATAAAAACATCTATTAATATATTTCAAGACCTTCCACAGATATTTTCTCCTCCCTCCAGGGTAGTCTAACCCCAGCCATAATTTAGCATGAGGCATGAATATCTTCACTTATTGTACCCATAAAAGAAGAAAATTGGGAATTTGCTGAGACTGCCAGGAATCTGGAATTTGTTGATGAATGGACATTTGGCTGAACATAGTGAATTCCCAGCTAATTGAAAGCAGATAATGAAATAATGCATTTACCTTGAAAAACATAATTTTCTTAATAAATAATTGAAATGGCATTCTTTTGACAGATGAAATAAGAAAAAAAATAAGAAATAAATTCAGGATTAATTCTTGTCCTATATATTATAGCGTACTTCAGTCATACCTTATGAGGAGATTAAAAACCATAAATCCTTTTTTCAGCACAGTGCCAGAGAGTGCTTTGGTGTAGAAAATGCAAGGGCCATCCTGTTCAGGGGAGTGTGGTTTCAGTCATCATCAGCCTATGCTTCTGTCTCCAAATATCATACCTAGAGATAAGAATGCAGAGGCCAGGGGAAAAAAAACAACCTTGGAAAAATGTAGGGGGTACCCAGCATGATCCCAAACACTTGGATTATCATATGTGTAGGTGTTCACTTTTCTCATCTCCTTCTCATCCTTGGGGTGGGCCAGCAAACCTGTTTCACGTTGCACTGGTGGGAACCTGTGGCTAGGATTACCCTTCAGTCAAGGGGCAATGATTTTCAGCTGAGGGGAGGCTAATGGCTGAAAACATGTCAGCTTGAAACGCTCACAGATGATCTGATCACACCCTCCATTTTAAGGAACAGATTAGCAGAGGATCCAAGTAAGAGCATATGGGTCCAAATACCCCAATCTGGGTAGGGCTATGGCTTGGAAACCCTTCTGGATTTGGAAGTAGGTTCCTCCCATATTTATGCAACAGGACAAAATTAAACTGCAGAACTGATTTACAAAGTGTGGAGCTTACAAAATGCAAAGGTGGACTTTTTTTAATAGCTTTAGTTTGACAGTAATAATTTCTTGTCAGATTGTGGTTTGAGTGGAACACGATGTTCCCAAAGAGACACGAAACCTGACAAATTTTAATCTGCTAAACTGCAAAACTTGGCTATCCTAATTGGAAGCGTTATTAATCTGGGTTAAATTTGGAATTATTTTTCAATGAATTTGTAGCAGGTTGTGGTTTTGGGCAAAAGCCATGGAAAACTTGGTAGTTACACAGATTTTTAATGGGAATAAGGGAAAAACCACAGTGATTTTGCTTGAGTTGTGATTTAGAACTTCAGACTTGGTCAAATTGCGGGCTGTGAAGCCATGTGAAATAAAAGAACAAGCCTTGTAAATGGAAATTTCCCCACCAAGTGCAGCAGATCTGCTCACAGAGGTGCTTCCTCTCAGATCAGTTCTTGATCTTTTAAGCACAAAGACATGTCCAGCTTCTTCCTAAAATCAGTGAGCAAGAAGTCCTACAAGGCCACAAAAGGAACTGAGGAGTATGAAGAAATGGGATGAATGGTTTTGAACCTCTTACCTTCCTTGCTGCTGATTTGCAAGACCTGTTAAGTCCTCTGCCTTGAGGAAATTTCTGTGTGGTCAAGACAAAATTAAAAGAACAACTGCTGAAACATTGACTAAACATGGTGGTTGCACTAGCTAAGCCATCGTATTTTGTCTATCTGTAAGATCATCTATCTGGTAAAAGTAAAGAGTAACTTTGGGAATGTTTGAGCACTCTAAGGTGTAGAACAGGGTCTTCCCAGTTGTCTCAGTGGTGAGACAGACTGATGGTTGAATGACTCACTGAAAGAAAGTATGTGCCACCATTGCCACTCTATTTTTCAGATTTTTTGGGGGTTAGAATAGACCTTTGGACCTTCTTGAATGGTCTTCATTGTAATACAGCCCATGGAACCTACATCAATTTCTGCAAGGTCAGCTTTGAATTCCCAATATCAATGTTTTAGAGTACCTTTTTATTTGTTTTGTTTGTGGTTTTATTTTGTTTTTGTTTTTTTTTTTTAATTTAGGGAATACTCCAGGCTTTATTAGAGACTGATTAATAACAAGTTCTGGTAAGTACTTCTGGTGGTTAATTATTTTCTTCTCTAAAGAACAATGTCTTATTTCCATCAGAATGAATCTATCCATCATCAGACCATGAGATTTATTAAAGCTTTGTCCAAGAAGTGAAGGACTTTGTCTTTGGGCAAGTTCTGCTGTCTGTGCAGCCGTAAGTCATTAACATCCTGTCATCTGTGAGCCTTCCTTTGGACATGTCACATAAATTGAGCTCTTGAATCTCTCAGAATAAGGCATGTTTTCCTATCCTTAATCAAGTTAGTGTGTTTTTTGTCTGAATCCTCTCCTTTTTTTTTTTTTTCTGACCACTAAAACAACTGTAGGAGCCACCACATCATAGTGAAACACAGCTGATACCTGCTCCATGGTGGACCCCGCTTTGCACAGACAAAAGCTGTCTTGGCCCCTTCAGACTGCAACTGAAGTTTGTCTGACTTTCTACCAGGATCTGGAGATCTCTGCAGAATCACCAGCCTGCTTACTTGGAAAGTCTGGCCTGCTTTGCTCCCCCTGATTGTGCTCTGCTGCAGCTAAGCAGCAAATGGGCTCTGCCACTCACCAGTCCCTCAGTCTCTCTCTTATTTGCCATCAGCAGGGAGCAGTTAAACAGTGATGAGCCAAGAACCCCGCTCATGAAGTTGGACAGTTCCCCAAAGACAGTTTTATCTGAGGTAAAATAGTCCAATTGGTAAAATAGTCCAACAGTATCATTTATATCAGCTCTATCACCTTCACTGATTAAACTTGCTCGTGTTCCAGCATTTTAAAATTATTTTGATAGGCTCTGTTTTTGTTAAGCTCATGATAATTTCAATGCAATTCTATTTTTCCCCTGTAATTCTTAAGAGAGTTCCCAAATAACCATTCTATTATTTTGTTCAGATTGGTGTCAGGCTGACAAGTCTATATTTATTCACATCATCCTAGTTACTGTGTTTAAGTGCTGGCACAACTTTATCTTTGCTTCACATCTGTAACTTCTCTAGTGTTCCAAGACTTATTCAAAATCATCAGCAGGGGTTCAGTGAATATCTTTCCCTTTTGGATGCAAATTATTCAGGAACTGCCAATTAAAAATTTCCAAGTTTAGAAAGTATTGTTATAAAAGAAAGGCTTGTTTTTCTTACATAAGATGCAGTGCATTATCTGGCTTTTTCCCAAACAGAAGTGGGAAATATTTACTCGTCATTTTTACTGCTTTGGGTTTATTATTGGCAGTTTTAGCCAATAGACTTTGTCCACTTAGAAGCAATCTGGTACCTTAGTAGTGATCCCATTTGTAGCTAACATACTTTTAAAGCTCTTGCTGACCAGAGATGTCTACATTTGTCCTTCTCTTACCATGACGCTATAATTTACAGCCTGTAATTCACAGTCATTATCACCAATTTATTTAATTTTTTTGATTAGTGACTTCTCTGGACTCCAGGTCTTTAGTACAGGTTTTCAACTGACTAGACATCAGAGAACCCACTCCAGAATATTTGTTCCCAAGTCGCTAGAAATCTGGAAGCAGGCCAAAACCCTTCTCAGCAGCAGTGCAAGTCCTCCTCAGATGATGCTCAGCTGATCCTCCTGAAATACCCAGTAAAGACTGAGTTATCTTTATCTTTTAAACCCAATAAAGAAACCAAATAAAGATTGATTGAAACTTTCCAGCCATGGGAATCTCCCTGCCAGATTTCAGCCATGGTGACCAGGTCAAAACCTGTGTTTCTAAAGGAGCAAAAATCGTTCCCAATCCACTCTACGAGCAATTACAGGTTATTTTTTTTCTGGACTTTCTGATTTGATGCTGAATGAATGGTTGGATCTTCTCTTGCTGGTCACCCCTCTGCTCCAGTGAGCCAGGGGGGTTGGTCCCTCCCTGAGACAAGCTCCCCATCCCGCCAAAGCCCCTGCACAGAGAACAGAACCAGCCAAACCACAGTGTCATGACAGCTGCTCTTGGTATTTTAAAATGGCCAGTGGTGGTTTTGCTTATGAAATAAAGTGTCTAGCTGTTTCTCACGTAGCACAGGAGACAGCCTGTCTCAGTGCAGATTGAATTATTATAATGAAGCAATCATTCTTTTACTGCAAGTCTACCCAGCTGATAAACAGAAACAATATGGAGCTAAAATACTGGCTGGCTCCCTCCAAAAAGTCCCCTCAGGTCCCTACAGAGGTACAAAAAAAACAGTTTAGGTTAGGCCAATGTTCTGCAATAATTAGGATAAAAAAGGGAAACACGAAGTCATTCTTCTTTGAGTGTCTCATTCATCTATCTATTAGGATTATCTGGCTGGTTTTCATGTTGATTTTATGGCAATGTATCACTTCTTAAAATTCTCAACTTTATTTTCTTGTTGATATTCAGTGTTGGGTGAAAAACACGGAAAGAATAATACAATTCGAAACAAACTGGTCATCTATTAGCAAATGCTTATTCTATATTTTGTACATACAACAGTTGGATGGTAGTGGTGGGGCTGAGCCCAGTGATCTTAAGAATAATTTCCTAGAATAAATCCACTTGGGGTTCATGGCTTGCTCAGGTAGATTGAGGTGGAATCTACCTGAAGCAGGTAAGCACTCAAGGCTCAAATAAACCCAGGATTCATCTCATCTGGTTTTAGGAAGCTAGAAGGAAACTTTTATGTCATCAGTGGAGAATGGCATGTTTGTCAGTGGTCTCAGTCTTCCTTTCCTGTAACAGGTGCCCACACAGGCAGAGCCTTCGGTTTTAATTAACCATTATTGTGTTTTCTCAACAGCCCCAAACTCTGTGGGGCAGTGCTTGTCCCCTCAACAGGACTGTCCCAGCAGCAGAGTTCTGCCCAAGCTGGGTGAGGTGGGCAGACAGCAGGTCTAAGCCAGCTCATCATTGTGTGCTGGAAATGTGATTTGATCCTCTTACATTTTGGAGTTTGAGAGACAACAATGGAATTCCCACAGCTCTTCCCTTCCAACTGTCCTGCCAGACTTGTAATGCTCTTCAGCAATTTGGGAAGGTATTAGACTTGCAAATCAATTTATTGCTTTCACTTTGGCATTCTCATTAGGGCCCTGGCTGTACATCTGAACTGTTATCCCAGCTCAGTTTACCTTCTTGTAAACTTTGCTGATATGTGAAGTGTTGGATGGGTCCATTCTAAAACATATTGTCCTATTAAAACACATTTAAAGAGTCTTGTAAACCCTGGAGATTAACCCCAATGTTTATGGAGAGTTATAGATGCTAATTCTTGCATATTTGTCATTCCAAAGCATGCACTGGTGGCAACAATTCTTCCTACACCACAGCATTTGTGTCAGTGGGATTTGTCCATGCTCTGATTCCTTAGAACAGAGAAAATAAATGGTGGGAAAGTGAGGATTATGGGCATTTACCATCCTAGACTACATTAGCTGGTCATAAAATCTTAGTGCTAGCTCATATCAGGAGACCGGGAAATAGAAGGATCATCCCCACAGGATGGTTTTGATTAAAAACATAGCGATAAGACATTCTCACCCCGAAGAAGAAGTGGAATTTTCTCTTTCAGGTTTTGATAATCATCCTGTTTTGGAGCACCTTTGTGTATGATCTCTCCCCCTTGTCTTGCCAAACACACTGAGTTGGCAGCAGCAGCCCCACAAACCTTCAGCTTCCTCACCAGCTGTGGGTGTCTTAATCTACCCAGAACTCATCAGTTTCTTCTCTTCTAGGGGTGGATGATTTTTAACATCAGCAAGCTTCTGTCTGGTGGCAAAACAGTCGATAAAACAATGACAGACTCAGCTGTTTGGGGTATATGGGTGTAACTTTTGAGAAATATGTCCTGTGTGATCATAAAAATATGTATGTGTATTGACTTTGTGTGTATATATACATATATATATATAAATACATTTGTGCACACACACATGGAAAGTTTGGCACATATTTGTATGGCCAACACAAATATGAGTAAATTCAATTTGTCTAAGTTAAACCTTTACTGTATCTCCATAAAGCTAATCCTGGGAACTTTTTTTGAGGGACAGAAAGCACATTTTGGGTGATATAATCTCCTTAGGAGACAGCAGATGCATCAATTATGACACTCAGAGGATAATAACAACTAGCTCAAGAATTTAAACCTTAGGGATAGATGGGTTTTTTGGGGAGAACTGATGTTTGAAAGAGAGATCACTATGGAAGTAAACGTGAGGATGATGGTGATGATGGTGATGATGGTGATGATGGTGACGACGGAAAGGTAACACGGCTCTGACCAAGCACTTTGTGAACAGCTGCTGTCCAGAAATGTTGTGAAGGGTACCTGCAAGAGCTCCATTCCTGATGTTGATTATCCCTGCCTTCAAGAGAGCAGGTCTTTATAGTTTTGGTGTTTTTTTTAGTTCATGTCTAATTTGTTAGATAAACAGATGCCTTCAATAAGTCATAACTTAATAACTGGATTTATTATCTATTTAATTTGACAGTCTTCTGGATCCCAAATTTTGGCTGATGACTGTGACTAAGATGAGTGAAGTAGATGGAAATTAATCATCCTCAGACTAGCCAACTCAAATCCAATTTTTCTTTTTGACGGAAGATTCTTTTAAGCTCAAACAAAGAGCAAAAGTTCTCGATACAACTGGGAAACCAAGAGGCAATTACAGGACAATTAAAGGAAAGCAGCTCATACAGTTCTTTGTTGCTACTTGAAAAAGCTGTGTTAACAATTTGTCAGCAAAAATTAATCTGGTAACTTTGATAGCTTTTTTTCCCCTTTTTAAATGCATTTCCATGAGAGCTCATTATTTTGAAAACATTCACTAACCAACAATATTTTCTGGATAATATTTCAAAAATATTTCTTACTCTCTTGGACTAGAGTAGGCCACATTGAATAGTAGATACTTACAATGCCTTGGATGTGTGTTTCATTATATTTCACACTTCTGCTCTCTGCCTAAGGAAGAGCAGCTCAAAAAATCAGGTTTCTGGTCTAAAGACCATATCTCACCCAGGTTTCTCTGTGATGTAATGCAGAGAAAGATGCATTCACATGTTTAAAAATTTTATGTGCAAGATAGATGGTAAAAAAGACGTGCTCCTTTTGGATTTTGGAGCCTGCTTGGGCTCTGGGTTTCTAGTAACAGTTAAATCTTTGGAAGCTTTTTCCCTTAATCTCTGCTGTGTCCAGCCTCAATAAACAGATATGACTAAGAGAGGGCAGCCTGTGAGCAACAATGCAAACCCCAGCACACTTTTCTATTTGTTTATTTGGTTGTACTTTACAATAATTCAGTTCTCCTGTTAACAGTTGTGTGGGCACTGCATGGAAATTTTACTAATAATGCTTGAATTTCACCTCTTGCCCTTCCTCAACATCTTATTTAGGAAACTTGCCTTGTGTGGAAGCAGCTTTTGTTTCCTGCTAATCCAAGAGAACAGTTCAGAGTGAAAATGAAGCCATAATATAAAGGCAGTTTGGCCTTAGGATGACTAAGGAATTTGAGTTTGTTATCTTAAATAGCTAAAACTCAAGAAGCCAAAATTACTTCATCTTGGAGCAGTGTAGAGTTGGATGAAGACAGCTCCTCCACAGGCAGAGAAGAGGGGGAAGGCTCTCCTTCCCAATAATTTATTAATTTCACGCCTGACACGGGATGGGTGACAGCTTCAAACAACAAATCCAGTCACTGCATTTCCTTATGGGAGCAGAGTGCAGTGGCTGATCCTGAGGCAGGGTGTGGACCAGGGAGCTGCCTGCCTTTCCCAGGGCTGTGCAGGATCCTCCCAGGCACCACAGCTTGGGCCCTGGGGCTGCCAAAACACAGTCAAGGTGCGCTGAGTGTGCTGCACCCTGACTAGGTACAATCTCTCCACCCAAAGAGAGGAAAGCTATTTAACTAGTAAAATGGTCAGTAACAAAAGCCTGGCAAGTTTTGCTCACATTCTGGGAGTCATAGTGGCCCCCTCAGGGTTTGTGTCTCTGCTGTTTCTCTCAGTGGAGTAAATTTAGACTTTTATTTTGCAACACATGTTATGTGCAGGCTCCTTATGTTGTGCCTGAGCTGGAACTTGTTCCAAGGTCACAGCAAGTCTTTGTGTGGGCAAGGGTGGTCATGGAAGTGATTTCAGTCCCACTCCTTGAACATGTCCAGAGGGAGGGGAAAAGCCTCCAGGCTGCTTTATGGCCTCTCTCTGCGAAGGTCTTGGGACAAGGTGTTGGGCAGCAGGAATCAGGCTTTCAGCATTACGGGGAGAACCCAAAACTTCAGGATTTCCCAGTTGGTAAAAAATGTACCCTGACTGTGTCTGGTTTATTTCTTCCTTAGTGGAGAGAGGAGAATATGTGGTTGATTGGGTCTACAGCGAAGGCTAATGGGGAAGACACCAGAATAATGAGTGTATACAAGGTTGTTGAGCTTGCAGTTATTGAGTTTGGTCTGGGTGAATGAGCCCTTGGTTGTGCAGGTACCTCAAAACATTGTGTGAGTGACAGTGCAAACAGTTTGTCATGAAGCCTTGTGAGACGCTGCATTCCAAAAACCAGAGGCTCCCTCTCCTCTGCTGTCAGGGAGGGAGCCTCTGGAAGGGCATTCATGGCAGAGGGTGGCAAGCAGTGCAGACCCTGAGAATTCTGCCTGTCCTTGAGACCACCAGGAGTCAGGAAAGCCAGAGGAGATTCCTGTTGGGATCACAGGCTCTTTGTGGAATCCCAGACTGCAGCCCCACCAAGGGAATAAAAAGTGGCAGCTTAGGTGAAAACAGGCCTCTCTGCCTTTCTGCCTGCGAGGGCATTGAGGCAACACTCCACAGAAATTACCACCAACTCCTTGTTTGCAAGGAAGGGCCTGTGTTAATTAATCGCTGTCTCAAGGAAGTACTTGCTGCAGTTAACCTGTATCTCTTTCTCCCCTACTGGAGCTTGTGGTGCAGGGCTTTAGCTGGTTGGGCTGCAGCAGGATGACTTGACTTTAGCATTTGTACCACCTTCAGCCTCCCAGGGCTTGGGTTAGCCCTGAATGGCTTAGCCAGGGCTGCCTGCAGCTGCTTCTCTTCTTTGGGAGCTCCTTTGGATGAGCAGGGCTGGAGGGATGAGTAAGTCAGCTTGTCTGGGCTGACCCCTGGATGGTGTTTCCCTGCTTGGATGAGCACAGGGGGAGAAAGAAGGTGCAGATCATGGGAAAGTGGTGAGAACCACCCTCGATGAGCCAATTACTCAACCTTTCCCCCTTGGATTGAGTCAGGTGCCTCTTTCAAAAACCTTAACTCACACTGTTAGGAGTTTAATTTTAGGTTCTTGCCTCCCACATATGGCTTTTATACTGTGGGAAGCCTTCAGACATATCACACTTAATCACTGTTTATCCTTACTCATTTTCTTGCCATGCTGGATATTTGTTTTTAATCAAGAACAACTTTTCTGTGTCATGCATTCATCCAGCTAAATGATAATGTGCAATTCTGCTCCAAGAAGCCACTACGTCTTGTGGTATCATTTCAAAGCAGGGCTTGCTGAGTTGGGTAACAATATGGCTTTTTCTTCTGCCACCCCAGGGCAGCTAGCACAATTATGAGGCAATAAAATAAATTATTTCTTATTTTTTGCCTTGTCCAAAGAAATAGAACATAAATTTCCTGTCTCTGGCCAGCTGTGTGGCATTTTGGGATGTAGGACTTTTTCTAGGAGAGGAGTAAGGACAGAAAGATTCCTGTTTGAGTGGCATAATCTATCTATTAATTAGGAAAACCACAGCAAGAGCTTTGCAGCAGACTTTCATAAAACCAAGATTAACTCACCTACTTTTAACACTAATGCAGCAAATTTTGCATCCAACACATCTGACACGTTTCTCATTGAATTTACTAGTAGCCCAAGTGGGATTTTTGGTCTGAGAGATAGTAAACTCAGAGCCACAACATATTCCACTGGGGAGCCAGTGCTCTCATACCACAGCTGACGTTGCCAAGGCAGAAGTATGTGGAAGACAAAAGCAGTTTTAGCTCTGTAAACCTTGGATTCAAATTGGAGGAAGATCTGGATTAAAGGAAAATACAGTCTTGTGTCCCATACAGTCATTGAAACCATGATGGAGAGAAAGGAAAATGCTTGTCCACAATATGTGTTAATACAAACATGAGTTTGCAGGGTGTTAGGGGAAATAACTTCTATGAAAACAGCTTTGTAAAAAGATAAGGAAAAGAGATTTTTGGGTTTGTTTTGGGGTTTTTTTGTTCAGCCATGTGCTGGTTTGAGATTGATTGACATTTTGGTGAGCAGGAAAATATATCTTCATGGGTGCACTGGCCCTTGGCTAGTGCCAAACCCATGACAAGCCATCATGGGTTTAATCTGCTTCTGTGCTTCCACTGGCTATTTCCAGGAATGTGAGTTGTTTGGGAATACCTCACACACACATCACATATTTTTCATGTCAGAATCACCAGTAGGAGATATCGTTATGTTCTTGTGCATTTATTTTTATCTGTTAGTGAAAGAGAGGAGTGGATGAATCTATGTTGCCAGCAGAGCTGCCTGGGTGGGATGGACATTCTGTACACACACTAGCACTTTAAAACTGCTTATCTTTCACCTTCTTTTTTGCCTAAAAAATACCCTGCAAAAAGTACATGTTCTGGAGAGATCAAGGGTTGGGTGAGACCCAACCATATCTAATTACTCTTGAACCCTTCCCCTCTCACAGACACCACCCTCCAAGCCTCAGCTTTTAACATCAGTCTTGCTCTGGTTTATGAGGAGTTTACTTTTTCTGCATGGCCAAGTTTTACAGCACCTGCACTGATGTTGAGCAATTCCTTCTCTGCTCCTGGGAGCATCAGCTCGAACACAGGTGGCCAAAAGGGCAAAGCTGGGGTGACACTGATCTGTGTGTAACCATTGGGAGAGCAAAGCCCAAAGGCCTGAGGCTTTTTATCTTCTTGGGGCCCAAAGCTTTGGCACTGCCTCAGTTCTCATGTGGTTTTTGGAGCTGACAAATCAAAAAAATTGCCTACATCTTGCATTCCTGGAAGGTGCTGCATTCGTGGGACAGCTGGGAGAGGGGTGGCATTACAAAAACCAGCGTGACCACAGGGCAGCTCTAAGGGAAGACGCTCAGTCAGATGGTTTGCTGCTCACTGGGCCAGAAATGCTGCCCTGCTGAAGAGATATCCCAGTGTCAATTCAATCTGTCTCCTGTTCTGGTGACAGACAGTTTTGATTTTGGTTTCTGTCAGTGCTCACGTAAGTCAGTGACTACTTCTTTATGGAAATTACCATTAAGGACTCAAAGCATCTGACACTTCACAGGCACGTGTAAGTGACAAATAAAAAAATCCATGATACCGTCAAAATTTCTAGAACAAAGATGAGATCTGATTTTTCTTTTTTTTTCAGACAGAGACAGAAAGCACATCTTTAGACTTTGATCTTCTTATACATCATCAGCTAAAGCAACTGTAATCCTAGGTTCAAATAAAATATCCTTCTCAAGTCTTCTTTACGTTTGTCTTACTTTTCAGTCAGGTACCAAAGAAGCAAAACAAAGCAAAGCATCTCATAAATCCAAAAGCTTTTTCCATCTTACTAAAGTTTTGTGCCAGAATTTATTTTATAGGTAAATGTATATACATGCTCTGTCTGAAACATCCACAATTGCTAGAAAACAGAGAGGCTTTGAAGGATTAAAACATAGCATGGGACCTGCAAATAAAGATTGGATAATTAGGGGTTTTTTTTCAATTCATTAACAGCACTGAAAGAATTAAACCATCATTTTTTTTGGGTTGCCCCAAACTGAGAATATTCAAAGTGCTCTAGATGAACCAAAGAGCGAAAAAAAAATGTGACTGGAAAAAATGATTTTTTGTTCCTGAAATCAAACATTACAAGTACTTAACTGAAACTGGAACTGTGTTTTCATGCACGAAAGCATAGCATTTCATCCTTAAAATATGAACATTTAATTATTTTTTTCATTTTGTCAGGGTTTTTTAGAGTCTTATTATCTGACCAGTCCAAGGCAACATTGGGCATAAATTAGAACTTATTCTTGTCCATATGTGCCAGCATTTTCCAGGAAAAAAACTAGCTGTAAACAGCATTCCTCTGTCTGGCCAGAAACCATGATGTTACCTGCTTCTAATTTGTGTGACAAGTGTGATTCATCAGTGACATGCAACTGTTTGGAAATGTCTCAGCCTTACAGCAGACCTCTAGTTTTTCATTCTCCTATGGTACTGCAGAGAAGATAGATGACACTGGTCTCTGCTACCTCCTTGGGAGATGGTTTTCCCTGAGCTCCATCTCCCATGCATTTATGTGAAACATGGACTTTCCTTGGGCTGCCTGGCATGATTTAATTTATAGACCTCAAGTGAACAAGTTCTTGAATGTTGCAATCAACCAGCATTTTATGATGCTGGGAAATCTTCCATCTCACACTAAGTTCTTACCTAAAATTCTATATATGACAAATTTTACCATCCAGTCCTGAGGTTACACAGAAAGCTTTTGAAAATGCGTTATACATGTTATTTTACACACTAATATTTTATGTGCAACACATATTCCAAGCTGTTTTCTGTGCGAAGACTTGTGGTAACACTGCATTGACTTCAGCAACATTTCTTTAGACCAATGTCCATGGCTGTTGAAGAGCCGGAGCTTCCCTATCTGTGACAGCTGCCTTGCATTTGAGAGCCAGTATGGGAACAGAAGGCTCATATAATAGACAATGAAGATACCTTCATAAATCTTTATGGCATATTAATGTACATCAATGGGGGCAGAGCCTCAGTTTCTGAATATTAGGTCCCCATATTGAGCAATTTTTTGGTTTGTGTTTCTTCTTTTCAGCATACTGTGAAGTCCAAAATGTAACTCAAGAAAGCAAACCCACTGAGCCTGGAGCAACTGCAGAGCTTCATAACCCAGAACATGAACACAATGGGATGTTGCCAGGACTGTCAAAGCAGCTGTTCAGACTCAGAACTCCTGGTGAGTTAAAAGCTGCACCTCAATCAATGGAAATGAGGATTTTGTGAGAGTCAGCATTTGCATTGATCAGAGTAACTGATACACTTCTCTGTTTTTTCATTTGATCTCTAATTTCCATGGATATGTGTGCTCAAGCTGAAGAGTATTCTTTGGACTAGGAAGCCCACAATGCTTTTTGTTTCTTGGTATTGTCTCATAGAGCTATCTCTCTGGACACAGTGGAGGAGGATTTTCAAAATGTTGCTCAAAAATCTTTTCTTTGCTGGAGACTGTGTACAACCCCAGGAAACAAACTCGGGGGAGGGCTGGGAAAAGCAACAGACATTAAAAGCACTGTCACATGCTTCTCTCCTCTCCTCTCCTCTCCTCTCCTCTCCTCTCCTCTCCTCTCCTC
>VXBQ01011694.1:405518-446058 GCA_013400175.1 Phainopepla nitens | reverse complement strand
CTCCTCTCCTCTCCTCTCCTCTCCTCTCCTCGTTGTATTCACTGCTTGCTCCCTATGAGGAGGGAGTCACGGGGCTGAGGCAGGGAGGGTATCTTTCAGTTCCCTGAGGAAACAACTTCCTCCTGCCCTTCTCCAAGTTGGAATGGGAGCCCTCCAAGAGAATCCAAAGGGATGCACAGTCCCAGAAGGTGTGCTAGCAATAAAATACAAGGCTTTGCACAACTTAGCAGACGTGCATTAAATCATGTCCTTTGATGGGAAAGACATTTCTGCCCTGGGTAAGATCACAGTGCTGCAGATTTACAGCTCGGTTGGGGCAGGTTCATGGAAAGCCCTGAGGATTCTGGTATGAGCTGTGCTGTGGAGGTGGGGATGGTTTACACCTGCCTAGGGCTGGACCACTGTCAGAGGATAGTGGAACTCTCTAATGTGATCCAATCTTGGACTACAGAGGACAGCTACTCAGAAAATTAGTCTGAAAACAGCAAGCTGATGAAAAATCCAGAAATCAATAAAAAGTCCTCTTCTGTTCCAGAATCAGTCTTGAATCATTTATCACAAACCTTCGTTCACCAGGAGAGGCATATGGGTGAGGGATGACTGAAGGGCAGTGTGAAAGCAGCCAAGGTGCAGCTTGTGAGTGAGAAAATCCCTGGGCATGTGGGTCTGTACAGTGCAGCACCAGCCAAATAGTGACACCATGCCCTTATTGTCATGATCTGCAAAACAACCAAAGTTCATGGTCACCTTGTGGTTTTTCAAAAAAGACCCAGGCAGAGAGGGCTGTCATGTGAAGCCCAGGAAAGGTGACTGAGATTTTTGTTTTCCAAAGGCAAGCAAGCCTAATTTTGGCAACTGCCGGAGATGCACATGATCTGCCCCTCACCCTCCCACCCCAAAATGAGTGGTACTTGGCAGAGATAACCCCAGATTGTATTGCTGAGAGGGAGATACCCCGCCCTCACCCTCCAGACTGATGTCTGTTTGTAGGAAGACAGTCCTGGACAAGATCAATAACCTCCAGCTTAACCTCTCTCAGCTGACTGGCTCACTCTTTTCATGGAGCTAACCCACCTGCAGATATCCTTTGCTTTACATACAGAAATTATTTGCTGTTCTCTTCTTTGTTTTGTTTTTTTTTTTTTTGGTGGTTTGGTTTGGTTCAGCTTCTTGGGGAGCTTTGAGGATTTTTTTTCATTGTTGTTGTTTGGTTGGTTTGGTTTTTGTTGTTGTTTTCAGTTTTTGATTTTGTTTTTGATTTTGTTTTTGTTTTTGATTTTTGTTTTGTTTTTGTTTGTTTGTTGGTTGGTTGGTTTGGGTTTTTGTTTGGTTTTGGGTTTTTTTTTGCAAGAGAGTATTCTTGCTGCGCTCCTGCCCAGCCACCCCAGGGTGCCATGTGGCAGAAGACAGACTGACAGAGTGACTGGCAGACTGTCCTCCCCACCCTGCATGCCCAAAGCCCACCATGGCATCCTCAGGGGCTCAGCATTTCAAGGGAGTCACACACTGAAATGTACAGCGTGGGACTTGGTCCCCTTTGCTCCTTTCACCAGAGCTTTCAGCTCAGACCAGGGTTTCACAGAAGGTGATGGCTCTGGTGGGTTTGGATCTCGGTCAGGAAGAGGGTGGGACTATGAAGCAGTGGCCTGGGAGCTCAGCAAGCCCCAGCATATCTGCCTTGTCCCTGGCAGCCTATTTTAGCATTTTGGACCAGTTCCCCATTTCTGTCCCTGATGTCTGTCACAGATCACCAGCATAGCTGCCCCATGCCAGCAACCCCATGAATTTCCTCATTTAATATTGTTCTGTGTATTATTTATGGCAGAAAACTTTGGCTAACCAAAACAAATTGCTCCTTTATCCTTTCCCCATAAAAAAATGCGTTTCAGTTCCTTGCAGCTCCTCTTGCTCCTCTTCCCTATACATTCCCATCTGCCTAAATCCTCTGCAGAGCCTGGTGCCAAGGTCTGGGCACAGGGCTGCTCCTCAGGGTTCTTCAAAGCAGAGTGGAGTAATTGTTTACAGCACTTGCTGGCATGTCCCAGAATGCCATTTGCCTTTTTTTTCCCAACAATATCACATTGTCAATTCATGCTCGATCCCCGCTTTTCTCTGGCACCCAGACTGGTTTGTGCAGCAGCCCAGTCCATCTGCCCAGCTTGTTCCTCTTCTGGGCACCTGAGTTTTCCTTCCTGAATGCTGCCTTCTCACTGAGTTTCACCCTGCTGCTTTTAGATCTGTTTTACTTTGTTTTATCAGGGCTGCTTTGAATTCCAGTTTTATCTGTGGAAGTGCTGCTCAGACCTCTCCAGCCTCATGCTGCTGGAAATCTTTCTGAAGCCAAGATGTACCACATCCACAGCATACCCTTACCCACCAGCCCTGTGACCCTGCCAGAGACGGAAATTCAGTTGGTTTGACACAATTTGCTCTTCACAAATCCATGCTGGCTATTCTCCTTCCCTTTATGCTCTCAGAGTCACTGACCAATTGTCAATAATTCAGTTGATATTTTTCATGGTTTTGTGCTTCCACTGACTATCATTGTCCATGTGGACTTTCTCTTCCTTTCTAAAGCCAGCTACAGTGCTTTTCCCCTTGGTTAGAGAATCTCACATCTCAAAACTCATTCATGCCTGACTTTTTGGTAACATTCTTCCTGGGATTTCCAGGAGTGCTGGCAGTACTCAAGGGGTCCATGGCCAGTCCTGTCGGTAAATCAACCTGCCCTTACTAACCAGCTTTGAATGAGCTGTATGTTCCTAAAAACAGTTTTGCTGCTTTCCAAAACACTGCAAAAATGATGTCATAGGAGGAAACATTACTGAGAATTAGTCAAGTCAAAAACTTCTGTGTAATTCTGTTAACTGACTGTGTCCCACAAGAAGAGGGTCTCTGAGTACGGGTCTGGGAGTGATCCCTGAGCTGACCAACCTCTGGTTTAAAGAATTTTCTATTGGAGTTCTCCCCGTTCCTTTGAGATTCACTCCTGAGTTTTCTGAATTTGGGAATGACGTAACTTCCTTAATCTAAGCCTGGTTCCCCAGCCACCTAATCCTGAGCTACTTGCACCTACCCACATGACTTAAATCCCTGTGCAATACCTTTCACAGGCGCCTTCTTTAAAGATAAACATATGTTACAATAACAGTAAAATAACACATTACTCTCGCAGCCCCTTGCACTCGTTAACACTCATCTGGATCTATGCAACCTCAGTTTTACATTTATAATTTTATTTCCACAAATTTTAAATCCATACCTGGGACATGGGATTTAATCACAGGTAACTAATGGCTTTCTTTATGGATTTTATTGTTGGTGCACTTCAGTGTAGTGCAGAGTACAAAGTGTAAGAGAAAATTTCTTTCCTGGGGACCATATGGTAAAAGAATAAAGCTCTGATTTAATGCCCTTGCTTTGTAGAGTAGCACAGTCAACAAACCCCCATTAGATCACAGGATAAATATCGACAAGTTCCAGAGTATTGTTTCAGCCTGTTGCTATAGTAATTTGAAATTTTGTTCTATCAGCCATATAAAAAAGGGGATGAAACAACACATTAGTATTTAATTATTCCCAAATTTGCTGCACTGGTACCACTCAAACCGGAATCACCCGCATTGAAAAGAAAAGTGGGATGTGGGCATTTCCAGGCCAAATTGCTCTGTGTAGGCCTTCATCCTGGAAATTATTTATTCATATTAATGGAGAAGAGGAGGCTTTTCCCTAGTCTTTAAGCCAATGATTTAAGGTTAACAACTCCAAACCAGATGACACTGCCTATTTTTGGAGCCACATGAGTTTATAATTTCATGTGAAGGACAAGTGCTTTATTGGGTAGTCACAGAAGGGCAAGGGGTCATGTAGTGAGCTCTCCTGAGCAGCGAGTGCCGAGGCGCTCAGGCCCAGGGCAGGAAGGCATGGATCATCCATAATGCATGGGCTGCCCCTGAGCAGGCTTTCTGTGGTGTGAAAAGATGCTGTGAGGGCATCAGGGAACAGCAGAGACAAAGGTCAGGAGCCAGGGCAAGCCTGAGGGGACCAGATCAATTGTAATATGTGACATGGGATCAAGTAACTCTTAACCAAGTTACCTCTTCATAGCTGTAGCAACTGTGTGATGCTGATGTCCCTTAGCAGGACCTGACAAACTGACCAGTAATATTTTTCACGTATGCATTTCCTTCCAAACCCATAGTAAATCACAGTAGAATCTTCTGAGACTGCTTCAGTCCCCTCCTGCTCATACAAGTTACTACAAAGTGTGTGTAATTTGAGAAGAACCTTCTTTTGCATTTTCTTTGAAGATTCTTTAGCCCTTTTGTATTTTAACTGCTACCTTTGTAACAGGTTAGATGTGCCCTGCTAGATTGTTTCTAAGGGTTTTATAGTTGCTCTTTCTTAAAATAAAGGTGTAGTTTAGCTCAGCATTCTGTAATGCCAAGGCTTTGAAAGGGAAAAGAAAGTGCTTTTCAGTCTGTGGTACACAACACATTGTGCTGGTCTGTAAGGCAGTAGATGGGTGGTCTGTGGATGGATAAAAAAGTAAGAAAATCAAAGCATGCCCTTACACATCTGACAAACAAACTGAGGGTGCGGGTGCAGGGGAAACAGACCTAAAGTTTAGCACTGAAGATCAACTGCATCTGGCTACAGAAGAAAAGCAAACTGGCAGCAGTACACAAGCTGTCCTTGCCTTCTTTTTTGCAAGATGATGCTTATTTTTTGGAATGAGGAATGCTGAGCAGCACCGTTGAGCAGTATGGGGCACACAGCTGCATAGAATTATGGAGACTGCGACACCACCGTGTGAAGTATGGTAAGTGCTAAATGTCTGGGGATAGTACAATTGTTGTCACGCCTTTGATTTGGCACCACGCTGCAAATTATAAAATAGATGTCTGCTCTGGAGGTGCTGCATGAGGGCTTTTGATGCCCAACACTTGTAAAAGTGAGCTTCATCAGCTTGTGCTAAACAAGATTTTTCACTGGTGAGTTTTGTGTTTGAGTTGAGCGTACACTGGGCACACCAGCTGCCCCTGTGACATTCTGCAAAACCAACCAAGGGTTAAATCTTTCCAGTGCCTGGGTCCAGCCTTTCTCCAAGGCGCCTTTCCCTCTTCAGAAACAGGCACCTGGCATCCTGCCCACAGCTTGTTTGTCAGAAAAGGGGGTTCTTTCTTTGCTGAGGGCACGGCCCAGGAGTGGTGAGTGAGCCCGGCCTGGCTGGCACTGCCCTGCCTGGCGGGGCTGCAGCGAGGTTCTCACGGCTCTGGGGACTCACTGCTGCTGTGCTGACAGCTCCGGAGATCCACCGGATGGCTTCTTTCTTTTTTTCCTTTTCTTCCTTTTTTCCTTCCTTGCAGTCCTCCTGGCAGGTACAAATCTTCTATTGATGTCTCATTAAGCCTGATTTTTCACAAGGAAGGGTTTTGTCTCCTTTTGTGCGCTGGTCTTAAGGGGATCACCCAGAAATGAGGGAGTGGAAGGAAAGAGGAGCAAACACTCTGCTCTCACAATGAGGACTCGTCACAAAGACCCCTGAGGTCTTCCCCACAAAGCTGAATTTCATGCAAAATAAGTAAAGAGAACTTATTTGTATCTGCAACTCATTTGTAAAGTGCCACATTTCAGGTGCAACTGGAAGGTTCAGAACCAGTTTTTTAAATGATCTGCCCTGAAGCACTGCTTGGGCTGCTGGCAAAATCACTGGCTCGGTGATGGGGCCAACAAATGCTCTGGTACACTCATTAGGTTTCATAAGTGCCCCCTCAGTTTGGGAAGGATGTTGAGATGCTTGAGAGCATCCAGCGAAGGGCAACGAGGCTGGTGAGGGGCTTGGAACACAATCCCTGTGAGGAACCACTGAGGGAGCTGGGGGTGTTTAGCCTGGAGAAAAGGAGACTCATGGGTGACCTTATCACTCTCCACAACTCCCTGCAGGGTGGTTGCAGTTAGGTGGGGGTTGATCTCTTTCTCCAGGCAGAGACCAACAGAACGAGAGGACAACAGTCTTAAGCTGTGCCAAGGGAAATATAGATATTAGGAAAAAGTTTTTTAAGGAATTGTCTGCTTAGGGAGGTGGTGGAGTCACTGTCCCTGGATGTGTTTAAAAAAAGACTGGATATGGCACTCGGTGCCATGGTTTATTTGAGATGTTAGGGCATGGGTTGGACTTGATGTTCTTGAAGGTCTCTTCCAACCCGGTGATTCGGTGATTCTGTGTGAAATGTAGGGCTCCACACACAGCACTCATTTAGATCCTGGCACAAAGTTTATAAATGTTCAAAAGTTGACAGTCTAGGGGCTTTATGCATAAGTTATCAGGGCAGTTGTAGGTGCTACTCCAGCCTGGAACTGAGGTAATTTGTATCTCTGTCTCCTTTTTCCATAGGAAGCAATACCCAACAATTCCATTCAGCATCACCTACAGTGTCCAGCCCCACGCGCTCTTGACTGCCTCTTCTGCAAAACACATCCAGGGAGTTTTCCCGTAGCTGCATGTGACAATGTGCAAATTTATCCACTTGCCTACACTGTGCAGCCACCCTGAAGCTCTCCGTGGTTGCAGAGGAGCTGTCTCTGAACCCTCCACAATACCCAAGGTACATAACCTCTCCATAGCCGTTTTTAAGAGCTGCCTGTGATTTTTGTGATAATGTGAACTTTACAGGCCAAACTCTCTGTTGGCATAAACCAAGAGAGTGTTGAGGACCTGGTTAACCAAAACTAGTTGTGCACATCAAAGGACTTAGACTGCTGAGGATAGTTGTGGTTTTTCTCTCACTCAGCATAAGCTGGACAGAGTTCAGTTCTGATTTTCTCTACTGGATGCTGATGTTGCCTTGAAGCTTAAAGCATCAAGTGTCATCACTCCTGGCTGTAAGAAGGAATCTGCTGGGAGTGAAACCACCTGCTCAGTGTTTTTTGCTGACAAAACAAAAGTAAAAGACCCCTCATTTTGGAGCCACCACCCCTGTGCTTCCCTTGCAGCTTGCTGAAGTGGGCTGGCAAAGAGAGACATTGCAGTTCCTCATGTCTCCAAGTGCGAGAGTTGGTCTTTTCCCTGAAGTCCAACAGGAGTTTTCTCATCTCCAGAAAAACAGAAGTTGTCATAGCTGCAAATTTTGGGTGCGGGAAGAGGAAGAACATTGTCCACTAAAAATCAGGACTGTTGGGCAGGTAGAGCTCTGGGGCAGCACTTTGCAGATGCCACTGGCAGCATCAGTGAGAATTAGCAGAAAATCTGGACCATTTTGTGAAGCAGTAGCTTGAGTACGGAGTAACAAAAGTGATATTTAATGAAGCTGTGCTTTATGAATGAGGAGGAAAATACGCTCAAAAAAAATGCTTCCAAAAAAAGTATGAATAAAGTAATTAAGAGGACAGTTCACCTAAGTCCAACAGGAAAAAAAAGTTTGGAAACTCTTAGCTCACCAGCACACCCACAAAACCTTGCAAGTGTTAGATGTGAAGAGATATACTCCTCAGATATGACCTATTTTTTTGTTTGTTTTTAGCATGAATTCTTTGCAATGCAAGGATAGTCTTTGCAGTGCCTCTGTTGGGAACTGTAATTCTATATATGATACCTGTAGGTTTGGGGAGGGAACAGAAGCAGGTAATTGTCCTCTGGAGAAAAGGTTCTTGAAAAGTGGAAAGTGATCCTGTAAAACTGAGATGCTCTCTAATCACCAGGAACTGTTGGCAGGTCTAAGCATTGGACAGGGCTGAAGGCAGGTATGCATAAGCAAACATGAAAACAGATATGGAACCAGATAATATTTATTTTGCTTAATCCTTGGTAGGAGCACATTCCTGAAAGCAACTGGAGCACCAGGTCTCATGTGCATTTCAGGAAAGCTGTTCCTGCAACAAAACTGTGCACACAGCTCAGGATTGCAGCTGGCCTGTCACTGCATGGGAAACATGGACATTGGAATGGGCATGGTGGGAAGAGCAACCTCTGCCAGGGGTGCCACAACCTCTGCCAGTGCAGCCAAACTCCTGGAGGAGAGATGAGGCTCCCTGTGGTACAAGAGTGGGAACACAGAGTTTTTCCCAGCTCTCAGAGTCACAATTTGCTTTCCATCCTTAATTTTTTTGTAAAGATATCTATCAATTTCTATCCAATCTGAGTGTATCTTTCATTTCTCACTCAGCACAGGCAGGTGGGCACAAGAAGCACCTGAACTCTGTTCCTTGTGGCCAAAGGAGGAAGGTGTATGGTACTCGTGCGGCATGTTTTTCCCCAGCAATAATCCCTGGACACCTCATCATGGGAAATCTTTCATTAGACCAGCTGAAATACAAAAAAAAACCCACAAAAAACAAACACCTGACAGTTATATTGGTGGACACACAGCTCTCACCTCATGACTCAGAAACCAGTAGCAGCATCTTCCAAACAGGAAGCCAAAACACAGGTGAGAGACAGTAACTCTTTGTTCAACACAGTTGTGCCAGATGACCAGTCAACTAGAGAGAAAAAGTGTGGTTACAATCTGTGACCAGATGAGGTTTTAGCAAGAGGAAGTTGATAACATGTTCATTTCTTCAGAGAAAAGCAGGGGGAAATATGTTGGCAGGCAGCCCATATGGAACGAGCTTCATTCAGCCAGACAGAAGGAAGATCAAAGTAGGCCTTAAATACACTTTGTTGAGTGCATAATTTCTTTCTGTTTTTTACTCTAGTAGATTTGAGCATTTTCTTCTCTAGTGTTGCCTTTTGGAGCTGTATCAGAAACCACTGTTCAGGATGGTCCTTTGAGACGTCAGTGGGAACACTTAGTGCATAATATCCTCTAAATGGTAGCTGGGTGTTCTGGTCCTTTATTGATTGTCCAGCAGAGTTCACTCCAGCTCATGCCTGTTGTCCATAGTTTCCATCAGTCCTGTAGTGCCCAGGTGTGGTGCGTGCCAGGTTTCATGGGGAGCATGGGAAGGCTCCCTGGATTGCAGTGGGGCTGCTTGGAGGGCAGTTGTGGCAGCGGCTGCAGAAATGACTTTACAGATTATTTATTTCCTGTTTGTTGCGGTTCATTTCTTCGAGGGTGGGTTCGGTTTGTTTCGCTTCTGGTTATGAGTTTGTTGAGGGTGGCAGTTATTTACTAGTTAGGAAGTTAGAGGCTGGGGTAAATTTCTTTCAAAACACATGGCATTCTATTGCTGGTTTTAGTTACTTGATGATTTTCCATTTGGATCCCATTAGGGTTTAGTATGTGAAACCTGAGGGATAGAGGCAGTCATTTGGCTTGGATTTCTGCACTGAAGTAAACTTCTGGATCCACATAGAATAAGTTGAGTTGGAAGAGACCCATCAGAATCATTGAGTCCAGCTCCTGGCCCAGCACAGGACACCCCAGGAGTCACACCATATGTCTGAGACCATTGTCCAAACATTCCCTGAGCTCTCTCAGGCTTGGTGCTTTGACCACTGCCCTGGGGAGCCTATTGCAGTGCTCAACCACCCTCTGGGGGAAGAACCTTTTCCTGATATCTGACATTATTCTCCCCTGACTCAGATCCATGCTATTTCCTTGAGCCCTGTCACCAGAGAGAAGAGATCAGTGCCTGCCCCTCTGCTCCCTTCGTGAGGATGCTGAGGACACGATGAAGTCGCTGTAAGGTAAGGGCAGTTCTTTTGATTAGGCAAAGCCCAGCCTTACAGCAGCAAAGCAAGTGCCTTCATTTCTCTCCTCCAAGTGACTAGTGGTCCCTGAGAGTCTCCTTTAAGGCACAGCAGTGTGATATCTTTTGAATGTATTTGGTTTCAAGTTCAGTGACAATATGTGTGTTGATCTGCAGGCACGCTTGTGCATGGAAGATTTAGGGTCTCACTTCACTAATGATAGTGACCCTGAAGTTGATAGAGGTGTAAGAATATTTCAGAGACAGCTTGATGGCATTGTTGATGACTGAATTTGTGATGGGAACAGAAAATAAAATACAGGCTTCCAATCCAGCTGGTGAGCATGTGATTTCTGAATGCTGGTTAAAGCACAGGCTTGGTGACGTATTTATTTAAAAAGAAAAATCTCCTGTGAAGCTGGTTCATAAAGAAATTGGAATCTTTTGGGGTAAACTGGGTTCCTGTGGCCTAAATTAATTTAAAAAAAAATCCCAAATTGCAGAGTCAGAGATCCAGCGGGTGGGTTTGGTGGTGTGTTTGAGTTGAGAATCTGTGGGTACATTTTATTTTGTAGGTTCTTAAGAGAGGCTGCAACACTCTTTCTGTGGGTACATTTTGTTTTGTAGGTTCTTAAGAGAGACTAAAACACTCTTACTGGGGATGTAGCTGCACAGGCAGTTCTTGGCTGTGGCAGCATGAATGGTGCTAATTTGGGGTGCTTCATTTTACACAGAGCACAGGGAAAATCCTCACCATTCTGAGTGAGGAAGGGCTGAGAATGATTTCTCTTCCTTGAGATAATTCATCAGGAAATCTGGAGCAGTTGATCTGCAAAAGCACTGAATTTAGGATTGTTGACTCAGTGCAACCTTTTTGTGCCGCAGGGCTTCCCAAAGTCTGCAGCCTGGCAGCCTGTGCCGGCAGTCAGGCTCCCGAGGGCCAGAGCTACGTGTGCATGCATGCAAAGAGCTCCTGCTCTGCTCACTGCCTGAGCCCCCACATCTGCCCCTCTTTTCCATTCAAATCCTCCCACCGAGGAAGAAGTTGCTGCACGGCTGAGCAGTTGCACAGGCAGGGAGCTCAGGGGATGTACTGGGATTTTCAGTCATGTTATTCTGACTTGGGGAGCTGTTTGTCCTCCTTCAGTATTCCAGGCAGCCGGCCTGAAAAGAAGTCTTGATCCTGTGCTGCAGGCCAGTCGTGTTCACAAAGATCTCTTTGTTACACCCGTGTCTGTGGCATTGTTCCTCTCCAACAAAACTCCCCTGCCAAAGCCCTGATGTGCCTGGCTCTGAAAATGCCAGGCTGGTAATGCAAGGGGTGAATTCCTGCTCATTCACCCCATCCTGCCTCCTGCATCCTTCTGCCCTGCAGCTTTCTGCTTTCTCAGGCTATGATGGGTGAGAGAATACAGGCAAGACATGGTGGTTTATCCTCCTTGCAGCCCATGGGTTACACAGGCCCCACATTATCAAGTCCTGCTCTCCAGTCAGGTTTGCACAGAACCATAGAATTGTTAAGGTTGGAAAAAACCTCTGGGAGCATCAAGTCCAGCTGTCAGCCTAGAACCACCACCATGTTCACCACTAAACCACATCCTCAAGTGCCATATCCTCACATGTTTGGGACACTTCCAGTGATTCTACCACTTTCCTTTGGCAGCATGTTCCAATGTCTGACAACACTTGCTTTGGAGAAATATTTCATAATGTCTAACAAAAACCTCTCCCAGTGCTACTTGATGCCTCCTTTCAGGTAAGAGTAGAGAGTATTAAGGCTCCCCTCAGCCTCTAGGTTTGCCTTCTGTCAGACCCAGCACTTGATTTCTGAGCAGATGATGGTGAACTGGTTTTCAGAGCCAGGGCTGGCCCCTCAGCCCAAGGAGCACTGTGCTCTGCGTCATACAGGGGTTTTTAATGCCTGTGTGGAGAGATCCTTGGTGTGTGTACAAACCACAATGCCACACAGCTGGATGCACTCAACAGATTTTTAACCGAATGCACTCATTTCTGTCCCCTGGGGCGGGACAGAGTCAGGACAATGGACTCTGCAATCCCAGCACACCCAAAGGCTGTACCCTGAGTTCCTGCTGCTGGAAACTTTACCTGGATTGCCAAGCAATATTGCTTTTTTTAGTCAGCTTGCCCTGTACTCCTTCATGTATTCACTACTACACTTTTCACTACCTTAGAGGAAAATCTGGAGCCTTTTCCAATCAGTATTTTCATGCAAACTGACTTGTATTTCATAACAGGAGGCATGATAAGGAGAGAACACAGGTAGGGAAAAGTTAAGACCCCCACCCTTTCCTCCTCTCTGTCTCTGCACTGAAAGGTTCCTCTAAGGCATCCGTCTGCCCCTGGCAAACACCAATCACACACCTGTGAGCCAGATGTAAACAGCTGCGTGGTAGATGTTATTTGTGATCCAGACTTAATACAAACCATGCTAAGAATTGGTTACAAATGGCTCCATAAAAAAAAAAAAGACAAAAATGCATAGCACAGGTGAGTAGCACCTCTTTTCTTATTTCACCTTTCCTTTTATCTTATTTGCTTTCATATCAATGATATGGAGGACACTCTTGTGTGGTAGGATGAATAGCAGTTGAATTTCGTTAGTCTGGCCTGGGTGTATTAAATTGCTTAAACAAACACTTAAGCAATATGCACAGTCTAAACATTTGTTTAAGTTCTTACCTGAGGAGGGATACTTCACTGCTGTTACTTACCTGCACCAACCCCAGAGACTAATCTGGCAGGCTGGCTAGTTCTCTCTTTGATATTTCACTTGGTGCATCTAAAATTTCCTAATCCGAGAGTTTCTAATAGCAAATCCCTTTAAATATTGCAAGGGCATTGCCTTACAGCAAAGCACCTCCTGAAAACCCCTCCAGATTAGGGTAATGTACCTGTTGTTTTTGAGATATCAGTGCTGCTGTTGCCCTTGTTCATCCCTCCACCCTGGATTTTCACTTCTTGCTTCCCATTAAATTTTCTATTTTTGAATACTTTGGATTGATATAAGAGCCCTTCAATTTATTTTTACCTAAAACTTGCAACTTCTCACCTTATCCGAAGAATGCTGGTAGCAGCTGTAGGGAATGCATTGTCTTCCAATAGTCTGTGTTCCTTTGCTGGCAACTTTAACAAATACATTGATTTTCAATCTGGATCATGATATTTTGTCATCTCGCGTTTTATAATCTCACATTCCAGACTGTAACAGTTTGATTCTCCTGTCACTATGAACTATTCATGTTTTTACTAGGCTGCTGAATAGTTCATGCTGTGTCAGATCATGCTGGTTTCTCAGTAGTAGTTGCATTATAAACCCCCAAGGAAACATATTCTGTATAACAGGTCTGGCTCAGACTGGGTGTTAAATCAAGGTTATAAAACACTTTGCACTTTCTTTTCTGCTTTTCTCTTCTTTGCATTCCTCCCTTTTCTTTCTTTCTTTCTTTCTTTCTTTCTTTCTTTCTTTCTTTCTTTCTTTCTTTCTTTCTTTCTTTCTTTCTTTCTTTCTTCCTTCCTTCCTTCCCATTCCTCTCTTCATCCATCCATCCATCCATCCATCCATCCATCCATCCATCCATCCATCCATCCATCCATCCATCCATCCATCCATCCATCCATCCATGTCTCACTCAACTGTTTTCATTCTCCATACAGAATGGGAATCCTCAGGAAAAAGAACTCGAGTCTGTTCCCACTATCAGCAGAAGTTGCTGAAATGAACTTGTGGCCGCATGAAGCAGGATCAGAAGTAAATGACAATAAAGGCAAGGTAAATACTTTGATTTTGCAAGCCAATCTCAGATCCCTTTCAGAAATCTTTAAAAAGTAGAGTGCCTTTAAGGAGATTTTAGTGGTTTCCTAATCAGACCTCAGTAAAGCACTGCAGACTCAATATTTACAGTCAATTGCTTCATGTTTACTTTATAAAACAAGCAGCAGCCAAGAACTGGTATCCTTAATTGTATCCTTACTAAAAATTGAAGAAGTAAATAAACACAAGTCTAGAGATAACAAGCACATGTCTGTCAGGTAGATTTGCACATGAACATAGACCTATAGCAACTGCTCAGCACAGAAGGGAAGCAGAGCTGGAGATTTTCTCAGTGCTCCCTTTAATCAGGAGATTAATTAGTTGTGGTGGTCTCCTGCATGGGTGTGTATTCCTGGCCATCTCCACCTGATGCTGTTTCCATAGCATCCCTTTGGTGACAGATCCTGCAGAGGTGGGGAGAGACTGGAGTCAAGTGTGTGCTGGTACTATCGCACATAAACATGATTTACTTGATCTTCAAATGTCAAAAGAAAATGTATAAACGTCAGGCTTGGCTGGCAATAGCAGTTGTAGGTTGGGCATTCAAAAATCAGAGATTCTATAAATGCAAGACTATTTTTTTATCCTTGTTTTCTCTTAGTATCTCTCTGCTCTTTTCCCACCAAGCACTTCTCTTTCCAACCAAGTGAAAATTTGAACCATTTTTGTTGAGGTTCTAGGAAGAACAAACTTCAAACTTTAGTAGAAAGCAAGAAATGAGGCTTGGAATTTTTTTCCTGAAAACAAATTTGCAGAACAGTAGCAGGATAATCTAATTTATAAGGACATAATAGAAAATGGAAGATGACATTTAAACATGTTTAATGTCTGGGCAAATTCATAACATGAAAAAATCACTTTGGCTTTCTTTGAAGTTCTTGCATTAAGACAAAGGTTTACTACTGAGGGAATAAAAAAATGTGGAAGAGGTGATAGATATGTTGGTTTTCACCACCAAAAGCACGACTGAAAAATATTTTTCATTTGGAAAGCAAACAAGAAAAAAACTCCACTTTGCAGGGTTGAGTAACCCTAGCTACCAGTTTCTGGCACTACTTGAATCTAAATGAGAAGTGAATGTTGCATTGGTCTGTGTGTTCACCCTCTGCAGCTGCACAGCAAAGGGGGAAAAACAAAATTTTGCCATCTCTGTATTTGATCGAGAAGCTCTGGCTTGTTTTGGGGAAAGGAGTGATAGAGTTGTACAGATGAACCAAGTGAAAAAAACCCATCATGCAGTGATTCCTGAAAAATTCCAAGCCTGTATGCCCCTTTCCAGACCCATATATGTAAAAATGACCTTCTGGTTCAGAACTGCAAGGCCCCATAGATCCCAAAGGGAGTCACTCCCTGGCCCTTGGTGTTCGGTGCCTGGAGGGTGGCTGGACAGTGCAGGCATCCCATGGATGTGTTGGGAGGTTGCATAAGTCCTTTCTCCACCTCCCATTCGTGGGCTGTGGGTGGCAGTGCCCTCCTGAGAAAGCCCTGGCTGCCTACTGCGAGTCAGAGCTTCTCCAACCATCCCCTTTTAGTTTTGCTTTCTCACAAAGGGTTTCAGTTTCCAGATGCCAGGATTTGCCCATTGCTTTGTGGATGGCAGTGCCCCACTCTATATTCCTGGTAAGGACACTGGGTACAAAGATGGAAGTTGGGAAATAAGTTCTGGGGGCGAAAAGCTCACACCTGACCCTGCCACCCCTCTGTAAGGGTAAAGCAGGATGCCAGACCATGCTTCAGCCAGACTTTCCTGCATGAAAGGGGCTGTTCATCCTCCCCAGCCTTAGTGTGAGTTGAAGACCAGAATGAAAAATTTCAAACGAGGTTCACAAGCCCCTGTTGTGTCTTCTGAGTGTTGCAGCATGCATCATGGCAAGTAGGAATTTGTTGTCCATCAAGGACCTTTACCCTCTCACCCTGGATATAAAGCTAAGTGCTTTGAGGGACACAGCAGGGATGACAATGAAATACCCTAAGTCATTGCAGTAATAACTCTTTGGTCTGTCTGAAAGACAGTGCCCCACAAACATGCCATGTCTATAAAGGAATGGAAGTGCAGGATTCTGATGTCATGCATGTCATGAGGGGATGTGCCTGGACCCTCCCAGTGCAGTGACTGCAAAGTGCTGCTGGGACTGCCCCATCCCTGACACTGCAGCCCCAAGCCCATTCCACCAGATTCCTCTGGCAGCAAACTCTGGTTTTCCTCTGCCCATTTGTTAGGGTGGCCCCTGCCCACCCAGAATCTGATAACGAACAGAAGGATTTTGGTTTCTCTTTGGGAGCTGGATGGCACCTCTGGATCATCTGAGAGACGTGGACCTGGTGATGTCTGCTAGTGGGAACTGCAACTCATCTTTCCAGACAATGTTCCTGCTCATTCCTGTGCTTCTGGGAGGGTGCTGGGGTATTGCTGCTAATGGGGTTCTACCACCTGAAGATCTGAAGATTAATTACATATTGACTGGTGAGTGTAGCTCTTATCTTTAGATTTCTGGTACTTTGTACACATGAGAGTGACCAGACAGGTTTATCAGATCTTCTGGATCTTTTTATTTTTTATTTGGTAGCACTGTGTTTACTACAGGCATTCTTTTCATTTAAGACCATATAAATGAAGTCACTGCACATACTCCTGGAAAGAGTCGTATATTTGGGAAAAAAACTATTTTATTAAGTCTGTCATAAATTAAAGATATTTGTGCCTGCGACTACAGTTACAAATTTCTTTTTTTTTTTTTTGCTTCTTGTTCTCTTATGTGATTCTTTTATGTCGGATGAGATGGTAATGTACATAAATTATATTTTATATAGTCTGTCAAGCTTCATAGAAGGTGGTGCTTTGTCTTACTACACCGTAGATAGAATGCTTTGAGATCAAAGCATATCTTACTGCACAGGAGGATGCCAAGAGACTCTCTCCTTCATGACAGGTGATAAATGATTTCAACATTTGAGCAAGGTGGCTACCTTTACCTGGAAAATCAGAATTGGCAATGGTAATTAAAGAGACTGTTCATATAGAGACATCAATGCTTGAGTGTTATGAGCAGTGTGAGACTGCTGTGGGGAACAGGGATGTTCATCAATTCATTACAAACTGGATGGATAGAGCTGGCCTCTCCAGCTCTGCACACCAGGCCATTAAAATAAGTGTGTTTGATTTACAACTACAGACAATCTGAATTGCAATTTTACTATTGCAAAACTCCAGAAGAGATAAATTATATTGTCTAATGACATAAATTTCTACAGGAAAGCAAAGCACAAATGCGAATGAAACGTTCCGTGGAAATGTAATCATCTCAGGAAAAACCACAACCCAAATCCTTAGAAAAACAAAGTCATCAAACCATGATATTGCATTTCTGTATCAGAAGGCCTGATTTTAATTATTTTGAGAATTTCTGCTCTGAAGAAGCAAACCCACTTCATTTGGACTTCACTATTTGATTCTCTTAATTCAGTAAACTGTCGTGCCATGATACAGCACACCTTACTGCATCAATCACAGAGCCCTAAGTGTGGTTGTGCTGCACCAGGCAGATATCCACCCAGCCAGAATCCTGCTCCACACGGAGCAGCAGTGGATGCTGGTGGTGAGGAGCAGCCAAGCTTGGCGGGAGGGCTGTTCCTGGGAGCAGCCTCGTGGTTTGGAGCCCTCTGAAGGTGCGGCACCGGGGTTGGTGTTTGTGCTGCCCTGCCGCAGTGGCAAAGTCCTCCTGCCCTCAGCATTTCCTGGGGGGCTTGGCATTATGACTTTTCGCTGCTGTGGAAGCTGCAGTCTGGATCTGGAAGGTACAATTCACCCCCAGTAACAACAGGAGAGAGATTTGGATGAAGAAAGGAGGGCAGGGATTTCTCCCACCTGGAAGCAGCTTTAGAAGACACAGTTCCTGACATGCTGGTGTCTTGTCTACTCTACAGCTCCTTGTGCTCCACATAGCACAGAAAAGTGACTTTGCATGGCTATTTACAGGTGGCAGATCTGAGGCCAGGCAGCTCAGCCACACGGGAACTGCAGCTGTGATAGCAAGGACCAAGGTGCACTTTTGTGTACACAATTCCCAGAGCCTTCATTGTACCATGGTCTGCTCTGTGTCATTAAAATGATTGGTCTTGTTGGTTATGAGTGTATGTATCTCTCCTCTGACAACTAATTTTGAAGACCTCTCATTTTTTGAGTGAGAACATCGACAGCAAAAGAAAAAAATAACAATTCATACAGACTGATCATCCCTTTTCTGTGTTCAACAACAGTACAGTAAACTAGAGCTACATGCAGGTACCATATTCCCAATCTCCAGGGGGTTTTAGGATGCTCAGAGCATAGCCATGATTCCTTCCCAAAATTACCATGAGAAATTAGCATCCTATGGTACTCTGTTTTAAGCACTGAAACAATGCAATTGCAGCATCCCATTAATTGCATTAATTAGATCAATAAGTATTGAAAATACAAATAGGTACTATCACTGTTTGGCTGGAAGCAGAAATTTAGTGTGAAATTTTGGTGTGAATTTAGGAGACTCACTGATGGAATTCAAGTTAGGCCTCCTGTGTTGCAAACAAGGGATACAGCCTGGCTGCTTTACTTTCCAGAGTGGCCTTTTGAAATGGAAGGGGTAAGCTTAATTGGGTGAGTCCATCCAGTTCCAAAGCATCACTGCAGTCATTCCAAAGAGATGTTCCAGGCTGGTAGAAGATTGTGACCTCAACCAAGTCTTACAGAAGCTGTAGCTACCCAGGGTCTCAGTGCAGCCAAGGGCAAGTACAGTTGAGGAGGGGATAAAGCATCCACAACTTCTTTGGGTAGTATATTCCAATGCCTCACCACCCTCACAGCAAATAATTTCTTCCTAATATATAATCTAAGCCTATCTTCTTTTAGTTTAAAGCCATCACCCCTTGTCCTCTCCCTACATGCTCTTTTGAAAGTTCCTTTCCAGTTTAAATCTTTTTTCAGACACTGAAAGGCTGCAATAAAGTTGCCTTGGAGCCTTCTCTTCTCCATGCTGAACAATCCAAATTGTCTCAGCCTTTCCTTCTGTGAGAGGTGTTCCATCTCTCTAATCATTTCATGTCCCTGCTCTGGACTCTCAATACCAGAGCACTCCTTGGTGTGTCAGGTGTCCTATGTCAACTGTCTCCTAGAAGCCATTTCTTCTGGGCAGAGAGGAAAACTTGCCCTGCTCACACAATGACCTAATTTTCCTTATTTGCTAAGGAAGAAACATTTCTTCCTGTGGATGGGTGTAGAGTGTCTCCAGGGCTGATTTTCTCCCAGGACCAGTGATTCTCACAGCAGCATGCTTCAAATCTCACCCTGGGCTGGGGTGCAGAGCCAGAGCCACCCGTGTGGAGATGGGGACAGTGAGGTGTTTTTATGCTCTCTTCTGCAGTTTAAGGAGTCCCCCAGCCATTTCTGCTGTTGTTCTGATCCAGTGCGCTCACTCTGGGGGTGAGATCAAAGATGTGACATTTAAAAAATCCCTGACATTATTATGAACTCTCTCTTTCATTTGCACTTGCCTTTATCTCCTTCAGTGAGGAATAGTCCTTCTGAGCCCTTTCTTCTCTTCCTTTGTGCTGCCTGCAGCTTTTCTCTCAGTGCTCGTAACCCTGTCAGACCCTTATCAGCTTGTGCAGCTCTGTCCAGATTGAAATTGATTATTGCCATTTGCCTATGGGCTGGTTGTCCTTTTATCTTGCCCCACAGCATTTTTCATGGCTCCTGTAAATAAGCCCCTTGCCTCTAATGGTGCTGTCACCGTCCTCCTCTCCCATGCTGTGCACCGCAGGTTCATGTTGATTCTTTCCCAGAAAAAGAAATCTGTTGTTACCCTTTCCCCAAATGCTGAGCCCAGCTGTGGCTTGCCAAGGTATGTACGTGATACATGGTTTTCAGTGTCTCCCACTGCAGCAGACTGGGCTTTGCCTTCCATTCCAGGGCTCATTTCAGTCTCTGTGAATCCTTGCATCAGCCTCAGCCTATTCTGATTGACTTTGCTTGGGAAATCCTAACTCCTTGCTGCAGAGCTCATTCGGCTTCTCACAGTAGACTCCAAGTTCTAACCCAGGCAGTAATTCCAAGAGAGGCTCTTGCCAGGGGTGTGTTCCTGAACCTCCTAGAGCTGTGCTATAGCTTCGGCTCTGCAAAATGAGGGCAAATTTCCCGGTTTCTAGCCTGTGTTTGATAACCTCTTATTTCTCTTTTTAGCTTTCAGATGAAGTACAGGACTCACATTTCTACAATGATTCCTTTGCCCAGCAGAACTGAAGATTATTTGGAGCCACCAAGGAATGGTTCATTCTCCTGCCTCTTCTGCCTTTGTCTTGCAAGCTCTCTCACCCTTTACCATGATCACTCAGTACACCACAGTTTATATACACCATTTTCTGGTATCCTTTCCAACTCCAGCATGCTTCAGCTCTGCCAGGACTTTTTGCACCTCTGGTCTCACACAAAGAATGTTTTTTCAGTTTGTTTTGCTGCCGAGGCTAGATGCTGATGCTCTTGCTACCCCCTCCCTCCCCCCACAAAAATGTCTCTGTTTCACTTACCACAACCCAAGTAGCAGCTCAAGGAGGATAGTGAATGCTTTGGCTTTCCATGACCTGTCACCTGTCTGTGCCCCAGGCATCCACTGCAGTTCTTAGGGCCCCAGGAACTCGACCAGCTGTGGAGAGTAAATGGCTTTTCTTCTGGGGTCCTTGGTCATGCACAGCACTGAGGCTGGAGAGAGGAATCCAAATCCCTCTTTTCTAAAGGCAATAACGAGGCAGTGGTTTAAAGTGCTTTTTTCAAGCTCAAAGGTACTTAAATTTATAACTGTATGAGTCTTTAATCTCTTTCTTTACCTGAAGCCTGCCTCTGATTTACACTTGCAGTTTAAGGCATATTCTATATTAGAAAGATATTTCTGCTTCTATTCAGAAAAGACCAAAACCATAAAAAACTGCATAAGATGCCAAAGCTTTACTCGCACCAAAATCCATAACAAGATCTATTTAATTCCTTATTCTAGGCTAATGCTATGGTGGAGTAATTAAGTTCATATGTCCTTTTGGACTGAATAAAAGGCAGTACTCTGAGGAACTTCAGAGAACTTCACCTCTGCTGTGGAGACCAAGTAGCAAAGCATCCGGCTGCCAAGGACCAGGCAGTGGTGCCACCAGATTTGTCCCTGGTGCAAGGTCACAGCTTACAGCAAAAGCCACCGGGCCTTGCTGGCTTTCATTAGGTGAAGACCCAGCCCCTGGGCTGTCCCATTGCAATGTCTGAATTGCATCATTCTGTAATTTTGGTATCTGCCAGTACGGGCCCAATATTGCCTTGAGGCCAGGCCCTGATGCAGCTGCGTGTGGGCACGACCTCGTGGCTGCACTCCCCCCTCCTCCAGGAGTTCCTCCAGGATCACAGGGACCTGTGGGTGTAAAACTGGACACCAGCATGGATTTCAGTGCAAATGAGGAGTGCTAAAAAAGGATTTGTTTCTGGCTCTGTCCAGTAAGTGAGAGACTTGACTGGGACAGTGGTGAAGCCGGAATTTCATTGAATTGGCCAAAATGAACAAACGCCTGAAGAGCTACCTGCAAAGAGGTATTAAAATGCACAGGCTTTGCAGCTGAGGGCTCAGTCTGAGCATCTGACCATTCCACTGTAATGACTTTCATCCTAGTAATAACTTAAATGGTTTCCTAAACATTAACTTGAACTTGCTCAAGGGAATGGCCTTTCCTTATAATAATTTCACATGAAGTGCAGCATGAACATTGGAGGGTAACTGGAGTTAATGTCAATTATGAATCACCAATTTCCTGCTCTAAATAGCATTTCTTCTCAGCAACTTCCCATACGATGAGCTGCCCTGCAGATTTAACCCAAACTGGCTAGCTGAGACTGAATTTAATTTAGTGCTTCCTTTTAAAACATGAGGTGTTGCACAGGGAGTGGCCACACAAACCTGAGTCATAGACAAATGATTTTACTTTAATTTTTCTAGTACATAGCATAGAAAAACATCTTCTCCACTTTGCTTATTGCGTTTTTACTGGAAGAAAATAATATTGTGTGGGTATTGGCAGGAGGCTGCAAGAAAATAACATTGCTATTGTTAGTAGCTGGCTGTATCTTGCCAGGTCAGTTTTACAGCTCTAAGCAAATTTATGGGTAGTTTTTTGTCATTATGAAAGTATTGTTCAAACCACAATCATAATTTGATATTATCCTGTGAAAGGCAATGATGCTTTTCTCAATTGAGTGGAAATATTCCTGCTACGTTAGAGTTTTCTTCATCTTTTGCAAAGCATTCTAGAAATGAATCAGCAGTTTGATGCTCAGTGGCATGCAAGCTTCAAGGGAGCCCTCAGGATCTGACCCTTGCTGAGGGAAGCTACTTCAAACCACATTTAGAATCCTTAACCCCCAGTCTGTATTCATGCAAAACTTCCAGCTGTGCCACTCGGTGGTAGGACTGGTTTAGGACTTTCTGACAAACTCAGACCTTTTGAGAAGCACTGGGGACAGGAATCAGCAGAAATGTTATTGTTTGTGGTGTGGGATGCTGGTGTAGAGAGGCCAGTGTTAATGCCTGAGGTGCACCACACTTCACCCACGTGGGAAGGTGGAGATGCAAATGCTGGAGAAGCATGGGAGAAATTGCCAGAAATCCCACATGTAAGCTATACCCCAAAGTCCCAAACTCCACACTGGAAGCTTGGAAGCCATGACTAACTCCTTCCTACAAGACACTGTCCTACAGTACAGCCTGCTTTTAGATATGGCTTGGGGATCCTGTAGGACACATCCCAATTGTTCTTTGGTACTCAGATAAACATCTGACATATTACAAGTTTTCACAGAGAGATCCTTTCTCTCTCTATCAGGTGGAAGATATATGCTGCAAATTGCCCCCTGCACATCAGGTGTCATTATCCCACAATGTTTGATGCAAAACTTTCCCTGCAGCCTTGGGAAAAAAGTGTGATATTTAATACTGACCTACGTGCAGCTGTAGATTGTTAGCTGGTGGGTTAAGCATCTACTGCATATGCTTATAAGATAATTTCAAACAACTTTAAAGGTGGAATTCATCTGCCCTAACCAAGGCATTCAACAACTGGATGACTAAATCAAGCTGACTCTTGGCTCCTTTTGTTACTGATAGGGATAAACAGATCCTGCCAAAAGGCAGTCCCACCTCATCCCATCACAAGCAAAATGAGCAGCCCTTCAGGCAGTACTTGTTTGTGGTTTCCACAGTCAGAGAGAGGAGCCCAGCTCAAACTGAGACAGCTGGTTTCAGGAAGGCTGGATAAACCTCACAAATGTCTGCAGAACTGTTGATCCATGTTGTTGAAATTCAGGGAAACACAGTAACTTTCCTCTTTCTCCATTAGGCGTAAAGCAGTGGCAAAGGACACCAGAGAGGTGAAACCAGTCACTCCAAAGGGACAGGGATCAGGGTGACAACAGTCTCTTCTAGGGAAAAGACACTCTACCTTTCAGCAGTCTGAAGGTAGACCAGAGATAATTTTACTCTCTTATTTACGAGTTTCTCGTAGAATTGAGTTGCTTTTTGTCTCTCAGTCCTGATGTTAGTGTCCCCCTGAAGCTTTTCATCCAGCTACTCAAATTCAATCAATTTTAACAGCAAGGCTGAGATCTCATGGAGAAAACTAAGTTTCTGGACAATTTCTTGGACATTTGAGGGGGTGTGGTGCCTGGGAAGGAATGCTGCATCCTATTGCTGTCCTGCAGAGGAGGAAACCAGCAGTTTGCTGCCTGAGGAGACAACAAACCACAGATTTGTTTGCTATTCAGTGAGGATGTGCTGCCCCTTGCTCAGCCAGCAGTCTTGTAGGGGCTTTAACAGCAGTTGAAAAAGTTGTGAGAGGGAGCAAAGGACAAAGAGTTTAACTACACATAATCAGCAGATGTGGGGATCAAGGAGCTGATGGTAATGTAGGGGAAAAACCTGAGTGGGTAACCATGACGGACACAGGGAAAAAACACACAGGAATCCAGGCTTCCTCACTTGTCCTGCACAGACTGTCCACTGGGGCTCTTGGTGAGTGCAGGGCAGCCTGGCGGGGACTTTGTGTGCCCGGATCACTCAGGAAAACCTTCCCATGCCCCAGCATTGCCTGCCTCTCCTCCAGACTTGGCTGAGACATTGTCCAGCCAGGATCTCCCCTTGGCACATTGTTTGCATTGTCAGGCTCCTCAGCTTGTCTTTTTTAAGCACTGGTAGTCCACAGTAATTTGTGCCTTGTGGGCAGCACATCTCAGAGGAGGTGACCCTTCCTGGCCAACTGCTTCTTCCTGCTGAAGGAGTCAGGGGGACACCAACTTCTGGCTCTTCTGCAGCTGCATTTTCACGTCAGCCTAAAGGCTAAGTATTGCCCACAGGCCATATGTCTTTCTCCCTTAAAATTAATAAGCATATAATTTAGACCTAATTTTCACAGACTTCTCCACAGCAGCCGTATCCCCAGATGATGGGAGCCTTGCTGTAATGACAGCATTTGTGTAAATTACTGAATAAACATTTCCATCTTCTGTTTCTTAACAACACACATTCATTAATACCTATAAACATTGAAAGAAGAGACCCATTTACTTTAGTTTACAGAAGATTATGTGTGTTTAGGTATTTAAATATGCCTGCATAACAAATCTGAGATAAAGCACCATGGGGAGAAAGATAAAAAGCTTTGAGTGTCTAAATAGACTTCTGTGCCACCTGCTCCTTTATTGCTGTATGTGGTTATGTAGTTTTATTTATTGAGAATATTATTTGCCTAATATTTATTTTTATTATTAAAATGATAAAAAATATTTCCTCTAAGAATTTTGAGACCCTCTTAAGCATACAAAGTATAAATTAATTATATAAGTATAACATTTTTTTGTTGCTGTAGATTGCCATTACAATGCTTTCAGTTCCTCCTACACTCACAACTATGAGAGGAATACTGATTGCAAATCCCCAAATATAAACCCTCCTTCATCAATTCAATAATGGAACAGAGCATGGCTTTTCCCTGAACAGCATTCCTGTGCATCCCACTCCCTCCAGCTGCTCTAGCAAAAGGGTGCAATGTTTATGTCTGTGTGTGAGTGTGTATCTACATTTAAGGATTGCCCTTGTGTTTGTACTCCTGTCCTGATCTTTGCAGACAACCAGCACAGATACCAAGCAATGCCTGTTCTGACAGCACGTTTGATGATTTTAAGGTCTGTTACCTGCTTTCTCAGAATGTAAAAATTGCCTGGGGGAGACTGCAAAGTAGCAGCACCGGGAAATCCTTAAGATGAAAATGAAATACTGAGGTTTTTTGCATAGGTCTGACTGCATTTCACAGCACATGCATGATGGAGAGGTGAAATCCTGCTCCTTTGAAGAAGGAACGTGGGGATTGAGGATACCAATAGGGCAAACATTTGGGTCCCACTGAACTGCAGCTAATGGTAGTCCAATGCTTTTCTGAGGACAAACGTGAGTCTTGTAGGTCATATAGTGGTGGTGGAATAAAGAACAGGGTTGCAGGTTTCCAATGCACTTTATGGGGATTGAACTAGGGAGGCTGGTAGAACCCAATGAGGTAGTGGATCTCCATCTCTTCAAAATCACATCCTGAGACTACAAGGAAGGGATTTATCTCACCTGATTCTCTATTAAAAAAAAAAAACAAATATACACACACAGACACACATATATATTTAGCTGAGTCAGCAGAGTATCTATGGTTGTTCACAGAGAGAAAAACTGCCATTGATGTCAGTCTGAATTGGGCCTGTACTGAAAGTAATTTGGAATGGAAATGGTACACTTACTTCTGGAACAGCCTAAATTTAGTTTTCAGGACTATACTTCTAAGTGAGATAAGCCTCTTTTGCAGGGAACTCAGACCAGAACTGGTGGGAGCAGAATACCTTAAATCTTCTGGAAATATTATCTTGTATCTGAGGTCATCTCAGATGTCTAGTCGTCTTTGAAAACTGAGCTCGTAGCTCCTGTTCTTTCTGCTTTTATTTGTTTCTTCAAAATGTCTGGTTTTATGGGTGGGATTAAGTCACAGTGTTTGAGAGAAGCTAAAGATTTATGAACAGCTATGAAAAAGTTATGGGCCACAGTGTTCTTAAGTTGGGGGGAGGCTACATTGGATGTTTCTACTTTTGTGCTTGTGATCATGTGCAAGTTCATTCAGAAGGCCACAAATGAGAGTGTCAGTTTATAAGTCACCAGGTTGTGCAGTCAATTAATTGCTGATTAACTTCCACTGGCTGCCAAACAGAGTCTGGAAGCTGAAGATAAAATAATTGAAAGTCACTTTTGCTGATTTTCGTATACTAAGGATTTACGCTGTGGTAGCAAACTGCTGAGCACTACATCTCAAAAATACCTTTTAAGGAATTATTGATAATTATTGAGTATGCTTAGCACCCAACAAAAAAATAATACAGATATTCTCACCTGCAGATGACACAAAGATAAGAAGCCTAAACAGCGCCAGTAAAAAAACTCTAAAGCACCATTTTCAGTGAGAACCATGAGCAGGGCATCTACTGTCTCCTGGAGGATTTCATCCAGAAGCTACTTTGTCTTGCATGTGGGAGGTTCTTAGTGAAAATAACTGGAGCATTTAAATCACTTTCTTGCCAGTGCAAAAGACAGACAACACAGCAGGACAATGACCAAAGGGCTAACAGCCTTCATTTTAAAGGAGGGTGTTGGCTAAATTAAAAAAGGTTGCTGTGTGTAGTCTCTGTTTCAGGTGAGTGCCGTACCAGGGCAGCAGTCTCAGTCTGTGGTTACAGCAGGTGAAGGTGCTGATGAGCTTTGCCACCACCCACCCTGGGTGACCTCAGTGGCATCTGCAAGGAAACAGAGAGCTGGGACACATTTGGTCAGGTAGAGAAACACAAGGTTGACTCAAGAGGCAAAACAATGTAAACACAGAATATGAAGGGGAAAATGTGCAGCAAAACTCACATCCTAAGAATTTCGGTCCGAAGTGGGTTGTCTGTTTATCCCACCAGCCAAACCTGGCTGTGCAGCAAAGCAAGTCAAAGAAATTCTCCTTTATTGTTTCCATGATGCTTACTCCTCTAAAAGCCATTCCCTTTTTAGATTATTCTATTTTTAAGGCATATTTCCCATCTGTTCTTTGATCTTATACCACATAAGACATTCAGCTAATAACATCATCCATCAAATACCAACTTTCCTTTAGAGTTGAAACACAATCAACACAGACCCTGCCCATCTGCTGGCCAGTGTCTCTGAACAGATCCAGCTTGTGAATGGCCAGCTATGTTGCCTATTTTTTAATTAACCAGCTTGGGTCTGTGCTTCCTATAATCCTCCAGGATGACTAGGGGGCACTCCACAGGGAAGTGAAACACCCTTCTCTGTGGAGAAGAGGGTTTGGTGCATCCAGAGCTGTGATGTGGTTGCTGTTAGTGGAGTTTTCCAGTGGATGGAGCCTGTCTTTAGTCTCTCAGGGCTTTTTTTTTTTTTTTTTTTGCATACACTTATAATATTTTATAAAATATTTTAAGGATAACTTCTTTCAAACTTGGCTTTCTTCAGAGAAAGGTGTGTAAAGTAGAAAGATAATGTTTTCTTCTCTGAACAAAATTCTGAGTTTATTTGACAGAAACTTCAGAATTTCAGGACAGGTTGTATGAAGCAGGGGAATTGCAGATTTGCAGACAAGTATTAATACAGAAAAGGCTCACCTGCTTACCCAGCTGGAGAGCCAGGGAATGTCAGATGATTTAGTTGATCAATTGCAGTGAAGCAGCACAGCTTGAATTAACGATATCTGAGATCAATCCCAGTTAAGAAACGTGTAAGAAAAACTGGTCAGAAAATAAAAAGGAGATTAATGAGTAATCTAGGGAGCAGGTAGTTTTTCTATGGATATTTTCCAAGTGCAAACAGTTATCAAATTCTTTAAATAATTACTGTCAGATTTTTCACTTAGCTCCATTACCTTGCTTCTCAGTGGTTTGCTTTATCTTGCACATGGTGCATTTGTTTAGGAAGGAATTTGATTCAGGGTTTATATTCCACTGGCTTACACATGCCACGGCGTCCTTATCTCCAGATCTGAAACAATAACAGCAATTAAAAAAGCGCCTACATTTCCTTCTATTTCCTGGCTTGCCAATAATAAGAAGTCCCTGCAGAGGGAAGCTAGGCTGGTGGTGTTTTGTGATTTCTCAGATAACAAGAGCTTCACATTTCTGTGGAATTCCCATTTGCCAGAGAGCTGCTGCTGCTGCTGCCCTGATTGATATATGACTGCAATGGCACTTTTCCATTTGACATTCCCCCTCTCTCTCCCTCTCTCTCTTAAATAACAGCCCTAACTTTTGTGTGTTGCAAATATAAAAGGCAAGCCATGTGACAGAGGGACAGAAGAACAAAAGCATTTGGAAGTAACAGGACCTCTTTTCACTCTCTGAAGATTTTGAGGGAAGGAAGGAGTGGTGCATTTTCCAAAGGTAAGCATGCAAATAAGAGATTCCTACCGCTTTTGAGAATTACATGGACTTAATTGAGTGTTTAATCTCTTTATCTGACAAAGACATGTTCTCCTTGTACCGTTTTTTAAATTAAACTGTGGTTAAATGGAATCAACACAGCTCTAGTCCCTGTGTCTCCTTATCCTTGTGTCCTTATCTTCTGACTGAATGTTGCCCGTATGTGGTCAAATAGGCAGCCCAGGGTGCTTGTGAGCAACTTGGTCAAACACCTATTCTTGTGAGCATGCTGAGCTCTAGTCTGCAGCTCTGTGCTGGTCACAGCTGTGTGGCTTTGGAGAGAATGGACATGCCGGACTCTGCCCTGAATTCACCGGGAGAGCGCTGCTATGGCCAGCACCCTCTTTGTCCCATCACAATAGGGCTCCATGAACACGGGCAAGCCTGCTACTTTAAAGTTGGACTGTTTACTTTTATCACTACTTACGCCTGCTGTTCTCTTGCCAGTCATCTGCCGGAGTTCTCAGAATAATTTGAAACAACAGGCAGTATTTATTTCTAGCTTTGTGTCTCACGCTTTGCGGGAGCACTCACAATTCGCACATTATTATTTATCCGAACTTCCGCAAGGCTTTCCGATGGACCGGACAGCGCTGGTTGTGGATTAGGACAGATTGAACAGACACTGTTTATTGGCTGAGAGCTGTGAGGAAAGCCCGTGCTTGGCTCTGCTGTGTGCCCGGGGTGTATTTGGTAGGTGTGACACGCAGCGCGGCGTGGCTGTGCCGCCCGGAGCTGACACGGGAGGATGCTGCGCGACCCCAGACCGCCCGCTGAAGGAGAGAGGGAGGCTCTCCTCCGCTCCCGGCAGATCATTTCCCTGTGTGTCAGCGCCAGAGGCACGAGCATGACTGTTCTCTGTTTCTCTGGGACCAAAGAAGGATTTCGCTGTTGTGAGCCCGGTGACCGAGTGTCAGTGTAGTGTGACTGCGAGGCTCCGGAGCGGACCCTGCCCGGGAGAGCGCGGCTGAGGAAGAGCCCCGGCTCCCTGCTGGGATTCAGGTGAGTGAATTCATCATATAAAAGTTCAAGTGAATGGGTCGAGCAGCAAAGAACAGAGTAACGAAGAAGACCAATCTCAGGACTGGGTCAGCTACTGCTGCAGTGTCACACACACAGTGTGCTGGGGAGGGGGGGCGATTTTCTTGTGACAAATCTGGATTTGCAAGATGGGCTGTGGGTGTCTGAGCACTGACTCTCGTGGGACTGCCAGGCAGATTTCTTATCTGCAAGTTCATTGAAATTTCTCTCATAGCCTCCCCATAACACATCTTATGTGTTTCTGCTGGGAGAGATGGCATGGCAAGTAACTCCTTAAGGTTTAGGCAGCTCTTTAGAGATAAAAAATATATTTCCTATATGGTAAATGTTACTTACAGTTCCTAGAGCTTTATAACTGTGGCTAGGAGGAAGGAATTCTGCCTATTGAAAAAGGACTGGCAAAAGGTTTTTTAAAACCACTAATAGGACAAACTCACTTGAAGGCAAAAGATTGTTTAAAACTAAGAATGGGGACAAACTCACTTGAAATCAGTGCTTTATTATAGCTATTTTCTAATAGAAGTAACCCAGCTTCCTGGTGTAGCAATAAGTGTGGCTGTAATAATCACAGTGCTATTATTTGCTCCTCCTCAAAAGAATATCAGAATATCTAAATTTTAGGACTTGTACCTATTATTTTTCTCCCTTTCCTTTTGAATTACTAATAATGCTCACTTTTGCTTTTGCTGTGGGACCTTACTCATATTTGTGAGTGGTTATACACATGAATAATATCCTGGACCTAAACAGAACTATTTGGTGAGTAATTACATGCCAGCTTGAATCAGGGGTTCCCAATGAGTCTTATACATACACTGATATGCTCTTGCTGCTAATGAAATCTTATTTGTATTATAAAACAATGCTTTAAGGTTTTCCAGTTAAAAACAAATGTGGAAGGAATAGGTATTTCAAGCTTATGAAGGGAAATGCAATTTGATTTAGGGACAGAGTATAATTAGGGGCTGCTGAGGATTAGTTACAGGGTCATTTCTCTACCTGAAGGTGTCCCATGTAGGTTTCCTGGGTTTGTGCAGTGCCTGGTTTGGATCAGATTAATGTGTGCTGATGACTGGCCTTTGTAGAGCAGATCTTTGTTATGGACAGTCTTGGGTACAGTTTGCAAAAGCAGTACCCCGGGTAACTCCTTAGGCTTGGCTGATTTCCACAAAAGCCATCTGCCCCACTGGAGCCATCCCTCACTCACCTTTGAGGCTTGTGGTAGCATCTGCCTCCTTGCCTGGCCAGGACTGCAGTCTCTCTTGCCCAGGTGGGAGGCAAACAAGCCTTGGGAGCTCACACTATGCCTGCTGTGACTCATTTGACAAGGAGGCCTCCTGTGGTTGGTTTCATTCCCCATTTCTCTTGGGGCTGACTGTTCCCTTCCTGGCTTGTCTGCTCTCAGATGCAGTAGGAAGTGCTCAAGGTTGTCCTTGGAACTTGGAGAGAATTGACTATCTATGGCAAAAGCTTGCAAGAAACCACTGAGACATTCATTTTTGCAACTTTTCTGGTGGATTGTGTAACTGAAAGAAAAAAAAATCCTCTTTCCCCCTCCCCACCTCCCAATCACTATTCTAATTACAATTATTAATATTTGATAGTCATAAGTACCACAAATTTCTCTGCCTCATACTCCTTCCGAGTATGAGGAGACTTGTCCCTGTGAGTTCTAAGAAGGTTTTGCTACTTGAGACTGTAGCCCCCTGTTATTTGAGCAATCCACCTCTGGAACAGGCCACATCAAAGAAAGACACAAAGATCCTGTGGCAGCAGCCACGGTGTAACTTGCCGGGACAAAGGATTTTTCCCTAACCCCATCCACTGAACTCTCAGAGTCCTGAGGGTTTATAAACCTTCCATAAACTCTTCAGAAATTAAACCCCTGTGACTGTAACCCCCCCATACACAACAGGTCCTTCTGCTGAGCCCAGCTAAACTTTTGCCCTCTGTGATATCTTGTTCCCCCGGATCATTGTCGGTTGTGTAAACACGTGTTTCTTTTCATCAGTGTTAAGTGTTCTGCCTCTCAGCTCCCCTGCCCTTCTCCATGTCCTGGTATCTCAGGATGGGGTGAATACCCATGTCCAGATTCCTTTTTTTTCTGCTGCTTGACTTCACACTTGACAGTCCTTTTACTGAAACTCAATTCAATGGTAGGAGAAAGGTTTAGGTGGGTCAGGTTAGCTCAGGTGTCTGAGCCCAAGAGCACCCCACTTTGACCACATTTCTGTGCTTGCAAATGAAGAGATGTTGCAGTCTCTGCTGGCTGTGATCAGCTGTTATTTCCTTTTTATATGTGTCAGTGTGGAACATATTAAAATTTCTCAGTAGTGGTATGTTAGGAATCCCTCTGATGCCCCACCTCTAACTTAGCAGAACAATAAAAGCAAGGTTGTAGTAAGCCTTTGAGCAGCTGGTCGTCTATATATTCCTCCTTTTCTCACATAATCTAATTCGAACTATTAGCCGGGTAGCAGTGGCAATGCCACTTCCAGACACCATCAGTCCTTGTCCTGTTTGCTGGAATTTCATTGTGTAGCATGGAGATCCTTTCTACTACAGGCGAGTGCAGCCTCTCTTCTGGTGTGAGAGTAGGGGGCTTCTGGTGCCATGGAGACACTGGTCCCAGGAATTCCTCCTCCTCATTGCTATTTTTCAGCTTCTCTTTGTTATTTTTCTGGTTGCATCAATCATTTTTACGGCTCACGCTTGTCACATTTTCGTGCTTGTTATTACTGAGCTGCAGACTTTGTCAGGCCAAGGCAGCACAGGTTATGTTGCCCTTTAAGACATGTGGGTTGAGGATCTGAGTTAATGCCTCAGCTCTGGTTTGGCAAAGGTTAAGCATGCCATGGCAGTGACAATCACATTGCTGTCATAGCAGCACGGCTCAGAGGGAGTGGGATCTAGGGGAACGCCGCTCCCCTTGTTAGAAGACATAGAATTGTTACCATGAGCCAAATATTCAGGTTCCCTAATTATCAGAGGATGAGGTATATGGATGGTGGTCTGAATGTTGCCAGTGTATAAAAGAGGTGAGAGGATTTTGCCCCTGGGGTCAGAAGAGAGGGAACATCCCCTTCAATCATGTGCTGTCTCTGGCATGCATAACACTCTCTGCTGGTCCCAGTGGCAGGGATGTGTTTGCTTAGTGTTAAAGAATAAAAAAGACCCATTACTACTCCTGCACCTATTGACAACTACAGGCCTATGAGTTCACTGGAAAATATGCAAAAGACAGAGAACAAAAACTGCCCACCTGCTTGTGACACCCTCCAACAGGTAGAGGACATATGCCTGAATGCCCTAGACCTCTCAGCAACTTGTAATTTGGCCAAGAGTAATTTTGCTTCATGTTGGGTCATAAGACTGAAGTAGAGGTAATTACTGAAGCAAATCCTATAGCTAATGCTTGGCTGGGAACACTTGCACTGTAGCCAGCAGCCACTCTTGCTGGTTTGCCTCCTGAGACGGGTGGGCAGCCCTAGACTGCTCAGCTCTGCACCTGGTGCTTCACCAGGGAGTAATCCCTTCCAGCACCCTCTGGATGGATAACTAAGTGGAAAATTGTATTCTTCTGCTGCCTGAGACTCGAGACCATGACTACTCTGATATTCAGCGAGACACAAGAATAAAGAAAGAATCCAAGGCTGGCATCACCTCACCATTAAAAGGCGCCACTCCCTCATTAGAGAGATATCCCATGCATGCCTCTAATCAAACTATTTAAAGCTTCCTGGAAGCAGGAAAAGGAAAGAATAAAAATACAAGCACTCTTTTGTCCCCCAGTAGTTATTCTCTGAGAGTGTATTAAACCCTTTTCTCACAGTTGGCCTGTGCCTGTCTGCTGGCTGGGTGCCAGCCCGCAGTACCCATTGGAGTTTGTTATTTCAACCACCGACCAGGAAGGCACCTCCTGCCCCCCCTCTCCTACTACCTGAAGGGCTGGAAATATTCTTGGGAACTTCAAAAGCAGAGGGAAGTTCAGGCAGCTCAAGTGCCATTCAGCTGGATTTGTTCCACCTCATGTACTGGGTCCCCACGGCAGGAACACTTTTGGGGCCTTAAATGAGCCCAGGGAATCAGCCCCAGATGTGCTCATCCCATGTGTGCTGAGGTCCCAGAGTACTTCCATTATGTTTGCTGCAATTGCCATGTTGCTTTTTATGCTTCACATGCCATAGTATTCCTAATTTTGCTTTTTCAGTCTGCTTACAGTCACAGGCAAGCATGTTACCAGACTTAAGGAAGACTCACAGTAAAAAATGGTTTCCAGGAGTTTCAGCACAGCCGCCAGCTCTGGCCGGGAGTGTGTGTTTGTGTACCCTCTGTGCAGGCACACACTGCCCTGCTGTGTAGTGGGTGGATGGAGCTCCTGGACCATGGATGAAGACATTCCCCTTGGCATGGAAGGGGACAAGCTCCAGCAGAGCTGGATGTCAGTCCAGCAAACCCTCTCAAGCACAACAAAGCCTTGGGGGAACATTCACTTCTTTAGACCTGTAAGGGTCTCACCCAAAATATTTGGTTTGGTATTTGCCTTGCCTCAGGATGGGAAGAAACCTGTTCAGATTTTGTGTGGAGGCATTTCCCAGACAACTGGGGTTGCCTGCGTTCACCTGCTGCTGCCCAGCAGCCATGTGGCCACTCAGTGGCTCTGTCAGGTGTTTTGACAGGCAGCTGCAGGGTGAAGTGAGGATTTTTGATGGCATACCCAGGAGGCCAGTTCCTTCACTGCTGGCACAGAAATGGCCACAGTAAAATACCTAGATAAGAAGATGACTTTGTTTATTTACAGAGCTAAAAGATACGCTGGAACTGACAAAGACTCTGAGGTGGTTCTGCAGAAAGCAAGGTCAGACACAGCCTCTCATCTGGGGTTGCCTCTCCTACTCCATGACCCGTTCTCTGGAATGGCTCAGATTGTCACTGGTGGGGTTTGGTCCCACAGCCCTCAGTGCTTCCCAAGCTGTTCCCAGGCATGGTGTGGATGGCTGCATGGGCTGGAAGCCACCTGAGTGCTGTGGGTGCTGAAGGGTCTTTGGGAACAGACCATGCTGCCTTTGTCATGGCCGTGGAGAATTTAACCCTGCAGAACAACCCCTTGTGGAGCCTGACTGAGTCATTTGCCCATCACAGTTGTTTCCACTCCAATCCAGATCTTGAAGAGTGAAGCCCCCAGATCCTTATCTTCCTGGAAAATCAAAACTTTTCTAAATTCGATAAAGTTCTTGAGAAATCTATTTTCATCACATGAAGAACTTTGTGGCTTTTTTTTTTTTGTCAGAACAGCAGCAGTGAATTGACACACACGCACATATATTTATACATACGTGATTAGTGACAGTTTTTTAGGTCTGGAGTTTGGAGAAACTGAGTGGTCTTGCAACTCTTCTGTTTACATAACAAATTCAGATTGAGGGAACCACATGGTAGGATCCAAGTAATTGTGTTTACTAAATATGCACAGCGTGCAAGGCCAGGCTTAAGTTATATACACACACCCCTGCTTCAGTGGGGTTTTGGCAGCCTCCAAAACACAAAAAGCATTGAGTGACTTAAATGGTGCCCTCATCTTCAAGTCTCAAACATAGAAAATGCCCAGCAAATGAAGGCCAAGCATATGTGCATGCCTAATATAGGGGGCTCAGGGAACAACTAACTAGAAATACACCATAAAAGATCTTTTCCACTGCTCCCTTCCTACCTCCCAGGGCAAAAGCTGTGCTGATCCAATAGACCTTTAGAGAATTGCTCAGCTTTTTATTTTTTTCCAAGATACATAGCAAAAAGGGAATTTCTGTTTATGTTCTCACAAAGTGACTGGCTAAATAATTCCAGATGATGGAATGTTCTTCTGTCCTTAAAGCAAAACAAAACCTTAGCCTTCACTACTCTCTAAAAGATATTAAAACTATGAAAAGAAATCTTTATTATCCAGAAAGCAGTTAATAAGAATGTGGAGTTGAAAAAATAACCCTAACTTTGCACCTATGTCCATGTGCAATACAGTCTTAGATTGTATGTTAATATGATTTTTCTTTGGGATGTCTTCTATTTTTCCCTGAAGTTTTTAGGTTAACAGCTGTAGCAGTTTTAGGTAACAGCTGTAACAAGCTTTAGTATGTTATGTCTCTATGAAATCCTGAAAACTAGTTATATGGAAAGGAAATGAAGCCATTGCTGACAAAATGTGCTTCCCATATCTCAGTAAATTCTGAAAAAAAAAGTGCAGTAGTGATTTTCATCCACTGTTAGGCCATATATTTTTGTAGCAAATTTTCAGCCTGAGGATATGAAGTCACCTTTGCATCTTTTTTCTTTACACGATGCTGTAAAGAGGGAGGACTTAGGTTTCCTTTTTGTTAGCTTGGCAGATAAGCTGTCTACCACAGTTTTTGCATGAAAAGAAAGCGAGGAAAAAACAACTGAAATAGAAGGAAAAAAATTCTCTGTTAAATTGTTGATTTTAATTAAAAAATTGTATTTTCCAAGTGAAACAAAATGTCATTGTAATGATGATTTATGATCACAATTGTATTTGCTTCTGTTTTTTGGACAGAAGTTTAGACTGAAAAATACTTATGCCAATCCTGATAGCATGTGCTATCTAGGATTTTATCATTTCAGACAGCAATTCAAAAGGAATGCAATTTTTAACTTACAAAAAAGTAATGCTAAGTTCAAGTGAAATGCCATTGCATAATATCAGCTGGAAATGGAAAAATATCATGCCAACATACCTTCTAACATCCATGTGTTTAAATGTCCCTTTAAGACTTTTTCTTCCATATATGATATATATAGAATACGTGCTTGAAAAACGTATGTGCATGTTTCCCACAGGTATTTCAGGACATACACCCACACATTTTACCAGTATGTCTAAAACGACTGTAACCTTTATTGCACAGGAGATGGATCATATTTACAATGGTTTTCTCTCTTTTTTTCTTATAAATATACTTTTACTTCTTACAAAGTATTGTTACCAAAACCAAAAAACCTGCTACGTTTCTTTGTTAATGAAGTATCAGGGCAATTTTAAAAGGTTGTGGAAGTGTTAATAATTTTTGTACTGTGCTTATCCTGAAGAAGGTACAGCCATGTTCCTTTTCTCACACTTTTCCCTGTGTCTTTCCAGCTTTCTCAGAGTGTTTTCATGAGGTAGACTCTGTGTCCTCCAATTATTTCCTGGATAAAACTAGGGAGATAAGCCTTTGAAAACTGAGCCAGGACTTCAGATTTCTCTCACTGTATTAAATCATACTGCTCAAAACCATGGAAAGATATAGAAGCACAGAATTAACAGTGGGACGGAGAGAATGAGAAATGGGGATCCCTGGGTGTAATATCTCACGAAATGAGACCGTCTAATATCAAGTAAATTTATTTGGACAGCGAGAGAATTACTGGGTGTGTAATAATGATTAACTATGTTGGAGGGAGACCTTGCCAAGCAGCATGTTTTGGTCAGCCTCTTTATAAAAAAAGAATAGGAATGTAGGTAAAAGGTTATACATGGAGAAAATAATAATAGTGCATCCCTCCTCCTGTTAGCTAATCCTTGGGCATCATCTGCATGAACTAGAGCAGCACAGTTCACTTTGGGGAGGGAGTCAGTCCCAGCTCCCATGACTGAGAGATTTCTCTCGTCTGCTGCTAAAATGTTTGGAAGGATATTTTTTGACATGAATGGGGCTGTGCATAAATGTATCCGAGATCCTAGGAGTTTAGTGTTGTTTGTTTAAGTTCTTTATACTGCAGAGGCATAGTATGTTTTTAATGCCCCATTTGCTGAGGAAAATAAACCAGGTCATATGTCAGACTCTGGGGAAAAAATATATTGTCATTTAAATCCACAGTCACATAATTTTTTTCTTTCCTACTTAAGCACATGGATAATAGCCTGAAACAACAACAACAGAAATGTCTAATACAGAGAGCATCTTTGTCTCTCTAACACAGAGAGCATCCCTAATAATATTTCTTCCCAGCATGAGACTTTGGATGTCACATCAGCGCCATCCCAACTTGGATGAACTCTGCAAGTGTTTGCCACTACTAGGCACTCCTCTCACAGAAGTGCTGGAGGAGGCTATAAAGCAATATACAAATCATCAAGCACTCTGGTGGGGAGGCTGTTTAGGAGATGAGTATCGGTCAGTTTAGAGGAATGCCAGCAAACCAGAAAACAGTTTTGAAAGAGGCTTGTATAAGGCAGTAAAGGCACACATCAGCTCTTTAAATACTCAAGAGGCTCTGCCAGAGCATTTCTTTGTGAGTAGGGAACCGTTTTATCTTAAGTTTCTTCAGAAAGTCTTTGCACTTTTAACTGTACTGATGAGTATCCTTTGACTATCTTTCATCAGGCTGTGTTTAGATGGATAATTCATAGCTCTTTCAAGTTATGTCTGTTTGTAGTAAAAGTGAAATTAATCACCCAGTTGGGACTAAGGGCTTTGTGAGAAGGATCAAGGGATTGTGAAGAAGCAGCTGATGGAGATATTCTCCTTCCCCTGCTGGCACAAAGCTCTCGACAGCATTTTAGGGGCTGTCCTGTACCTATTTCCTGGGGAATCTCCTGATTTCCAGCATGAACCAGAAATCCAGATGCCTGGGTAGATACCCATATGTCTCCACCTGAACATACTTCTTCTCAATTGATAGCTGGGGTAGTACTTGGATATTATGGAATAATAGATGTATTTTTCAGATGCTGCTGGGAAGAGACTGACACCGAGCAAGTGCTGCCTGACAAGTAAGCAAGCAAAGCCTGTTGATGTGTGTGCAGGGGAGTTTGGTACCCAGAGGGCAGCGCAGGGCAGCCATGGGCCCAGGTGGTTCCTCATGCAGCGCTCAGGAATTCACTGGAGACCACTTTGGTGATGCCTTGGCTCGGACCTTCATCATCCCTCCACCCTGGGGTGTCCCTTGTCCCTGCAGCAGCTGCAGGGTACTGCCAGGCAGCCTCCAGAGCCACAGCTCAGCCTGCCTCCAGCCTCTCCATGTGCTACCTCGGCCAGACATTCCCATCTGCAATGTGGAAGGCAGCCAAGCTTTGCCCCTCTTCGACACTTAGAGCGGACACAGAGTCCTTTCATTTTGCAGAAATTTCTGATGTGTTGCTAATTGCCAATTTTGAGGGGAACACAATAGGGTCATCACCAAGTGGAAAAGAATGGCATTGCACCACTTGTGGTGTTAAAGGGTTTTCCTTGAAATGATAGAACAGTGCTAAATACAACAAGGCCTTGATATCTCCCTCCTTAAGGCCATATTCCCCACCTACTATGTGAATGATGCTCACTCTGAGAAGGTATTTTGGCTAGAGAATATTAATAATATTATGACTTAATATTATTTATGTCTGTTTTCTCCGGAAGTTTTTTTTTTTTCGCTCAGGATTGCGATTTATTTTGCTTTTATTCCAGCTGTGCAGGAGATTCTTTGACGGATTAAAATCTCGTCGGACTCCAATTTGAGAAGAAGAATGACAGCTCAGACACTTAAACCAGACTTTTCACCATCCTGGAAAGGAACTGGCCTTCAGAATTTGGAGGGTTTTTAATGCTCTACCTCCCTCTGCTGTTACCAGCGAGAAGTTCCTCAACGATGGGAAATCATGTACTCGCGGCTTCGATTTCCATGCTCTCGCTGCTGGTGATGATGGGAGACACGGACAGTAAAACAGACGGCTCCTTCCTGATCGACTCGGACCCCAGCCGCTGCATGAGGCACCACTACGTGGACTCCATCAGCCACCCCCTCTACAAGTGCAGCTCCAAGGTAAGGCCTCCCCTCACCTCCCCACAGCACCATGCTGCGAGGGAAGAGTTGGTGAAATGAACCGTCCTGGGTAATTTTGTCCGCGTAAATTCCTACCTGCCAGAACCTAGCAGCACAGACATGCAGATGTGAAGACATCCTGTGTGTACATAAGAACTGGGACTGGAGATAAAGGATCTTGACTCGCTTTTCGCCTTTTCAAAAGGAGAAATTCACCATGATGGTAATGCTTACATGCAGTAATGACAAGATTCAAAGGAGCACATTTGGGATCTCAGCTGAGGTCCCAAGGAGATGAGCTAGTTTGGAAGTTTAGATCACCCCAGTCACCCCATCCTTCAAGTGAATGTTTAATCTGAAGCAAGTTCATAGCTACTATAGGTGAAGTACTGAGATAAAGAACCAAATTGTAAAATGGCAATTAAAAAGGCTGTGAAGAACATTGCTCATTTTCTCCCTGCCCACACCCTTTTCAAAGCCTTTGTTTTAATGAAAAATGACACTTGGCTGGTAACTGTAAGGCTTAGGGGCAGACAGAAATACAAGATTGACTTTCATTTGGGATTTCAAGCCTGAAAAGTTTTGTGTCAAAATGGTTTAGCAGCCTGTGCATGTAGCCTACAGCCATTTATTTCATTGTGTGGAGAAAAAGAATTGGGAGAAACAATGGGAAAATCCTTGCTGGTCCCTTTTGTCTTGTCCTAATTTGTTCTGTCTGAGTTAGCACAGTCTGTACATTAGGATGACTGGGCCATTGCTGTGTCCCATGGGAAGGGGCTTTTCCTCAGGCATTCACATCCCAGGATTAAGGAAAGGGAACAACTGCCAGCTCCATCCAGTGCTTTTGCCAGCCCTGTGTTGGGTAAGAGAGGGATGGGAGACCAGTGTATGACAGGGTTTATCACAAGAGGGGTGCCTGCCCGGTGGCAAACCCCAGCAGCAGGGGTCCTGGGGAAATTTACAAGGAGAGAGGATCCAGAGCTGAGATGGATGCACTGCTCCTAGATGCCTTCATGTGCAGAAGGAGTTCCTTGCTTCCTGTAATCAGGGCAGGGGTGAGGGAACACCACAGGGAGCTGCAGATCATAAAAGCTAAAATAAAGTATAGAGAGAAGTGTCCACAGAAAATAAGACTTGCTGGGTGCTCTGTGCACCAGGACAGCTGATGCCCTGGCCAAGCCTCTGCAGCCAGGCTCATCCTGTGCCTGCTCAGCAGAGAGGGGCTGATGGCCTCAAAATTGGGCACAGGGAGCCTGCTCTGCTCTGGGCTGCCCTACACTGTTCTCTCAGCAGTGCTGTCTGCCTGGTTTTGCATAACCATGCCTGATTCACAGCAGTGGGAGCCCAGAGACTTTTGCCCTACTTCTTCTGAATCCAAACAGTAAAATCATGCATTCCTTGAGATTCAGGAGAAGGCTTTTTATTTGCTTTTAGGCTTGACTAGAACTTCCTGCCATCTGGGAGACTTATGGCATTAACACAGAGAACTGTGGAAGGGCATCTCTTTGTGCAATATTGATTTTATTGCAGTTGACTTCAGCAAGAGGCAAAGGTGTCAAAGTGTAGGTGTGTGGGTGGTTTTCATTTACAGGTATCTGTGTGCCACCAGTCGTCCCCTCTCTGCACTTTTCTGATCACCTGCTAGACCTAAAGGAGGGAGGAAGGGAAGGAAGGGAAGGAAGGGA
>VXBQ01011694.1:376277-404959 GCA_013400175.1 Phainopepla nitens | reverse complement strand
AAGGAAGGAAGGAAGGAAGGAAGGAAGGAAGGAAGGAAGGAAGGAAGGAAGGAAAAGAACCCATCAACAATTCACTTTTTTTAGCATCCCCGATGACAGAGAAAAGCAAAAAAACAATTAGGCCTTTAGGAGTGGGGTGGATGGAAATGAGAAGATAAAGCATTGTAATGAAAACCATGTCATTTCAAAACTGAGTTTTGAGGAAAAAAGCTGTTGACATAAACATTTGCAATTCTGGCTGCAAAAGTCAGTGATTCTTTTCAAATCAAGCCTTTAATGGAAATTATGTTTGAAAATATTATCACATATTTTGCCTTCCCAAATTCCACAACAGTTTCAAGAACACTTCTACAACAATACTGGGAATTGTATGGACTTTCTCATGAAGTGGAAAATGAAAACAGTTTCCATACAAAGTGAAATAATTTCCTAGAAAAGTCTCTTAATTAAAGCTCTTTTGTTGTTGTTGTTGTTGCTTTGTCTTATCTTGTTTTTGTGGTTTTGTTTGTGTTTTTTTTGTTTGTTTTTTGTTTTTGTTTTAAGGTCTTAGCAATCTGAATCATTCTGGTAGACATATGGCTTCTATTCTGGATCTAGTAGCATATAAACACAGAGGAATATTAGACGTGCTAATTAAAACTAGATGCAATGTCTGTTTATATACACATTGTGATAAAATGTAACCAAGACAAAAAAAGGAAAGTTCTGCGGGAGTAGCTGGGGGAATTGTGGTACCTCTTGTTTCCACCAAGTTTCCATTGTGGAAGCTTGGACTGATGGTGTCAAGCAGAGACTTTGCCCTTTTTTGGGGTGATGGACTGGTTTCACTGAGATATTCTTTCTCACTCCATATGTTTTCCCTTTTGGTGCAGCATAGAGTTACAGAAGTTAAAGGTGGCTTCAGAAATTGCAAGATATATCATGTTTGCTGTCTGTCCTGGTTGAAAAAGGATTATGTCCACTGTGGTTCTCTATGGAGGCTGCCAATTGTACCCACATGGGAAGTAGTTTTGCTAAACATCCAGCCAATATAATTTAATCATTAAAATCCCTTTTCCTTATGGCCTCAGGCAGGTGATGAAAACAGTTTTCCAAATCTTTTGGAAACATACTCTCTTACATTAACAAAACATACAAAAGAGACACAAAAGAGGAGTAGAAGAAGGCCATTTGTTTCAGAAAAGCAGTGTTTCCCTTTTTCTCCAAGAAAATGTTTGTATCAACTCATGAGGTATTACCTTTCCTGACTGTATTGGAATCACCCTGACCTCTGTCATGGAGACCCACTGGTCTCCATCAATGTGCTGGGCTCCCTCACTGCTCCCAGAGCCTCCTAAATTCCACTTTTGCCTGTCACAAGGGCTTCATGCAGACGTGCCAGAACTGTGCTACTCCTGACAGTCTCGCACTAAAGAATCTAGCCCAGGGGGACACAGAGCAGATGAAGAGAGGTTTAGCAGATGTTTGAAGACATTTACTCCTGAGGTGGTTCAGGAGATTTTCAGTAATGCCTGCTTGCAGCCAGGCCAGGGAACTGTGTGAAAATCTGTTCTCAGGCATCTCAGCCCATCTGCTCTTGGGCTTCAGCTTGTTGCTGAAGGTGCAGAAGAAAAGACTGCAAACACTGCTAGTAACAAACCAGTTTACAGCTTCTGGACTTCCAGAATACAGCTCAAATAATCAGAGTCAAACATTGCCTCAGATTCAGTTTTCTCTCTTTTGTACCTATGAGACCATTGACTTTAAATGATAATGAAAATGATAACAATAATGATAATGATTATCATAATGATAATAATATTCTTCCCTAGCTGCTCATAGACCCACGTGGTTCCCTTGTTGTAGGACACTTTGCTTCTGGATCCAGCCTTGAAAGGTGACATGCACAAACTCACATGTGCAGGAGCCAAGGGGAGCCAAGAGGTGTCAGGTTATAAAATACCCACATGTTTTTACTATATATACCAACCCACTGTATCATTGTCCTATGCCATCATAGCATTACTAATTATTTAGGTGATAATCTCTATTGCACTATAGTACACAAAGCAATAAGCAGCTGGTGCAATTGATTAAAAGGCAAAGCAAAGCTTTCAAAGTACATGCTATTTCCAGCCCATTTGCGCACCTGCCAAAATCCACTGGTGCTGTTCTGGATTTATGAAGAGGAGGGTAAATTTTATTTAGGACTTTAGGTAGCCCAGAAGGTCAGAAAGCTATGAAAATGGGAAATTTGATATTTTTTTTAGTCTGTAAATTCAACTTGATAACCTTGGGTTTGTGTCATTCGTAAGAGTTTATACTGTCATCCAAAAACAAGGCATAAAACCAACACTGTGTGATTCTAAATTATATAAACACTAACCTTAATATTATGAAAAACTAAGTAGCCAGTAGAATTGCAGATTAAAATTAGAGCCTCCATGGATTAAAACAAGTTTTTAATGACAAGTCTTAGAAATTATAAATATTAAATTATAAATTAAATTATAAATACAGTGGCACATTGATTAAATATTGGATGAGTTTGCATTAGGAAGCCAGCTGTTTATGAGAAATATATTGAGACAGAGATATTGGCTCATCAGACAATTCTACCCTATAATTACTCTGGACAACTCCTCTCCAGTCCTGTCAGTTTCTTGAGGGCATGTTTTACTTTCACTGGCATTTCTGCAAGTACCTACAGATACAGGTAATAGAAATTCTTCGGGTAACAGTACCAGAAAGGGACTGATTTTCCCAGCTCCAGAAGCATCAACCATCAGAAGTCAGCCCCACCACACAGCATGGATGCTGTCACACTTGGGCTGAAATCATACAAGTGATTGCTTGGGAGGGGCTCTAGGGATACTCTGAACCTCCCAAAAAGCAATTTCTGGCTGTTGTACATCCCCCTGTACCACTCCTGATGAGAGTTCAACTCTGCTGTCTTTGAAGCCTTCAAAAAGTTGTCAGGTGCTGTTGGATTGCTCTTCATCCCCAAATTTTAATGATGATCTCCAAGGTCTGTTCCAATCTGGTTAATTCTGTGATTCAGCCAAGAACTTGGGAACAGCCTGGGACAGAGAGTGCACAGTCTGGTGGACTGGTCAAAGCAGGGGACCTAACAAGAGGCGTCAAGATGCTGGGAAGGAAATGACTGGGTTGAACGTCCCAGTCTGCTCCTTTCCTTTGCAATGCAGGCAGGATTGGATACCTGCATAGCTGGTATCTAATTAGATACCTGCACCAGCTGCCTGCCTGGGAAGTGAGGTTTGTTTACTAGGGGGGAAAAAAGCGGATCTTCATCTGTGAGTAATGGGGTGACAGCACAGCAGTGATTGTCCCTTTCATGTTCTCTGTACACTAAAGACTCTGCTGTTAAGGAGCTGATAGGTCTAAAGCTCAGGTGTGACTCAACAAAACACAGAAATTTCTCTCCTACCATACTGGTACAAACAGCTGAAGTTAATCTATGTATGAATATGCAGTACCACAGGAAGGAGACCATAAATTCATGCTACAAACCTGAAAGGATGACAGATTTGTCAGAAAACAAAAGCTCTTCTCTAGCTAAGAAGCAAGATGGTACCAAGCACAGATCATCAGCTCATGAAGACATCTTCTTTGTGACCTGTGTTGACTGGAAGTGTAGTTGTTAATATATTAACACATTAATACATTTTCAAGCAAAACTTTTAGCATGTAATTACTCTTGGAAGAGTAATTTTTAAGCACTGTACAATGGATGATCAGAACCTTTCCCATGGACACAGACAGCATTTCCTACTTGATTTCAGGAATAGTCTCTCTCTCTCTTTTATCTCATCTTTCATTACAGCTCTGACTGAAGAGAAAATTAAATATTCAATGAACCTGCTTCCATAACTTTGAGATTTGCAGCCAGTTGAACTTGTGTAATGAAAGAAGCCCAAAAAGTTTTAACAGTGTAAAGTATTTGCTGTCACATTTGTAGTTGTTTTTCAGATTTTCTGGAAAAAAAAACATGAGATATGTGTAGCATGGTAAAAATGTAATGTTCTCCCTTGGTTATAGGACAGACTTATAACTGTTTTACTGCTTACTTTAGATCATATAATAAGCTGATATTGAAGTTTATGTTGATTAAGCAAAATTAGCTGACATGGATTTAATATTTCCGTCCCCATGAAAGTATAGGAGCCTGTTCAAACTTGTACAACACCTGTTATCAAGGTGGTAACAGCTGTTTCTAACACATCATTTGCTGAGCTTTAGAAGGTCTTTTCCAAGATTTATGTAGTGCTTAATGCTGTATCTCCTCTACTCAAGGGGTTGTTGGGGAGTAGGTGACTGCTCATGGACTTTCCTTCCTTAGTGCCTCCTGTTATGCAAGTTACCTTGCTCTGGTCACAGCTCACATTTGAACTCAGAAGAAGAAACCTGGAGCCACACTACTTTTTAGAAAATCCCACTAGGGAATCTTCATGTTTGGCAACCAGTTCAACTTCTTTTACATGTTCACTGCCTTATGCTATGCAGTGCATTTCATTTAGATACAACTGATGCAATGATATATAGATACACATTTAATTGCAAATACATGTTCAAGGTGATCTTTGTCAAAGGAGTGAGCTAGTAACATACCTCTTTAAAGCAATAAACTGAGCACCTTCTTTATATTTCTACTGTACATATTCATATATCTAAACCTGAGATGTGAGAACCAGTTCGGATGATCACTGGTGTGTATACTCAAAACACTGGTAAATATTCAAGCAAAGAATCAGCCTGGCTGCTGATTTAAGGGCTTGACTGCCACGGATCTGGAGTCAGCAAGTCACAGTTGCAGTCTGGAAAGCAGGGCTGGCTGGGATCATTTGGAGACCTAAGGTTAGTCCAGATCCTGCAGTCCTTGTTGGTGTCAGTGCCAGGGATTTCAGGGGGAGCCTTTGCTTTTCCTCCTGCCCACGTTATCTCCTCCCCTCTCTCGGACACAGCCCGGGGCAAAGCCCATGTGGGGCTGGGATGCAGTGACAAAACCCCAGCCAGGCTGGAAGGAGGCTCCCACCTGCTGGTGTCAGCTGTGTGCTGGGGACAGTTTCCTGACCGCTGTGTTTCCCTTGGCAGATGGTGCTGCTGGCTCGCTGCGAAGGCCGCTGCAGCCAGACGTCGCGCTCGGAGCCGATGGTTTCCTTCAGCACGGTCCTGAAGCAGCCCTTCCGCTCCACCTGCCACTGCTGCCGGCCCCAGACCTCCAAGCTGAAGGCCATGAGGCTGCGGTGCTCGGGGGGCATGCGGCTCACGGCCACCTACCGCTACATCCTGTCCTGCCACTGCGAGGAGTGCAACTCCTAGGGACCAGGGGGCCCGGCCTCGGGGGACGAGGGGGTGCTGCTCTGGGGGAAGGCTCCCAAGAAACAATCCAAGGCCAGGCCGGCGCTCCCAGCGCACAACTGCAGCGAGGACAGGACTTACCAGGCTGGATTGGATCTGGGAGCAGAAGTACAAAATACCCTGGGTTGCTGGATGTGCTGGTATCACAGTGCGGGCTGTGACAAAGGCGGAAGCATGAGGACTTGTTTTTAAGAAGCCTTTCTTTTTTTCTGAAAGGATATTTTTGAGAGTTTCTTCTTTTTCAGACTCAGCTCTGACTACAGAGAGGTGCTTTTACTTTAGGCCATGGGCAGCAGGGGAAGAAGGTCAGCCAGATGACAGCACTGCAGTCTGGAAACTGACATTTGGGCAGAGGATGGGCATCAGTTCCCACAGACAACCTCTTAACCTTTCAATTTATTCTCAGTTTTCTAGTTATACTGGCCTTCAAAGCAAACTGTGCTGTTGGCAAGGGTCATCTGTTACTGACCTAGTGGCCAAGTGCTGGATAACTTTAACTGTGGTTTAGCAGAAATTACAAATAAACCATTGAAAAGTGAATTGGATATGAAATGCCATGCTTGGAATACCCAGCCTAGCTGAAACAATCATTTGCACCATGTGTCATCAGAGTTCAGTGGCTGAGCAACTCTTGGGAAAGGAAAGGTCATGAGATTCACTATTCCCTTCTAAAAGCCTGGAAATGTGACACATCACATCATCTGTTGCAAAAGCCATTTTTCAAAAGCAAAAATGAATCAAATATTAAAATGCCGCATACTAAATGGAGTAATTTCTTAATTTGAGTAGACCTGTTGATGTACAGAACCAGAGCCACCGAAATGATGACTAAACGTAGGGCTTATTTTCATCTATACCTCTAGGCCATTGAGCAAACACCATTTTGGCTTTTAAAGACAGGCAATTCCCAAACCCTAAACCTAAAAACAACAGGGGATCCAAAGTTTGGGAATGGTATTTGGCATTTGCTGAGAAACTCTGTTTCTCCATTAATATGAGGTTTTAGGAAGGTTCAATCACAGTCTATTGTGACTTCAAGGGAACAACGTAACTGTTCTTATCTCATATTAAAATTCTTATGTTCTTAAGTGGCAGCATATGCAGTCAGCTAGCAGCACGTCTGTGCTGTTCACAGAAACCTGGCTGAGCCATTGTTTTGGTAGAAGTTATGAAGGTGCTGAGAGCATCTTTGCTGTGTAAGGATTCAGGGTCAGTAGCACCCGTGAGCACAGTCCTACAATTATTGTCTGGGATAGACTGGATTTGCTCCCATGCACAGCAAGGTCTGGTAGGGTCCCATGGCATGGAAGGGAGGTCCTTTCCAAGAACAGAGTTCAGTCCATCTGTCCAGCTCCACCCAGAGTACTGGCAGCAGCTGCCACATGCAGCAGCACACTGCTGTGTGTGACAGGGAATCCCCCAGGTCTGACAGGGAGCTCAGGAACAGCAGTTACTGTGGCTGATCAGACGTGGGGGACAGGTATGACCATAGACAACATTCAGAGAGGTTTGTGATACCTGGAAAGATCTCTGTCTTCTGGAGGTGACTTGGAGATGGTCAGTTTACAGACACAGAGCTATGGGCAAACTAAAGGGTGAATCCAACCCCCAAGCTGAGGGGCTCAGACTGAAATGTCAGAACTGGGAGTGATGAGCCCCAGTGAGCTCATTAGACACCATGTGTTGTCCCAGGACTGTCAGTCATTCCTTTCACATCTGATGCATGGTGTGAACATCAAAGGGCCAGTCCAGGGAGCATGAGCCGGGCATTATCACCAGACTACTTTATATGAAAGATCATATGTGCATCCCTTCTCCACTCCCTTTCAACCTCCAGCATCTAAAGATCTCATTATCCAAAAAAGCACCACCCCCTACTGTTAATTATATATAGCAAATTCCAGTCCTTATTCAAAACGTCAGTAATACCTTTGATAGCCAAATAACTACACTGCAAAATATGCATGACCTCTAAGTGTGGGTACAGACACTGCTGCACACCGGCAGTACTATGCAGCTATCTAAGGAATGGGAATGTTTGGGGGATAATTGCTATATCCAGCATCACCTCCCTACGTGAGGGCCATGCTGCCACTGGTCTCCTTTGCCAGTGCAAAATGGGGGGGCTGTGACACGAAATCTGGGTGCTGCAAGTGGCCAAAAGGGTTGGATGGGACCTGGCAGAACAGCATGGCACTGATCGCGGTCCTCAGGTAAGAGGTTCGGCAGAGACCATGCCTGAGCAAATTTGAGAGAACATCTACAGTGAGAGGAGACCTTGGCTGGTATTTATACCCACTCCCCCATCACTAACACAGACCCAGAACTGTAACTGCTCAAATCAGCCTCACAAAAGAAATCTGTGTTTCAACAAAAGCTTTTTTCCCCTCTCCACCTTCCCTCCATTCCTTTCACTTTTGTTCAGTTCCTCTGATAAAATCGTCACCTTGTGACCTTAAAGTTGCCAGGCATAAACGTCAAGGTGAATTCAACATTATCTAATTGAACTGTTGAGTCAAATAAATGCATGGAAGGAGTATAACAGAAATCACAAATGGCAAAACAAGAGTTGTAATATCTACAACTTGATATTAAACAATGAAACAAACTTCCAAATTCTTTTGGCTTTGTCAGACAACTTTCATACCAACATTTAAGAAAAGGAAAAGCTATTATTCATAACCAAGTTCCTCAAAGTCAGTAATAAATCCATATTTTTATACTTTTTTTTCAGTATTTTAGCAAACTCAGTTCTGAATGAAGTACAAAAGTGCTACCTATGTTAAATTTAACATACCTATGTTAAATTCAACACACCTATGTGGTGTGTTGAAGCAAACAAAAATGAGGCTTCAGGTAAAAACTACAGCATGTAGCTCATGGTGAGAAAGAGTCTAAATGGTGCTTGGAGATGAGCTGGCTTCCTGATTTATTAGTCAGAGACCACTCTGGATATCAAAGCTCTGTTTTTCAAGTCCGACTACTGTGTAAGTGCTTCTTAAATTGAACAACAGGGAGGACAATGTCCAGCTTTCCAGATAATGTGAGACTTGTTCTTTGCTAAAGAATCCTTTTGCTGGGATTTGAATGAGAAGGCTTTGTCCCTTTTTTCTCCCTCACTGTAATTCACCCTTCAGGCACCATCTTCCCCCACAGAAAGGCTGGTTGAGCTGTGATCACCCTGTGGTTTGCTCAGGATGAGGCGATACAGATTTCTGACTGTCACCTCCCTATGCCCTCCTCTCTTTTGGTTAAGCTTCTGAAATGAGCTTGGCTTATTTGTGAAAGTCACCTGTCCTAGCAGTGTTGGAGTTGTGCTTCAACTGGATTGACTGTAGTCATGGTGTTTGTGAAAAGGGGAGATTTCCTCAAACCCTTAGTGTTTGTTCAGTGCCCCAGGAAAGCCTGACTGCAAAGACTATTCAAAAAATACATTAATTCAAAGCAATATCCTAACAAGCTCTAGTCCCCAGTAAAAGCCACCTCAACATCATTCAACATGCACAGAGTACAGTTCTTACTCAAGGAAAGGGGTTTTGCAACAGCTGCTGATTCAACAGCAGGACATCTTTATCTCCCTCAGTTTTCAGATGCTGTGTGGCTTATCAGAATGTACCACCAAGTTACCTCCTCTGCAAGGGTTTAAACTGAGTCCAGTTGTAGCATCTCCACTCCACTCCAGTCCACTCCACTCCACCTCACCCTCTGTTTAATCCCTCCTAGATTTTGTAGGAATTCAAGGATTCTCACCATGTCCTGTCCAGGAAGGAGCTGTATTTTCTCTTATAATGTCTGTACCATTATATTTTTATCCCCAGTCACTTCCCACACACAGAGACCAGAGGCAAACACCAGAGCTTCAGTGGTGTCCTTTGCTTGTAAGAAAAGCCTTACAATGCCCCCACAGTTTGTGCCTATCAGAAATAATCTGCGATTTGCCAGAATAAAAGACCCCATGATGTAGCAAATTTCAATTATTTTGCTCCCAGTTTCAAAGTGACTATACTACTTCAGCATTTATAAGAATCGTTACATGGAATAACTCACTGCTTTCTTGGAAATATCTCCCTGAAAACACCTCACCTTCCCTGCTGACCTTGAAGAGCATTTGCCAAGAGTTCCTGAGCCTGGCTGTCTCCCAGTGGCCTTTATCAGAGCTTTTGTAAGCTACTGTCACAGGGCTCATGCAGTAAAGGAGAGGTAAAACTCACTGACATCCACGGTACACCACAGTCTGTGGTGGGCTTTCATGTGAGTCGTCGTTTAAACCTGTTCACCAAATCCTTTCAGACCTACCACAAAGCCCTGAAGCTCAGGCAGGACTGTGTGACCTGCAGGCAGAAGGTTTTTGTGTAAGAGCAGGGAAATTAAAGAGGAGAAGTTGTTGTCCCATAGGAACAGTCTGCTGCTCTGCTGCTCTGTGTGTCTAAACTCAGTTCTTAGTCCCTGATGTGAGAAAAAGAGAAGCCCCTGAGCTCCCCCCTGTGGGTGAATGTTTTTTCAGTGTCTAGTTCTACTTGTTTAAGAGACAGTAGCTTCATACTGAAATTGCCTGAAATAGGATTAAACCCTCTACAAAACACAGTTCTGCTTAGCAGAGCATCTTTCCTCTGACGTGGGCCATAAATATTTTTGAAAAATCCAAATGAAATTAAAAAAAGCTGGTGTAAGGATGAGGAAGGAGGGTGTGTCTTGCTTTCTCTGACTGTAATTATCGGAAAGACAAGGAGCTGACAGCCTTCTAAGATAGATTACCTTATTATGGCTAACAGGTAGTGAGACTGATACTCTTATAAAAGTGAAGTAGACTGATAGAAATGAGCAGCCCAGTTAAGTTTGTTGTGTTGCAAACTTGTGTACAAATAAGGTGATTGGAAACCCAAATTGTGAGTCTATTAATTTTATTTTGCAAGGAAATGATCACAATTTCTATTTATTGTTTAAAAGAGAGAGGATAATCCCCAGTAAACTATGCAAACTATGTTAGTAAGTGGTCTGATGCACTGAAAATTATTCCTGGTGGTTCTATGCAAAAAAAGATGCTTTGTACATGAAGATAAGAAAATTTAGAGATCATTAGGGAGAATAAGTAATCTTGTTTGGCTTGCACCAAGAATGATATATCAAAGTGTTTTGTTCTGCCTTTTTTTTTTCCTAATAGACCATTCAGAGAATGTCAAGGAATCAAAAACATGTATGAAAATACAAAAGGACATCTATCATTTGTCTGAGTCAGAATTAATACTTCCTTTAGATGTTAACCAGCAGTGCATTCCATGAAATATTAAAAGAAGTTAATCATATTCCCAGCTAATCTACATATATTATGTGATCTTTTGTTCTTGAAAGAATTAAAGAGCAAATCCTGAGTTACAGCTGTTTTCATTCAGACGCACAATTGGTATTCCAAGCTCTACATGGATCTCAAGACTTGATAATTTTCCATTCTTTGGAGGCTTTTCAGACATAAAAATAATGGAGGCTTGCGCTGATATTTTGTACTGTAGTCAATCACTGTATAAAAAAGATTAATCTGGGGAGCTGCAGTAAGATGTGTGCCAGGATTAATTAGCCCAGCTCCCTACCCTAAGCACTAGAGCCTCTAACTTGTCAGATCTAGTCCTGCCTCCAAAATAATTTTTGGAGTTGAATTCTCTACCCTGAAGTCTTCAGTCATCAACTCTGTAACAGGTGGGGATCAAAACCCCTCATTTGAATGGACAAGGGCCTGTGATGAGTCTCCACTGCCTTAGGTGACCCTGTTTTCCCACAGAAGCTGTGAATAAGTGAGGAGGTAAAATCACCACAGCAGTTGTCAGTAAATGCATTGCAGTCTGAGTGAGTTAATCAGGCTCTCAGCTGCTTATATAAAGCAAAAGCAAATAAATATTAAGCTGTTCTTTGCACTTGAGTTTGCTGAGTTTTCTGCAGATGCACATTCCCAGGTAGCGCCTGTAGGAAAGGCAGAGACAACCTCTGCTGGTCAGAGAGACTTTTATCTGAAACTGTGAGGCTGAAAATGTCCCAGGCAGGTGTCTGAGTTAATTGGAAATTAGATTTTAAGAACTTACACTAGTAGTATTGAAGTGTTGAAATTACATGCTCACTGTTTGCTTTGTTCTTTAAAAATGACTTAAAAACGCTTTTGCAGAACTCAAACACTCACAAGAGCAATGGGCCCCATAGCTTTACCAAGATGCAGTTTGGTACTATTAGAAGTAGTAACTCTTCATCTTTGTGCCATATTCCTGTGTATTTCTACACACATGCACAAAACAAGGCTCTATTTCACAGACATCTCTCTTCAGCCTCACAGCCCTTTACCATTTCTGAAATCCTGGAGAAAAGCAACGACCTCTATGAGACCCTCTCCACTGCTCTTAGAAACCACTAATGTTTCACCACTGTTTGCAAGATGGACAAAATTTAGCAAGCAGGTGGCCTGAGTCACTCATCATTCTCCTGAAGTGAAACTCCACTTGGTGCCCAAATCCTTCCAAGTCCCTTAGCTGACTGCTCCAACACAGCTCTCTGTGGCCCCATCCAGATATAGTGTTTTGTAGAAAAGGGATCAGAGTGAGCCCATGTGAAACTGCATGTCTGTGTTTACTCTTTCCATCTGTGCTTTTTATGGGTTTAATTTTTTTTAAGTGCAGATTTTCCCGACTCTTGTTTCGTTCCCCTTTAGAGCATTGACAAAGAGATTATCTGAACTTCAACAAAATTGTTTTATGGAGTTTAGAAATTGTGCCATTTCTCAAATCTGGAACAATATTTTAAAAGGTGGCTCTCTTCTACAGACTGTAACTGTGGGGAAAAGTATATCAGAAGATGAAACACAGCAGAGTACACTTGGGGGAACTAAGACACCATATTGTAGACTTTTATGAAAACACAGTAAAGGATTTTCTTTAGCCAAAGAAATCCCACCATTAACACTCAATTGAATAAACACAAAATGAATTCTGAGTGGGATTTTTCAAGGGTGCTCAACATTGACTTAACTCCTCTTTCATTCACACAGAAGAGCAGTCAGCAAATTCAGTGAGAGCAAAGCCTCCTGCCTGAGGCTGATGGGGAGGCAAGGAGAGAAATATCCATTCCTGCAAGGAACCTGCTCAGGATATTGGCAGTCCTCAGCATCAGATGTTCACAAGCCAATTGCTTGTAACTGAGGAAAACACTGGTATATTCCTTTTCTTCATCCCTGTTGCCTACCTTGCTCCTCCTCACCTACCTTGCACCTCTTAACATGTGGAAACAATCATCCTGCTGATGTCAGACACATCTCCACACTGTCCAAATACTCTCAGTAATTGGAAGTGTGACCTGCTGCAGCAAGACTGCAAACTTTAAAGCAATTCTAATCTTATATGAGCTACATATGTTCAAATATTACCACTCCAGGGACTAGAGTTGCCACTGCCTCACATATTTAATTCCTTTTGATGCACAAGAGAGTCCCTACACTGGGAGAACCCATTCCCGTGCTCCCTGATTTCTCCCATGCTGTTTCTTTGTTTCCTCCTTTAAGGAAGGCCTTGAACAATGAGGAGCAGCTAGTCTGACACTCTTCATCTGTATTCTCCAGCTTGGAAAGAGCTTCAAGGGGGAAGTATGTGTGTTAATTGTGGCTTTTCATCTGCAGGCACCGTGAGCTTCACAACACAATGCTGTGATATTTTCCTCCTTAAACTGTAATGATAGAGATAGGAATATGATGTGTATGTACACACACACACATAGGGAAGATGAGACAGTGTTTGTTCTGGGGCTATAGCAAAAAGCTGTAGTTTCTAGCCTTGACTTGGATAATCACAGCTTCTTTGGAAATGATTTATATTACAGTCTTTTGATGAGTTATAAAAGAGAAACATACAAAGACACGCACAACCCTACTTTTACATATTCATGAATATATTTTTATGCATTTGCGCTTCAATAGTGTCATGGCTGTCAGACAAAATAACTGCATGAATGACCTTGAAAACAATAAAATAAAAGGTGATAAGTACAAAATGAGGCTAGGTCAGCAGCACACCTGGCTGCAATGGAGGCAAAAGGCTTTACTGACTGCTCCTAGATTTTGCTGAGTAACCTACACCTTTCCCTGGAGGTGGAGCACAGCGTGAGGCTCAGGCATAATGAAATCTCTGTGAATCCTTCCTTCCTTTCTGGGAAAGAGCTGAGGATAAGCCTTTAGGTGGAGCTCACTTACTGCTGCTTTTCCTGCTGGACACAGCTGGCCTGGGCCAGCCCTGCAAGGAGAAAAAAGCAGACATAATCACCTGATTTTCACAGCTCGGGTTAATATCCAGGCTCTTCACAAATTGGAAAATGAGATTGGAGGAGTTGTGTGCATGGGAGCATGGGACAGCAGATGCACCCAGCACATTCCACTGGATGGCAGGAGAGGGCTGCACTGGGCTGTGGGACAGGGAGGGTAGAATGTGTGATTGGGACAGGAGGGCAGGATTTGTGCTCAGCACAGGGAATTAGCTGCAAAGTGTGTGGTTCCTAATTCCCCCCTCCTTTCTGTGAGATCTGGCATGCTGGAGAATAGTAGCAGGAATAAGTGGAAGAAAGCTCTATGCTAGCAGCAAACCCCAAATCAACTGGGGACTGCAATTAGTCACCTTTTGTCTAACGAAGCCAGGCTTGTAAAGGCCCATTTGTTTCACACTGTAAAAGTGCTACCAGGCAGCACACGCAGGGCCTGTGTCAGCCTAGGAGGATGAAGAATGAGAATGCCCTTGGTAGCACCAGGAGAAAGCTCTAGACTGCAGTAGGGGATAGGAATGGTCCTTAAACTGCAAAACATGAAAAGGCCAAATCATTGCATTCCAATTCCCTTACACATGAAGCTGCCAGCAACATCACACCCTACTCACAGAAGATCATGACATGACCTCAAATTTTGCCTACCATGTTTTCACACTCAGGGGTTTCTTGGAGAAAACAGATATTTGGGACAGCAAACTCTTACAGAAGCAGCTTTACACTGAGGGCATCCTGCTGCCAGCTGTGGGATAGTGAGGATCTTGCATGGATATCAAAGAGTAATCAGAAGATGGTACTTTTCTTTCTTGCTTTGTAGTACCTACTTCTTTCAGTCGGATGCTCATAAGTTTCTCATCTTTTTCTCTACTTGTGCAAGAAACTCCCTCCCAACAACCTAATGGTTGTGAAGATCTGTGAAAAAGCAACTTGTTTAGTGACATGTTTCCCAAAAAAGACTTCATCAGCTGAAACTACATCTCTGCCAAAAGTTCTTCACTATTTTGTGATCTCTCACAACCAGTATCCTGACCTCCTTCTCAGGCATGTAAGAGAAGATGTTTTGAAAGGAAATCCAGTTACAAGATAAACAAATTTTAACAGTGTTGCTTCTCATTCTGTTACTACTTTACTTTCCTCCCCAGCCCCTGGGGATTTTTACAGGATAATGTCTAATTACTATACCTATAAGCAACATTAATAATTTAAGATGATCTCATAGGTCAGTTAAGAAGATTCACTGCCCCTCGTGTTACAGTCACTACACACCACTGCAAGCAGCTGTTGAGATCAGCAATAACAAATTCCAGTGGTGCAGCATTACTCCAACTTGCACTGTAAATATTATCCTTTCCCTGTTTTTCTTCTACACTCTAAAAATGTCCAGCAAAACTTGAATAGAACATCCTGAAGACAGCATTTATGCTTTATGTTACACAGAATTTATCAGGCAATATTTTGTGGAAAAAAAATTTATAACTATTGAAGTCGATATGTATTTTTTTAGTGCTGGGCGTATGCTGGGAACTTCTTAAAATGGTATATGTGAAGGATTTGAGGTTATGTCTTTATTATTTTTAAGCTATTATATATGTATAGAATTTTATATATATTTATTTCTTGATCTTGCTTATTTTTGTTTTGTATGGTAGTTAGTTTTACATTCTTTCTGGGCATATGTTATCATTTTTGGTCTTTGGGTAACCATGTAGATTACTTGCTTTGTCTAGTCTAGGAGACATAGGGCTCTTCTTTTTTTTTTTTTTTTTGCATTTTTTGCTCTATTTACTTTGTGTATTTAGACTATATTTATCCTTCTTATCACAAGAAATACTAGGTGCCTGTATTCTTGTAAGCATAGTAAAGGCCATAGACATTGAACATGATTTTTACTCTGTTTGTTACATTCTAAAAGACAAAATACTATAAAACTATAAGAATGGGTCAACTATAAAATTTATTAATTTCTGAACCCCTGTTGTGGCTCTAAATGGCCCCAGAATCAAGCCTGTGTTTGACTTCCTGCTGCAGGTGGAGAAGATCCAGGTGAGACAACTGAGCCTAAACTTAACTAACCTGAGCAGACATTCAGTGTATATCTCTGGGTGAGCTGAGTGGTGGTCTCACCACTCTGCATCTCTGAGATGCTTGTGGTCTATAAAAGGAAATTAGGAATCTATTGCAGAGGTACACATATCCTCTCTAGTTTTAATCTTCAAGCTGAATCAACCTTTTTCTTTCTTAAAAAAAAAAAAAAAAAGGAAGAATTCCATCACTCTAACTTATTATTTTACTACCATTCTTACAGCAGGAAGTCACAGATGCAGATCAATATACAGTACAGAAAAAAAGAGGAGAATTTTAACTCAAAGAACCCAGATCCATGTACAGCCATACAGCAGCTGTGGAGATCAATAGGAATCACAGAGATGCTGTTAATGTAGTCTCTCTGTTGATATCCTCACAAATAAGATAAGAAAACATGGTCTAGATGGATTTTCTGAGAGGTGAGTAACACCTAGAGCACCTACCAAGAGTAGCTACTGACAAACGCTGTCCAAGTGTGAGATTGCATCAGTACAGGCTCTTCACATTTCCACTGCTGACTGAGATGATGGAATGGAGAGGATGCCTATTGTATTTGCATGTGGCATTAAGCAGGAGGGGGCTGCAAATACCAATTAGAATTCAAGCAATCCTGACAAATGGAAGACATTGTCTAAAGCAAACAGAAGGGAGACCTGAAAGACGCAGCGAGCCAGGAAAGAACAATCAGCAGTACAAATACAAACCTTCTCCAGGAGGAGATATGGGGATTATGGTGGGTCACAGCAGAGCACAAGTCAACATGATATTGTTATGAGAAAGCCAAATGCAATACTAGGTGGCATTGTGAAGTACCTGAAGCAGCCCTTCCACTTTAGTCAGTGTTAGTGATGCTTCAACCAGAATAGTGGGACCACTTTCAAGCTCAAGAAAGATGTTCACTAACTGGGGAAAGTAAAGAAGAGAGAAATTCAAATAATCAGAGGGCATGAAAACATTGCCTGCAAGAAAGAATTGAAGGAATTGGGCTGTACAGTCTAGAGAAAAGAAAGATAAGGGAAAAATCTGTTGAAAATATTAACATAAGCAGCTGCAAGGATTAAACTCACAGTATCCATAATGAGAGAAACATTCTTGCACAGAAAACATGGAAATACAGCAGGTGGCTGTTAAGACACATCCTTAGGTGCCTTTAAGAAGTTTAGATGAATGTTTAGGTATAGCCAATCCTGCCTCCAGAGGGTGCAGTTAATTAAATGAGCTCCTCAGGTCTCTTTTCAAGCCCTGGTGTGTAACAGTGCATCATGACCATTCTGTCACCACATCTTTCTCTTGGGTAAGCTCATGATGCATGACCTCCAAGAAGAGGGTTAAAAAAATTCTGCCACTAAACTAAGCAGAGGAAGTCAAGTCTTGTGTCCTTGGTGGAGGGGCTGCTGCAGAAAAATTACATCAAAAGGACTCTGACTGGGAAGCAGAAAAAGAGAATCAGTTGTGAGCTGCCACCAAAACTGAGCTAAAAGAATAGCAGAGCTACAATATCTAGGAAAAGCAAATCTACTGTGAATTTGCTTCACACAGCAGGGCAGCCTGCAGAGGCCTGGCAACATTTGACACATTAAAGTGTAAGCTCAGCTACCCTATTTTTTCTGACTGTTCTTTGGCCAGAGAAATCTAGCTTTGGCTTGCAGCTGTGAGCATGAACTCTCAGTGCCTCCTGCAGGTGGCTGTAGATCTGAGATAGATTGAACCCATAGTGTTGAAGATGCCTCTCTGCTTGTGCTTTTACTCCTTTTTTCCTCACTTTTGCTTTCCAGGAGTGATGATTCCAAACAGCTATGCCACTGGTTTGAAATACAGTGTCCAGACCACAAGAGGCTTAGGCTTTATAGCTGCAAAGCTATACAGGAAAGGGGATGGTCAAAAAGCAGGGGAAAAGGGGTTTTGAAACCTCACAAAACAGTCCAAGAGAAAAAATTTTGAGGGGAGAAGATAGTGGTGAGCATAGGGAACTACAAAGCAAAAAAAAAAAAAAAAAAGGCAACTGCTGGTTCCATAGAGAACATGGAACTCCATGAGCACACTCCCAGGGCAACTCTGTGGGGGTGGCTGGAATCTCTGCTAAAGGCAGAGCCAAGGTTAAATGAAGAGGCTGGGCAGATAACAGCCTTTCCCTGGGCGAACCTTGCTGTGTGTATGCCCCTGCTAAACACTACAGCTCTGAAATCCCAGTTCAGGAGGCCTCTGGGCAGCTTCACTCACTTCTGGTATTGCACAATCACCTTTCACTGAACTGTGGTGATTCCTCAGGCTTAGAGATGACATCCAGGGTGAGTTGTTCTATCTCCTTCCGGGGGATGAAGGTGAGGCATATAGGCTTGTGGTTTCCTGGGTCCTCCTTGCTGCCCTTTTTGAAGACAGGACTTTCCTGATGGTGACTTTCCTCCAGAGCTCAGGCACCTCTCCTGGGGATCACCTCCCCTGACCTGTGGGCAGTGCTCCCTGTGCCAGGGGCAGGAGGGGAGATTTCCCCTGGCCAGGGCTGGAACCTTCAGAATTCAGAATGAGATTATTTGGTGGCCAATAAGCTACACCATTATCAGGTCCTTGTTCAATATGCAGTTGGTGGAATGATGAAGGCAGGCTACGAATGTTAGAAACTGTTTTTTAGAAATTACATAGTTCCTGTCCATTACAGCATATAAACAATTGGACTTGATGATAATAAAAGGTCTTTTTCAACCGAAATGATTCTATGATTATCTAGCCTTGGTCATTTGGGGAAGAATTATCAAAAATGCATAATGTTATCTTAAAATATAAACCCTAGAAACAGGTTCCAATGTCCACAAGTTTAAGAAGGTCCTCAAAATCCCAAAGTGAGTGCCCTGGCCACATAAGATTTATTGCTTGCCTGCAAGATTATCCACAGAGGAACAGTGCCCTGGGTCTGTGGAATCATAGATTGGTTTGGGTTGGAAGGGACCTTAAATTTCCATCTCCCTGTGCTGGTATCATTAGAGCATGTCCTATTCACAGGTGCCATGCCTGTTTCTGTAGTTGTTGGCCAACTCTCATCTGGAGCCCAGGACACCTTGCATGGCTGTTTTCATCAACACTTTTCAGAGGGGAGGGAAGACAAATTATAGGTATTCCTAATGAAGAAATCAATCAACACTGAACAACTGTCTTGACAATATTCCACATCTGGATAAATTAAATGTCACTACCTGCACTCCTCTACAGTACCTGTAGAGGTGCCAGTATTTGTGTTCCTGCCACCATAAAGTCTTTCATGTCAGCTTTACCTACATCACCCTGTGTGCTGTTCAGTGCCAAAGTCTTTGTACATCTGCCACCTCTCCCTCAGGAACAGCAAAACTCTGGATATAGGCTCAGCAGCACTGCCATATCACCACTAGATGGGAACCAGCCAACAACATTTCACAATCCAGTTTGGAAAGCATGGTCGCAGTTTACAAAGAATTGCACAAAGGAAAACCAGCTATGGAAAATTCCAGACAATAGCTTGGGAGAGAAAAGTCAAACTTTTAGGCAGAACAGAGTTCCCTGGAAGGAGCCTGTTGTGGTTTGAGGCATGGCCCTCCACCAACACGGAGCTCAAATGAAGCCTGCATGGGTTTAAAGGTCAATTTATCTCTGACCTTTTGATCAGCCTGAGTAAATACAGGCACTAGTGGCCAGCCCAGCTCTGCAGCACAGTATGCAGAGGTGCTGAACCTAGAAGAGGGTTTTATACATAGCGATCTTCAGGAGCTGTGGTATTCCATGCTGTGCTGGGAAAGCTATGCCTGCTTCTCAAGGGAATGATACCCTACAATGTAGCAAAAGCCAGTGTTCATGGGGATGTGGTTATTTTAGTTTAAAAGATACAGGCACATCAAAGTATCTCATTTCAGAATGCTTTCCTTCATTAAGCAAGCCTCGTGGTTATATGATGTACACTCCCAGAGCCTCGTATGAAAATGTCAAGGTTTTTTTCAGAAATTCAAAATACCACATGTATTTGCTAATTAATCATAGTGTATTTACTTTGCTTATGTCTACTATTTTCATTGGTCAGTCAATCCCAGGTGAAATGCTGACTTTTCTAATGAACTCAAGGTATTTGAAATCACTAAGCAATATTCAAAAGGCCAGTTCTTTCTTGTGTTGTCTATACACATTCTTCAAGTATGAAAGTATGCAAATACACTTGGTTTATTAAAATCTTACCTCAGTGCTAAGGCATTTAAGACTGTGAATTCAGAAGACTTGACTGACAGAACTGCTTCAATTGTTTCACTTGACTGACATAGATTAAAATTCATATTTAATTGTCAAAAGAATTACCAGATGAGATATTTCTTGTACCTTTGTCCAGGTATTTCTGAACAGGTACCAGTTCCAGAAAGCCCTGTGACTTAGCCAAATATCTGTCCACTTGCACATGTTAAGGTTCTTTCCATTTAAAATCATATCTGAAAAGCCAAACAGTTTTTTTCACACCCAATTGTTTTAGAATAGCAATAAAAACCGTAACAGAGGCTTTCAGAAAGCAGTCCCTGACACCAACAGGAATTGCTCCACTGATTCTTGACAGTCACCAGAACAAGATTGCAAAATACATCAGTGATCAGCAACACGCCAAGCAAAAATCCGTGGCAGAAGCTGCAGACAAACCAGCCCCTCCCAGCACAGTCTGCAAAACTGAAAACATCCAAACAGTGAAACTTATTTTGTGACCTATCTCCAAACTGGTGGAAACACAGTGGATGAATCACCCCTCAGCTGAACAAACCACAAGAGCAGCAAGGAGTGTCACTGTTCTCAGAAAAATGCCACAGCAGTTTTCCCAACCACTGTGCTCGTGTTGCAGATACATACAGGGAATGGGAGTAAACAAAAAGGAGAGAACGACAATAATGTGGAACCAGAAGTAAATAATGCAGACCAAGACAGACCTAAAGGGTGTTAGGGAAGCAGGCAAGACTTCAAAAAAGAGTACAGACCCAAATCAGTGCATGGTCTGATCCCAGGGCATCATTTGAAGTTTTGATGGAACATTAGACAATGTTCTCAGGCATGTGGTGAGATTTCTGGGGCTGTTTTTTGCAGGGCCAGGAGGTGGACTTGGATGATCCTTGTGGGTCCCTTCCAACTCAGGATATTCTACAATTCAAAGATTTAAAATAAAACAGTGTCTGAACTAGGAAAGTGGATAGAAATAGCCCTGCAGAGTACCCTACTGCCAAGTGCCTGCACACAAAGGTTTACAAAGACCTAACACATCCCCATCAGGTATCAACCATTTTCTAGGCAGGCATGAGGGAAAGCAATGGCCACTGCATGCAGAAAGGAGTCAATCAGAAAAACGCACACAGTGGCTCAGGACCAAGACTTTAATCCAGAAGGCTCACCTTGATTTCGTTTTTGGGGATTTTTTTTGCCATCTGCCATGAGATGACAATTGCCAGAAGGTGGAGGACCACTGCAATCCTTCTCCCAAGCCTGCAGCCTAGATGGTTGATATTCTAGATTCTAGGTGATATTCTGGTTCAAGAATCTAGTTCATGAAGATAGAGCCAGGACTAGGCGAGGTCTTGAGATAAAATAGTCAAAGTTGCCCTCAGCCCTGGCAATTCCATTCAATGCAGTCACCAGCAACAAGAAACTATATATCCTTGAGCTGAGGAATGGGACAAAACAAGGGGCCCTGATGCTGCCTGGCTGCTTGATCACATCTGTAAAGTAGCAGCACTTTAAAGTACCCTGTTTGGTACTGATCTGCCCTAAAATCTGCTATTTGTAAAATACAAGCCACAGTAATACTATGTGCTGGCTACCTCATGAAACCAAAATACTGATCATGAGAAATGTGAGACAAGATTGAATAATATTTCAATTTGAAAACTATTGTTCAGTGTCTGTATGGGACAGTAGTTAAAATTCTGATGTACCTAAACTCATTTCGATTATACTTAAACTAGAAGATTGGCTTCAACAGTAGATGTGTAAATATAAAATGAATACAGCAGCCTCATTTTGCAGAAAACAAAGAGACTTATGTGTGATCCTAGCTGCCCAATACAGAAGTGCTAATATAAACAAAACACCTTTGCAAGTTGAGCTTATCAAAATAACCAGCACTTCAAAAGGAGACACCTATAAAATGGAAGACAATAAGCAAAGATAGCCCTAAATGCTTAGGGAGAGACTAAAAATAGCATGAATATGAAAAGCCCTTCTTATTGCCAGATCCAGATTCTATGAATTTTAAACTACTGTCCATCTAGTAAGAGGACATGTATGCAATTTTTAAGCTGTTCAGAGGAGGTTCGTTTTTATGGAAATGAGTTAAATTAACAAGTATATCTGGAAAATTTGAGGAGCTGTACTTTGGAATTTAGAGGGTAATTAAAGAATTTGGAGGAAGTTTAGGCCTGAAAAGAATGGAAACTGTGTATAGAATAAAAAAAAATAACGTGCATGGAAAATCTAAACCAAGACCCAGAGAATGGGATCAAGCCCTGACCTCAGAAGAATTAGCTCAGAAAGGTTTGGATTAAAATCAGCACTTGGCAATGCTGGGATTTTGAGTATTTAGAAAACACAGAGTGCAAAGGGCAATTATAAGATAAAATCTTGATTCTGGCCCAGCACACAGCTCATGTTGCTTGTGTCTGTGAGTGCATAAAATCTGTGCAATGACTTTAAAAATGCACAAGGCCCTAGCCTTCCCACGCAAAAGGGTCCTTCGTGCCCGCTCAGGCAGGAGTTTCAGCTCTGTCCCAGGGCACTGAGGGGCACTGAGGATGAGCAGGACAACACAGACCTTTGCAACGTAGTCCCAACCTTCCTGGAGGAGCAGGGAGCCAGGTCATCTTGAACTCACAGCCTCCTGCTACTTCTCAGGAGCAAAGATCCTGTGGTCTGTACAAAATAAACCCAGTGGTGAGTTTCCAGGGAAGTTTTGTGTTGATTTCTCCCTGATCCTAGGTTAGAAGTATCAGATAGCCCTTCTGCCACCTTCACTGGAGAACTGTATGAGTAGCTCTCTGCTCCCCAAGCACATACCTTGGGGTGGGACTGAGTTCACTGGTTCTAATCATCTGGAAGTTTATTTAGCCCAAGTCAATTAAGTGTCCTTTGAGAGAGCCTAGAATCTCAGGAGAAAACTCGTCCTGTCTGTCTTGATTAACTACTCTAGTACAGTATAAATCAGTCTTTAGAACTACCTGTCCCCACCATGGCCCAGAGAAGGGATCTTGAGAGTCAGTGCAGATGAGCAGCATAAGATGAAATGAATCCCACCTGTAAAAACCACAACCTCTTAACCTTCTCCTCTTTAAATTTAGATTTTTCACTAGCAAGCATATTTCCTAATCTATTAATTATTTTCAGAGCTTCTCACTGAAGCTATTCCAATTTATACAGGGCCATCTTGGACTGTGGAAATGTGCAGGGAACAACATCCCCCCATTAGTCACAGCAGCATTACCATGGACACACATTGTAATACCCAACACATGCACAATAACCTCCTTATCAATGCATGATAGCCTGTGCCCTGTTGTTCATTACTTTAATTCTTTCCCAAGTTTGCGTCGTAGCACCTTCTGGAATATCTTCCTGTATGTCTGTTCCTTCAGGATAACATGAGGTTTGCTACTGAAGAAGGGCTATTTCACCACAGCTAAAAATTAGAGAGTGAGGCAGAAGAAGCATGGAGGGACAGATACAGAGAATGAGGAACCAGAGGAATGCAAACCTAGGAGCTTCTTTTGACTCCCACAAAGGTGAAATAAATCAGCAATGAATTAATAATGAAGGCTGGTAGTGGACAGACTGGAAGGGGGCTATCTTTCAAGTGACAGATGGAAACAGTGTGCTGTGACTTCCACAGATACAAAGCAGCAGGACCATCATGATCAAGAGAATATAAAATGTCACTGGCAATTATTCACAAGAAAATACTTGGCATGAGTGAGAAGCATAACTTGTCTCTTCAGGAACTCTTCAGATTAGGTTATTGGTGAAGCACATGGTAGATTTTTTTGTTAAAAGGATGAAAGTGCTCCATTTCCTCATGTGTTTTGAGGTGTGCTGGTGCATTTGCACAGGACACTGTTTAGAGATATGAGATGGAATTTCACTGCTCTCATCTGCTTTGCATCTTTAGCTTTTGCTCATCTAGTTCAAGAGAAAAAGAACCGAGGTCAAATAGATTCTAAACAAGGGTCAGTAAAAAAATAGGCATTACATAGCAAAGACTGTTGGTTTTCAGTTCAGAACATGTCTTCTGGTCACTACTTTAAAAACACTGATTATATTCGAGCAACACCCTCTGACTAAGCCTTTCCTTAAGTCTGTCTCTGTCTGAAGCAGCAATATGGTACCTTCCAAGGTACTTTAACTTTTCTAACTCCTTCACATCTACATAAAACCTTTCTTTCCATTCTGTCATTATTCTTGTCTATATGGATGACCTCTAAGAAGATCCCCCAGGAATTCTGGGGATGAGAATTCAGGAACTGACATGGCCCATGAATAAATGGAAAGTGTCTTTAGAAATTGGCACAAGTCCACATCACAGATGCCATGGCAGAGCCAAGCACCTCTGCGTGCAGGTATTCATGCTAATAACAATAGTGAACACCACCACAAACCTGAAAATGGATTTCTTTAGGAGAAAATTTTTGCAAAATAAAAGAGAAGCAATAGGAAATTGGATCAGCCTGAACTGTAGCTAATCATCAGGAAGAGATTTGCAAAGTGCAAGGATAAGCTTGACATTGGGGAATTCATTAGTGTTAGTTTATGGGTTTTTCCCCGCTTTTTCTTTGTTGGTTATATTAGTCAGTATGCATCTATTTGCATGATTACCATGATTTTTAATCCCTCCATCAGAATAGTTGTTACACCAGTCACAGATTTGTAGAAGTGGGCTCATTAGGACAAACAAATGGAAAGGAAACCAGGGACTATGAAGTAGGATAGCTGGATTGCTTTGAGACATCACATCAGTTTTCTTCCAATCCTTCTTGTGGTTTCATTACACAAGCAGTCTTGATGAACGTCTTCTCTGTGAGATCTAATGAGGGGATATGTGACTAACTCTTATTGTATTAGAGCCTACATGGCCTCCCTCCACTGAATGGGAGGCTGCCTCTATACCCTTTTGACCAGGAGGATCCTTAAGTCCACAGAGACAGAGGATAATAATAAGAAAGATAAAATTACTTTGTTCTAAAAACTTGTGCACTTGTATTAAATAATTATGGCATCAATAGAGACCTAATTTTGGGTGCTGCTCCTGCCTGGGGATGGGACAGGCTTGGGCTGGCACCCTCCCTTGGGGATCCCCATGATCCTTGCCCCCAGCCCCAGGCAGCTGCAGGCCTGGCTGATCATGGTAGTCAGACCCTTGTTCTGTTCTTGTGCTGTGGCTCTGTGTGCTCAGAATGTGAATGTTTACATTCACTCATTGCTTCTATAACAGGCCTGATCTTGTAGGTTTTACACTTAGTGATCAGTCCTACTTTGAACTCAATCTGATTGATAAAATATTCCATTTTTGCTTATTAGCTCTAGATGAATGTCAGGCTGTGTATGTTGGATTAAAATGCTTGGCTATTAACATTTACCTCTCCAGTTAACATTCACTGCTAATCAAGATACATTTCAGTCATGGCTGATGCCACTGTAGAGTGCAGGGACAGACCAGACAACCTGCTGAGGCACCTTGCAGCAGTTTTCCCCTGGTGGAAAGCCTGGCATGCAGCTTATGCTCATTTAATTGTGCAGTATTTCAAAAGCACTGATGTGCTTTCCCAACTTCTGCACTGATTGCACAAGGGAAATTTGAAACTGTGTACAATATATGTTTAGAAATGTATTTAAATCTGCCTGCATTCTGCTGCATCAGTATTCAGCAAGAACAAAGGCACTGAGCATGGGCTGGTCACAGATTAGGGAAGTGTCAAGCCATGTTTACCCCTCCTTTGAGGGATTCTCCACCAGAGATGAAGTGCAAGCACCAGATTCACGGGGTGCCTGAAAGCACCAAGGCTCAGGGGACGCTCAGGGTATGTCAGGACAGTGGTGGAGAAGGGAGGAGGATGAACACCCAGGGATCACTGACAGAGACCTGGCACCGTGGGAGTTTGCATTCAGACAAGGAATTTAGAAGAATTCCTGGCTTCAGTCACACCCCTGCACCTGAAGCAGGTGCTAATACAGTCTGCAGTTAACAGAGGAATCCATTCCGGTGCTTTGACTAAAGGTGATGTTAACATCCATTTACTTGCCAGCAGGAAATTTCAGAGATGTGAACCAGCTTGTACTGATGAAGACACTTTCCCCCTGAACATGCTGGAGAAAACTTAAACACATAACAAACAATGAAAAACTGTTTTTTTTTTTTTTTTTTAATGCACTACTCTTTAAGGAGTAGAAACTGAGAGGATGTGTAATTTAAAAAGCTGCACTGTGGTTTTACCAGCCATGGACCAGAGAGTGTTGAATCATGCACCTAAATTCTACCTCTTACACTTTGTAAATGTGGAGATCTTTGCCTTTGACTCTCACTCCATCAACTTTCCACTAAGTACTCAGAATTTATTCCATAGCTGTGAGTACATTTTATACCAGACAGCATAGCTATTATGCCATTTCATTGCCACAGTGACAGAGAATCAAAGAAAATTTACGAAAACAATGTATTTTATCTCAGACAAGCTCTAGTCTGAGCTGAGAAAATGTGGAGGCTCTCAGCTGCTGTGTTTTCACAGAAAGTTTGCTCTGCTTTTAACACCATGCATTCAAAGGCTAATGTGCCAAAATCCAGGCAGAACACACTTTATCTATTAATTAACTTAATTAGTTAGAACCACATGGCATGAGAGAAGTAGTGGGACCATAAAAACCAGAAACTGAATCCTCATGTGATTAGATGTGAGGGTTTCAGACCAAAAAAAAATAAAAAAATCATATTTATGTAATCAAAGAGCTTTTTTAGAGTTATGTACACCATTCTGCTCATACCTATTGAAGACAGATACTTTTGGACTGGGACCTATGTATAAAATCGTTATTAAGATCAGGAAATGTGTATCCCAATATTTGAGGATCCTAAAGTGCTTGACAAGTATCACAACACTGCAAACAGAAGAGCAGAGGGGAATAGAGAACCTGTTTAAACGTACCATGGTGTGCTAGTTTTTGTACTGGCTGAGATTACCATCACACGTGGTGGAAACATTTCAGAAGCAGAAGCTAGTGAGATGAAAAAAATGAACCTTTGAACCAGACTTTTTCCAGGAGAGAGGAGCCTGGTTTTGGGAGAGGTTTGGCCTTCTCCAGACAGTGCCAGATTTATTCACTAGCAGGATTATATAATGTGTCCATGAACATACAGAAACAGACTTATGACACAGAAGTTTGCTCCGTTGTATCTTAACAGGAGCCCTTTTAGGGCTTTGTGCCCTCCAACACAGCCAGGGACCTCCATGTGACTCTAGGATGGGCACCACTTACCCTCAAATGCAGGCAACACAGCTNAAAAATTAATTCTTAGAGCCACAAAAGAAAAATAGGAACCAGAAGAATCTGAGGAATAAGTGTTATGTATTGGGAACATTAGGAGGCTGTGGCACCTGGCATTAAATGCATAAATATAACCATAGCTACCCATGACAAGAGTCCATAAAATTATCCACTTCTGCTTTTGGAATAGCTTTCTCCAATTTTCAGTGTTTCATATGGGATTTGAAATGTCTCTGCAACCATTATTTCTGATAATTTGATAATTGTGTCTCTCTCAGGATAAAGAGGTCTTGGAGTTTGATTTAATCAGATAGATTCTTCTACTCAGAGTAAGAATATGTATTTCTATTTTTATTCTATTTCCCAGCCCATTAAGTGTCTTCCCTCCTACTCTGCCTAAATATGCAGAACTGTACCCACTGTAGTCAGTATTTGTGACTTCCATCACAGATGCCCCTGTCTCTGAACCCCATAAACTCTCTTGAGGTATTAGGAAGAGGGACAGGGAACCCTCTCCAGACTCTCAAGGCCTGCTTTTTCCAATGTACAGCTCCAGGAAATAGAGAATGACAGAGACTGAAAAAGCGTCTTTGGCTCAGAGGATGTCTTGGAGCTGGGAACCTTCAGCCGGGTGTGGGAGGTCAGGTATGGCTGCCATGACTGCTGGATGGGATCTGTACAGATACACCAGACCAAACAATCGCCATGCTTCGACCATCCCCAAAGCTGGTTCTCCTGGTGCCACCCTCACAGTACAGCAGAAACCTGAGCAATGGAAGGCCCTGCTGGGTATGAAGGGGACCAGCCTAAAGCATCCCGGTGGATTTGATGACACTGTCACTTCTGGATGAGCCAGTCTTTGCCCTGTGGGTGAGTCTCTTGGGGGTCACACACAGCTCTGTGTTTGGAGGCCGGTGTGGAGGAGCACTGACACGCGTCACTGTCACACAGCACAAACTGCGTGGTGCCAGGTGCCAACCCTAATATCGGGGGGCTCTCACAAGGAAAATACCAGCTGTTCTTCCAGATCCCTACCTTGGCAGCCACAGGTGCGCTCTGGCAGCCCAAGGGAGGCTTCAGAGGGTGCAGAGGTGGATCCCAACATAACCGAGCAGGGAGCCTCCGACTGTTGCGCCGAGAGCCGCGCTGCTCAACCAGGGGCAAATCCCTCCCCAAAGCGTGCGGGAGGCAGCAGAGACCCGCACCAGGCCCGTCCCCCGCCGCGGGTCAGCGCCCGGCAGCGGCGGTGGCGGCAGGAGCAGCGGCAGCCCCGCTCCGGGTCAGTGCCCAGCGGCAGCGGCAGCAGGAGCAGGGGCAGGAGCAGGGGCAGGAGCAGCGGCAGGAACAGGGGCAGGAGCAGGGGCAGGAGCAGCGGCAGCAGGAGCAGGAGCAGGAGCAGGAGCAGGGGCAGGGGCAGGAGCAGGGGCAGGAGCAGGGGCAGGAGCAGGGGCAGG
>VXBQ01011694.1:363582-375817 GCA_013400175.1 Phainopepla nitens | reverse complement strand
TTTATAATTTCCTTTATAATTGGTTTTATTGTTATTAATTTTCATTATGATTCCTTTCCATTAGTAAGAATTCTATTAATATTAATTTTATTAATATTTATTTTATTAGTATTATTATTATTTATTTTCATCATTATTTCCATTATTATTTATTTTTATCGTAATTTGTTTCCATAACCCTTTATTTTTATTATCGTCTATATCCACTGTTGTTCATTTTTGCTACTGTTTTTCCTGGTTTACATTTTACTTTTTTTTTTTTTTAATTCAATTTTATTTTATAGATTTTGTTTTATTTTTCTGGTTCTTCAACTGTCCAGTCCTGGCAGCCCCTGAACCTGTGCAATTCTTCCAGTACCCCTGGATCTTTTGGACAAGTGAGGCTAGAAGCACTCGGCACCCTCTGCACCCAGTCCAGGGGTGTTAGGCAGAGGCCCTCGGTCACATGTGGTTAATTGGAATTCTTGGCTGCCTTTTGTCCAGCGCAGGAAGAGGCGTAAAGGAAAAGTGCCTGAAATCAGCGGGGTGAATAGGAAGTTTCTAGCTCCCCTTTCAGCGCAAGTATGGGTTTGAGAGCCTGAGCAGCCTGGCAGAATGGACAGACAGCTCTGGGGGCCCGAGCCTTCTTGCACTTGAGTGACAATCTGCTGGTTTTAACCCAGTCTGGGCTGGAAGACTCTGTGCCTGCCCACAGTGAATCTCTGCCTTGTGCATTTTGTTCTGAGATACATGTGTCAAATAAATTGTGCATGGGCAGTAGATTTTTTTCTCCTATGCCTTAGGCATATCAAAGAGTTGCTTTTTGGCACCTTAGCATTGGGAGGTATGGAGTGATAGCTCCTGTCCCATGTGATGGTCTCCTCCGAGCATGATGAGTGTGCACACATCCACAGATCCAAGAAGTATCTCCTGCCAAACCACTAACAATTACTTGAGATCTGTTACAAAATGTGATTTTGTCCATCCATTTTTCACATGGCTTTTAATTTCCATTATTTACTTATATATAATTTTAGATGTCTGTTTAACCATTATGTTAAGGTATGTAGCAGGCAATTTGAATGATATACAAAATGCAGAGACAAAAACATAGGCATTATTTCCTAAGAAAGATTCTCTGATAACAAACTGCTGAATAATGTTTGAATGTTTCAAGTATGTTTATACAAACAGCAAATATTAACCATTGCTTTTCTACAAAGCACAGTGGATTCTGTTCACAGTGTTATGGCTAATTTTTAACTTACACCGTGTGTCACAGTGAAACTCAATTAAAGTAATTAGCCTGTGGTAAACAAAAACATTTCCAGTGGCATGGTTTTGTACAGCAGTAGTGCTGTATTCCGTCTGTTGAATGAGTTGGAGTGAAAGAGTCAGTGTAACAGCTTTTAAACTACCCTTGTTATTCGTGGTTGCCATGGGAATATTTTTGTGGCAGGCCTGCACAGCCCACTGAGGTTTTTCTGGAGGAGCATCAGAAGAGAGAAGCAGTGCTAAGCTGTGGTAAATCCCGTGCTTCGCTCCTTGCCACCTGTAGACAGCAGCAAGTGGCAGGGGGAGCCAATTTTCTATTTACTCACCTTTACACTAAATACCCACGAAAATGCTACTGTTTCATGCTGTAGCAACTTTTCTCCTGTCTCCCCACAAACGTTGGAAAAATATAAGGGCCCAAAAATTGCTGTTGACTAAATATACCTCTTCAGTCACTTTCCTTTAGCTGTTACGTGCAGCTCCTGCTTCACCTCTGATTCACACTTGACTGTAAATCATTGAACTTGCAGCCAGGTGATGAAACTATGATTTTAGATCTCCTTACACTGATTAAAACCCCTGCTAACATGCACAGCTGCTGCAGAGATCTCTTCTCCTGTCCACTAGAGAGTGAAGTGTATGATTTTAAAAATGAGGCCCTCCTTGGTGATCAGGTTTGCTGCTGCTGCTCCGCAACTGGTGCGCATTCCTTCAGAAAGTCTCTGGTTTTGAGCTGCCCAAGGCTCTTTTGGCTGAGGCTCTGTGGTTGCTGCCTGTAAAAACAGCAGAAGGCTCTTGTCACATCGAGGTGTGCTCGAGCCACCTGCTCCAGCCCTCAGCAAAGCAGATAATTGCAGAGCAAACAAAGACTTGCTGTGCCAGCAGGAGGATGCAGACAAACAAGTGTCACAGAGCTGCCACTTGGCTATCTCCTTTCTGTTTATTTCTTTAGGCAAAGCAAGCTGCCTATTTGCAGGCTCTGACCCTCTTTGGCAGCAGCTCTGCCCGTCTTTTTATCCAGATGTCATTAGTAGGGTCTAAGATTTGAAGATTGAAAACCTGGTAATAAAATAACAGGGCAGAGGCCTTCACAACCCTGGCAGTCTCTGTTCTTTTATCTGAAGATGCCACTTCCTTTGCTGAATCATTTTTAGTGTCCTTTATTGCAGGTTTGATAAAATGGAAGAATAAAACTAAGGAACTGGCCAATTTGAATTTTACGTAATGAAAATCAACTCAAAATTAGTCTTCATTTCTTTCAAGTCAAAGTAATGGTCTGTGGCTTTTCTGAAGATGTCAGGTAATCTCAATAGTATTGATGATGGTGAAGACCTTTGAGGAACAGGAGGATTTACTAAGGGTAGATTCTGTTTTACATGTAAAACCTCAGCAAAAGTCTTTGAAATCTTTTGCAAATGGTGCAGATTAAAAAGAAATATTTTAAAAGAAAATTTCCCAGAGTCAAAAAGCATATAAGAAAAGGCTTAGCCAAACATTGCAGGCAGTATGCCTGATACTAAAGAATATTTAGATCAGAAGCATAACAGACTCTCCTAGAGCTGGAATGTGCATTGTGACAGGTTCTTCTTCTACTTGCTTTGAGTCCTCTCTGTTACTTTGAAGGGCTCCTCTAGCATGAAGGTCAAAACAACTATGAGAAAACTATAAAGTTACATCATCAGACTTATTTATCTTCTTAATTGAGACATCGATGACTTCAAATAAAATCTTGAAATCTGTTCAGAGATTTTGCTTAATGACTGTCTCCTTTTGTTTTCAAAAGTGTCTTCCTGTCCCTGTTTTTGCCTTGGGAACTGCTTTCCTTGTTTTGTTTTCAAGTAAATGACCAGATTTTATCCTAATCTTATGCCAGTCCTACTTAAGTAAATGCTCCTCTTAAATCTCTAGTGGACAGATTTTACAATCAAAGTGAGGTTAATTGATTTTTTTCCTTAAAGGTCTTTTCTTTATTATAGTGTTACTTGAAGTATGCTTGGTGTTTTACTGTTCACAAGCAACCTGTCATGTTCCTGGAAGTTTAGAACCAAAACATACTGTAAGATAAAGTAATCCTATTGTTATGTGAGGTTTTAAAAATATTTCCATACCTATTCTTGCATTATTGAGGTGCCACTGTGATCTCTACTGTTCTTAAGCCTCACTTTTAATTTTTGAGACAATTTAATGTGCTGTATAATTACAGTAGCTCTCACTGAATCTGTGAACCACTGTCAAGTTACATTAAAAACAAAAAAAAAAACCCAAAACATCCCAAAACAGACCAGATGCTTTGAGGGCTATTATCTGATGGTATTCTATCGGTTTAAAAATAGACTGATGCAGAGGGAAAAATTGTTATTTTAAAACAAATCTGGGACACACTTTAAGAAAGCTATAGATGAGATACATAATATTCAGTAGACACTTGTTTCTTTTTACCCTCTGATAGTAAATTACAATGTCTGAGTAGTCCTCCTCTGAAAAGACAGTTTACCAAACAAGACAATGTTTTTGGAGAACATTACTAGTCTGGGAATCCTATGCTAGGTGTCCATTTGGAGAATCAAAAAACCCCACAAAACCAAAATGAGGGCATGGATGAAATAGCTGTTCATGATGAACCAGATTGGATTGGTCACTGGGAGGACTCTGATCCTCCCAGGGAATGTTCTGGGATGTGCTCTGGCAAAGGGAATCCAGGACGTTTTCCTGTCAGTTGATGGAAAGAACTCTTGGTTCACATTTTCAGTCGCCTCTCTATCTGACAGCAGAAAGTTATTCCTTTTGTACTCAACCCATCTCATGGCTAAAGCAGTTTAAGCCAGTTAGATGGAACCTGCATTTGACTTCTAGACATTTCACAGAAAAAAAATTTGGCAATGCACAGTAAACAGAACAGAAAACAGCTGCATAATGTTGTGAAATAGCTTGGTAGCCTAGGCAGCAGGGACAGCTCTTGTAATTCCCTGTCTTAGACCTCCTAATTGGCCTGACAGTTGATTTGATAAGAAGCTTTCCAGTCTACCTGCAGGAGCCATCTCATCTCACAAGGCTCAGAGTGATACATCATTAAGGAAAGGTTTTCCATTAGCTTATTTAACCACTATGAAAGGGTGTTGTTAGGGAAAGTTCAGTCAGTCTGTTCAGCAAAATGTGAAAACTACTATGGAAAGGGAGAAAAGATAACTTAGGATGGCAAAACTTTGGAAAAGGAATTGCTATTATGTCTGTTCTGGGAAATAACTTGTAGAGAACCAAAGTTTATGTGCAGCAGTTGGTATAAAAGTTACAAACTGGAAAGTCCGCAGGATTTTCTTATCTGTGCTGCTGAATTGCCTTTTTTTTTTTTTTTTAATTTTTTTGACAAACAGGAGAGACTGAAAGCTCTTTGTAGGCAAGTTCTGTGCATTCTTTGCTTGGACAACCACTTGCAGGGGTGCTTTTAGTTGGTGAGATTTGTCAGAGTTTGGTCTAGCACTTGGCTAGAACCTAATCACACTGGAGTTGGTGATTGATGTTTGCTTTAGGGAACTGATTCAGATCAAGTGTGTGATGTTCTGCACCTGTTTTTTACATAGACACTGCCAGCTTGATGTCTTGGGAAACTTAGTTTCCCTGATCAAAGATAGTGACATGGAAAGAGTAAATATTTCAATATTTCACTCTTCTTCCTTCCATGAAGACACAGTTAAAAATTATTTACTTGGTTATCTTGACTACAGATGTGCACTGCATCCTCTATGTCCATCCTCTCTGTTTTCTCCTTGCCAACTTCTCTTTCTTTCATTTTCTTGTAGCATCACAGGGTTGCTAAAAGATCACATTCTCTGTATTTATGCATCATGATTTGCTTATTTTACTCCTTGGCACCACTAAGTTCAGGAGTTATTTTATAGAAATGCAATTCATTGTGATTCCCCTGCTGTAAAGAGTGATCAGTGTCGGTCTCCAGCAAGTAACAGGATGTCAGACACCACAGTGACACAGGTCTGGGTTAGACACTGGTGCCTGTGGTTCCAGTGGCTGTGATGAGCAGCCCACTGCTCTGACTCCATCCTGGAGTGTTCCAGCTGTCTAGGATGATCTCAGGAGTGTGTTGATGAGGATACTGTTGAGTACTGGAGGTACTCTTATCAACTGGTGTGTGTGTGTGTAGTCTTATCCAAAGCTGGGGAGATGTGCCAAAAAGCTGTGTGTTCATGTTTGCACTGCCTGAGCAGGCAGCCTGAGCAATGTGGGCTTACACAGCCCTGATAGTCCCAGAGGTAAACTTCCAGTGCTGCTTCTATTGTTATTATAAACCAGCAGAGAGTTTGCTCTGTATTTACATATCTTACACAGCAGCTAATGACAATGAATTAGGCCTTACGCTTAATTTAATCGATTCAAAAGGCTTTTCTTCTTCAGAAGTTATTCTGGATGTAAACAATCTGGGGGATTTTGGCACATTTCCCACTGCCACAGTTTCCTTCTTCATAGCACAACTGACAACTGTACTTAAATAGTTATGTTATTTCGTGATAAAGAGCCATGTTGTCTCACTGACCCTTCCCAAAACAGGAGTTGTTTGCCTTTGAGCTCTGTCTTTGTTCTGTAGCAGTTATTTCACAGAGTGCACTGCTACAGCAGTGAAGTTTATCATGGTTATAAAAGTTTACTGAGCAGGGCCTTGGATTATTGAACACATTCCTTTGGATTTCCTTTGCTGAGAATGTGTCTTGATATACTTACAAAGGACTCAGGGATGATTCTAAAATCAGTCATCATTCATGAGAAACTGTCATAGAACAGTTTGGGCTGGAAGGGACCTCTAAAGGTCATCTATTCCAACTGCCCTGCAATGAGCAGAGACATCTTCAACTAGATCAAGTTGCTCAGAGCCCTTTCCTGCCTGGCCTTGAATGTTTCCACCTCTCCTGTCCAACCTGTTCCAGCATTTCACCATCTTCATTGTAAGAAATTACTTTCTTTACATCTAATCTGAATCTACCCTCTTTTAGTCTAAAATCGTTATCCCTTGTCTTATTGTAACAGGCCATACTACAAATTCCATCCTCAACTTTCTGATAAGCCTCTTTAGACACTGGAGGCTGTTATAGGGTCTTCCCAGAGCCCTCTCTTCTCCAGACTGAACAACCCAAGTTCTCTCAGCCTTTCCCCTTAGGAAAGGTGCTCCATCCCTTGGATCTTATTTGTGAGCCTCCTCTGGAACTGCTGCAATAGGTACTAGCCTTTTCTGTGGTGAGGACTCCAGGGCTTCAGCCAGGCTTTGATTTCTTAAGGAAATTACATTCATATCATTAAAGTTTCAATCATTTAATTTTTCTATAGGCATTTTTGAACTTAATGTGATTTTCCTTCTAGGCTGATAACCTATTTCATCCTTGTAAACTTATGTCAGATATTATTATTATTATTATTGCTACCTTGAAGGATGGTGAAAATGTGATCATTCATCTAATCCACTAGTTTTTTTTTCCTTGTGGACTGATTTGTGTCTGAGGTTTATAATTTTGTAGTGCTGCATTACTCTTGTTTAAGTTTTTTTTGCTGTTTTCAGTGGTCAGTGAGGCTGCACTACAGACCATTGGTATTTAAACCATGAATGACTAGCATTCTTCTAAATAAACCACCCATGCTCTTGCATTTTGCACAGCTTTCTCTGTCCTGTCAGTTTTCTGTGTAAACAGCTTGCTTAAAAGAAAAAATCAGTATAAAGTCACTTGGAAACCATTATTTGGTTTGGGGCTGGAAGGGAAGAGAAAGAAGAATGGTCATCAGGGTCTCATTTGGGGAGACCCTGAGTTCTGGATATGTTAGTAATAAAAGAGGTACTGAAAAGTGCCTGCCAAGTCAGAGAGGAGTAGCACTGACCTAGTCAAGAAACAGTGATAATATTGTTTATGGGAAGAGCAGGCTTCTGTTCCTGTGCCACCTACAGCCCCACAGAACTCAGCTGTGTGAGTTTTGTGGCTAGTTAACAGCATCAGGAGCAGGAGCAGCAGCAGCAGTGGAAGGAGAGCAGGGAACTGCCCAAGGAAATGATGGGCATCAGGATTTTTGTGGGGGTCTGTGTGATTGTGTAGGGGAAAAGAGAGAAAGGGAAAGATGGGGGAATGCAATCTGAAAACCACCCCTGGAAGAATGGTGGCCTAGTCTAGAAAGTCTGAGACATTGTGGATTACTTCTAGCAGCTGGCACATCTGATAAAATAAATCACAGATACACTAATTTTTACCACTGAAGTCTGGCTGTGGCTCAGTAGAGGCTTGGGCATCTTGCAAAGATTAAGTTATGGGGGTGACCTGGCTTATGTTGACACTTCATTTTACAGGTGGTTACAAAGTTCCCTGAAGTTTTGATTCATTTTAAATCTGCTTATCTTACAGATATTACTTTGTACTCTTCAACTTTTCCACGCTTTTCAGTTTCCACACAGCTGGAAGCGAGGAGGGTGGGCAGGAAAGATGCCCCTGTAGCCTCGAGCCTCCCAGGCAGCTGGGCTTTTTCTTGATGGTATAATTTGTTTATAAAACATTGAATTGAGTCTGTTCAGTTGACTGCACACAGCAACAGCTGATCAAACAGCAGGTTCACACTGTGCACCATGATTACCTGGATTACTAGGATAGCTTGAGTATAAACTGGGCTCATTTTTGCTTGAGTGATAAATCTGTGTTTGAATGTATTAAATATGGGATCAAGACACCTCTTTTGTTCCAATATGAATTAATTTTTTAGGAGGTAGCTTGGCCAGAGGCTGAATCATTGAGNAACTTTTCCACGCTTTTCAGTTTCCACACAGCTGGAAGCGAGGAGGGTGGGCAGGAAAGATGCCCCTGTAGATTTTCCACTTTAGATATTTATATTTTCTTCTATGTTTCCTTCGCCATTTTTGCCCCTACACATTTTGTCAGAATGGTACAATTCTAGTGGTAGGATTTTTTATTTGATAGCAGTGATGTTTCTATGAACTGTTTGGCTCAAACTTCCTCCTGCCTGCACTTAGAGATGGATGGATGGATGGAAGTCACAAGTCATCTTATTTAGTGGTTCTCCTTTGGGCTTCTCTGGATGACATGTACATTCTCAGCCTTTGGTATCTCAGCTGGTATTTCAGCTTAATTTTTTGGTTGTTCAAATAAATAAAATGTTCACAAATCCTTGTAGGCTTTACAATTTAACCTCTCTGTGTGTGTACACACCTACTTGTATATGTGGGCTGTGATGGTGATAGGAATTTGCAGGATAGAGTCTCTGGGGTGTGGCTGTTTGGGAGTGGCATTGAGAGAAGCTCAATATCAATCTGTAATTATTATGTGCTATTTGTGTGAAAATTGTTAGCTGAAAATCAATTGAAATGTGAAACAAAATGGATAGCCATGGAATGAGAACATGATGGATCTGTTTTGCTGTTGCCCAACCTGGCCTAGGTGAACACCTGTGAGTCATTAGATACTGAGAAATCTGGGAAATTACATGTTTATCTTTAATGTCAAGATATGAGAATGATAGTCTGTTTATTTTTTAAGTTCACTTCTTCCACTTGATTGTGTTTTTTGAGAATTTACTTTTCTCAGAGGACTAAAAGACATGAATTCTTCACTTTTGAACGAGCAAGACTTGGCAAAACAGATAAGCATTTCTCTTCTGAGGCAACGGTTGCATAATTTTGTAAAATTTTCCAGATGCAGTTTAGACTTTTTTTTCCCACATTGCTGTGTATGGAAGGCAAAACTATTCTTCAGAGTAAATCTGGCTGGCATTTTACTTGCTTGTAGATCTCTTCATAATAGTAATGCCTAAAAGGATGCTTTTAGGAAGCTGCCTGTGTGGACCCTCAGCCAGTTCACTGTGCTCAGCTTTATTTGATTCAGGACTATGATCTGTTTATTGTAGCACTTTTAGTCCTCTGTCCCTTTTTTCCCCCTTCTAATGTGTCTATTGTGTTTTGAGGCAGCCCAGACTGTAAACTAGCAGAAAGGGATGACCTAAGCTAAAGGAGGCCCTGGGACTGAGGGTGTGTGATAAAATCAGAGTATAAACGATAATTACATTTTTAATATTATTATTAATATTAACTTTAAATTTTCAGTACATCATGGAGCCGTAACAAAGGACATGCAGAATGTGTTTGGGTTTGGTTTTTTTACCTGACTGAAGCCTAGAAGAAGACTTCTGACATGCTTTTAAAGTGTGAGGTGGGCATGGCTGTTCATAACAAGTCCATTAAATGAAGAGAACACAGTAAATGGTTGATACTAGAAATGCTCAGCCTTTAAAAATCTGGAGTGCCCAGTTTTGTCAATATGAGCTCTCAAGGGGAACTTGAGATGAAAAAGTGAGGTAGAAACGAGGGAAGCCTTGGGCAGAACAGCTGTGCCTTCAGTGCTTAAGCCTGGGTATCACTGTACCAAAGGTGCTGGGTTTTCACCAAATGCCACAAATTGTCTTCATCCCATGCTTGGCAGGGCTTGAGCTTAGCACCCCACAGTTTTGGTCATCTCACTCATATCTGCTCAGGCTCTGTGTCACTTAACCAGCTGCAATGCTTGGGACAAGGGTAGGCTGAATGTTTATAATTCTGGTTTTAAGAACTTAATAAATGCTGCTCCCTGCACTGTGGATGGATCATCCCAGAGCTCTTGCAGGAAGAAGAGATCACAGAAAGCTGGGACTAGAGTTTATGCTCCCATGAAGTCCCATTAACTCATGGGGATGCTCGTACTGACCTTGGTGACAAAATTACAGAATTAGAGCTCAGACAGAAAAACTCATTGCCTTGGCTAGACAATGAAATGCCAGCAGAAATAAATTATATTTGCTCATAGAGGGCTCTATCTTAGGCAGAAATGTTAGGTCCTTTGTACAAATATTTTAAGTAAATGTCTTTTTTAAGCAGATAGTCAGGTTGATAATGTCTCTTTTTCCTCCTTGGGGTTTCTGAAACTGTAGTTTTGTTGTTTTCCTAAGCTCTAATGTTCTAAGTGAGTGATACTCTTTTTCATGATGTTAATTGCAGCAAAGTGATACAGTTTAGGAAAACAGAGTATCTCCCCCCATGGCCAAAATACTTGGGTCAAAGAAGAGTTGCTTTGCTAGTTTTCACTGTACTGTTTAGACATGAAAGTAAGGCATGACCGAGAGTGGCAATTTACCTTGGCCCAGCTCTACCATGGATTTAGGTTCTGAACTAAAATTTTTGAATCTTTCTTTGGTAAGATTGAGTCAGATATCTAAATTACCATGGTTAAGATGGCCCAAATTAGAGAAGTAAAAAGGTTACCTTCACACTGAAAACATAAGCTCTTCACAAGAGCAAAATTCCTGAACCTTTCCATAATGTGAGGAAACGTTATGAAATAATCCTGTACCACCTTAACTCACCCAGACCCTGGGCCAGCACTGATTTTGCTTTTTTGTTGCTGCTGTTGTCTTGGTTTATGTTTTATTTACAATCCTTATCTATAACGCCTTGCAGGCATTATTGTCTCAAGCCATTATTTCAATTAAAACATTTTAGCTGGCTAATGATGAGTGGCAGGGGTAAAGGTGGCCAGAGCCAGGTTCAATCTCTCAGTGGCAAAGCAGTAATCAGATTGTGTTCATTAGAGCACAAACAAGAGCAATGCTATTAAATTGCAGTTTCTAGCACAGCAATGCAATAAAGAAGCTGTGGAGCACGAGGGAGAAATCCCACTGGTGCAAAATGGCTGTGTGGCTCTAGGTGAGGTCTTTTCCCAGGTCCTGCCCTCCAGGCTTACAGTGACGTGGAAACTATAACTAGTGCTGATGGCACTGAATTACAGGATGTGGTGGGGACATTTCTTAGAAGGACATCAGAGAACCCTGAGTATAAACAAGGAGTGTTTTTATTTGAATTTTTCAGTAATTAGGACTAAGCAACAGCAAACCGGATTCTTCCTCTAACTGATCTAGTGTTTACATGCTAGAAACTTAATTCCTGATTGAGGGAGTATTTTTTTTCTTTCCCCCACAGTTTACCTCACCTGCTTGGGGCATATTCCTCTGAGTTTCTTCTCATTGACCTCATTCACTGCAACTGTGTTGGCCACTAACTGTGGTGTTCTCCCCAAATGTCCTTCTGCAGCATTAACTGATGGATTTTGTTTCTCTGGGGACAGTGCAGCATTTTTGGCCAAATTAATTTATTTGCTGTATTTATTTTGCAAGTATTTTGCATGTATTCCTGAGCATCAAAGGTGGTAGGTCAGGGATACTGTACAAAGACATCTAATAGTGAGGGAAGTTGTATTTCCTGTGTGATCCCACAGCAATACCAGCTTCTATAACTTTTGTAGGTTTTGACAGATTTCCTGGTTTTTTCTTAACATTTTAGATACTTCAGATGGTGTTTTTTATTTTTTTTATTTGGGTTTGAGGGTTTTTTCTTTTTTTTTTTTTTTTTTTTTTTTTTTGAGACTCATCAGTTAAATTAAGAGAAGTTAAGTTCATGACCTCTCTGGTCTTGTCTCTCTGAGACTTATATTCAAGATCAAGAAGAAGAATAGAGAGATTACTAAAATAACAGCTTCAATGTGTTAAATATCCATGGACATCCATCTGTTGAATAACTGAATAATTCTGTTAAAAATACTTGAGTTCATCTGCCTTAGGCCCTGAACTGAAGTCTTATTTGTCTATATATAATCAATTACGATGTTCCCTTTTTTTTTCGCTCTCAAGTCTTGTGAAACATTTTAGCATCCCACAATTTCCCCATTAACCCCAGGGCAAAGGACTGTGTGCTTGTTCTGCAGGCTGAGTGTTATCCCATTTCCAAGGTGCATTTTTGGACACATCCTCATGCTGAGCCTGGTGCAATGTTTGTTTTCTGCTCTGGACTGCACCAAGGCTGCCCTGCCCCCTGGCTCTGTTTGAAGCAGCATCTGCTACCTGACATCTCTGCACACTCAGAGATTTAGATGTGGCTGAACAGGTTGACAACCAGGAAAAAAAA
>VXBQ01011694.1:280850-363150 GCA_013400175.1 Phainopepla nitens | reverse complement strand
TTACATTTTAGATTCTTTAGGTTGTTTTTTTTTTTTTTTTTTTTTGGGGTTGGGGGTTTTTTTTTTTTTTTTTTTTTTTTTCTTCTTTTGAGACTCATCAGTTAAATTAAGAGAAGTTAAGTTCATGACCTCTCTGGTCTTGTCTCTCTGAGACTTATATTCAAGATCAAGAAGAAGAATAGAGAGATTACTAAAATAACAGCTTCAATGTGTTAAATATCCATGGACATCCATCTGTTGAATAACTGAATAATTCTGTTAAAAATACTTGAGTTCATCTGCCTTAGGCCCTGAACTGAAGTCTTATTTGTCTATATATAATCAATTACGATGTTCCCTTTTTTTTTCGCTCTCAAGTCTTGTGAAACATTTTAGCATCCCACAATTTCCCCATTAACCCCAGGGCAAAGGACTGTGTGCTTGTTCTGCAGGCTGAGTGTTATCCCATTTCCAAGGTGCATTTTTGGACACATCCTCATGCTGAGCCTGGTGCAATGTTTGTTTTCTGCTCTGGACTGCACCAAGGCTGCCCTGCCCCCTGGCTCTGTTTGAAGCAGCATCTGCTACCTGACATCTCTGCACACTCAGAGATTTAGATGTGGCTGAACAGGTTGACAACCAGGAAAAAAAAAATCCTTGGCAAACATCTCTTTTGTGTCAAAATAAATACAGGGAGGAAAAGGTTGGCAAATTCCATGAATTGAAGGAAGTTCTGCACTGAGACCTGCAAGTTAATACAGCACAAGAACAGTGGCAGCATTTCTTCCTGCTCAATGTACAATTTTAGTCAGAGGGAGGAATTTTTATGGTTACAAGGTGAACAATTTTTTTCTGTCAGCCATTTTAGAAGCTGTTAATTGAATGCCTGTGGCTTAGAACTTTCTTCGCTCCCTCTATGAATTAAACTTTAGAATTTGGAGATGATTTTTGTAATTACATAAATGAGAGAAGTGAATTTTTTCCTAGAAAGGAGATAAGAAATATGGAGGAACATGATAAAGTCATGAGTAATACAGAGAAAGTACAACAGGAACGCCTTCGGAAATTTACAGCTTTTCAGAGATGGAACTTCCAGTCATGTCCTGTCTTGTGGTTTTTTGTTGAAATGCTAAGATTAAAAGGTGTTTCAGTAAAATTGCTGATTCCAGGCAGAATAGAATGGTGTCCCTAAACTTCAATCAGTTTTTTAGAAAATATACTTTAAAATATTCTTTAACTAATCGAATATATTTGATCATAGGGCTACATTGTAGGGCACGTGGAGGTCAGATGAAAAATGAGACTCTTCTCACATTTGTCAATTCAAATACAAATATAAGAATTGTTATATAATGAATATAATTTTTAAAAATATATATAATATATTGTATATAATACAAGTATATGTAATCCAAATATATATATATATATATATATAAAAACATATATAATAAAGGTTGGACTCTATTATCTTGGAGATATTTTCAAGCTTAATGATTCTATGATTCTGTAAAATAGAAGTTTGGATTTTGCCCTAGCATACATGTTTAAGATTTTTTGTTTAGAAAAAAAGTTAAAAATCTGAATTAGTCATTCTCTCGGGATAAGGAAACTGTTGATGTTAGGAAGTGAGGTTGTAATGAAGCTGTTTAGTGAAATGGTGCAATTTAAGGTGTTTAGTAGGTACGGAGACATCAAACAAGAAAGAAGTAAGTTGGAACTGAAGGTGAAATAATTACTGTGATGATTACATCTGAGTCCAGTCTGTGTGAATGCAGAGTGCTGCACGATGGGGAAAGAAATGATTTTCGTGACATGAACTTGCATTATAAGATTCTGGGGGAGGCAATCTCCCACCAGGATCTCTGGGTGGCTGCTGTTGGTGCTGGGTTGCCGTGGTAACAGATGGAGGCTTGCCTGGTTAAGCATCCTCTAAACACGGTGGTATTTTCAGTCTGGGGCTTCAAATAATCATCTTTGCTTCTTTGTTGTTTGCATTAATTACCTACCTGTTGGTTCTTTGAGCAGAACTGCAGGTGAGGCTGCTTAACTGTTTGATTTCTGCTGTATCTCTCTATATTTATTTATTTATGGCTCTCTGTGGCCCCTTGCAGAAAGCTGACATGCGCTGGAAACTGGACCCAATTTCTATCTTCTGTGAAGTGGTGGCAAAAGTGGCTGAGCCCTTCTATTGCAATTCAGATCTGATTCTACTGAAATGCTCCTGGGGACCAGGGAGGCTGCCTCTGGGTGATAAAACACTGTGCATAAAATAGGAGCAATAATAGCATCAGTCACAGTTTTGGATGGCTTTTGCATTTGAATGCAGCTCTTTGCCTTGCTTATGAGGAATGGGGGCAATACCAAAGATCTGCCTTTTGTTAGTGATGTGTTAGAGAGGCAGGCAAGCCAGAGGCAGTGCTGGAATGTGAAACATGTGAAGGGTTAAACTGCTCAAGAGGAGACCTTATATCACGTGTGACTGATTTTTCCAGGCTTTGCTTCACAGGTATTGTGTGTGCTCTGTTTGCAGCAACTGGGGCACAGAGAGACCACTCTGACTCTTGCCCAGAAAAGAGGCTCTAGTTTGTGGGGTTTCCTGCAGCAGTTGTTAATTTGTGAAAAGCAAACCTCAATCTCGTGCCCCAGGGTTCACATTCTGGTGTTCATTTCCATTTTAATATGCTTTTGTTGCTGTTGCTGGTGCCTTACCTGCCCTTGTACCACTTTGGCTCAGAGCTCTCCCTGCACAACATCCAGTCAGCTCACTGTTATTACAGTGACAGTCCAAGAGCCCATCTGGGGCCTTGGGTCCAGCTCCAGGAATAGGTATGGAGTGATGTGGCAGTACTGTGATTCCCAGTGGGTGAGATACCAAAACCAGCAACATTCCCACCTGTCACTTGCACTGTAATGTGGTCTCTGTCTCCAGCAGCCTTGAGTTACCCTGTTCTGTGTGTGCTAGGAGACCTGCTCTGGTCCTTTGCTGTGCCCTCTGACCCTCCTGAGCTTCTACCTTTGCTTCTTCCATCTTTTTCCATCTGTTACATGTTTGTGATGATTTCTGCAGCAAACTTGGGACCAGAACAGTGAAGTGGCTGAGAGGAAGGGGGGAAAGCACCAGCCCATGAACTGCTCAGGTGATGCTCAGTTTGGGAACCCTGCAGACTGCATCTTCCAAGCCCCAAGGACACATCCCTCCCCCTGCAGAGGTCAGATCTGCTGGAGGATGGGCATGGACAGGGCAGTGAGATATTAATGAGCCCGATCCTTCCCTCAGCATGGTTTTAGTTTCTTGTGTTTGTTTCAGGAAAGAGTAAACTCTTGTCCATCTTTAACAGCTCCATGTGTGAATGTGTCAGGGGGTGGGGAAAAGTTGGCACATGCCCCAGAATAAACAGTGGGGAATAAATGGTAGGTGTGATCAGGTGGATGAAAGGTGCAGGAGGGAACAAGGAGGGGGTACCTGGGCTGTGAGTCAGCTCCATTTCAGTGGAATCTACAGAGTTATCCTTTCACAAACTTCTCTGTTGGTTCAGCTCCTGGGAATAAACTGCCTTTGTTGCACTGAAATGTTTATTCATTAGATTTTAATAAAGAAAGTCAAATCTCATATCCCTTAATCACTGTTAGTAACTGAATGCTATTAATTGATTACTCAATACCTGTTAACATGAAAAGCCAGCAGAGACCTTCAGTGACAGCAGGCTTCAGTTTATGCCTTCATTCTGTAAATTGTTAATAACTACTATTGATTGTCTCCTAACTGATGAAATATTTGTATTTTTTCAGAAGTAACTTCTTTTTTCTTTAACAGATAAGCCAGATTTATTTAGGAGTTTCGTTGCTTATTTTTCCTCCAGAAGCCAATCTCTCTTTGCAAGTTGTTTGAAGGGGCTGTCCATGTTTACATACCATGTCTGTTTCTGTATTGTGTTTTTCCTTGGAATCTTCAAATATTTTTGAGTGTAGTCAAGGCCACTGATCCAGCCATATGTTTTTGCAATATAATTTCCTCAGTAGGAGGTACAGAAAGAACTTTATCAATTTCATTACTGTTTTTCTCACCAACACTTATGTGAAAACCCAAGATAAATAAGCCCGTGAAACTAGGAAAAAAAGAAAAGGTAGGAGAGTATGATGTTTTAATGGAAACATCTGCAGCTTCAGAAAATATCAAATTGTTTAGATAGATAGGTCTACATTCTTGTAACTTTTTTTCCTGTCTTTTGTTTTTTAGATGGGGAAAGAAAGAACTTAACTGCAGCACATTGCAGCAATTTCACTACAGGGCTAGGAACAGGACTGGGTTCTCCTACTCCCAGTCCACGAGTTGGTGACCAGAATGTTCTGTAGCCTCTCCCCAGGACTGCTATATTTTCTTCATTTTCATTTCATTCAGTCCTGCCTTGTTAGCTTGGGCCATCTGTTTTTGCTGTCAGTGCTTTTTGCCATTTCTTTCATGTCTGCTTTCTCCTTGGAACAATCTGCTTGGATGACAACTCAAAAACTGCATGTACTAGGACACACAGAGGGAGCTGATTGCATTCTCATGGTAACAAGGCAGGGAGCCAGAAAGGATAGATAAATTATGATGTGTGAGTGTGGCTTCCAGCCTGGCCTCTTGCTGAACTTTATTTATCACATCCTGTTGGTTCAGAAAGATGATACAACCTGCTAGAATATAAGTCTTGTCCAACTAGAAATTCACATATGGCCAAAGAAGCACCTCAGTTTATTTAAATCTAAGTTTGTGTGCTGAAGTAAAAGGCAGAGATGATCTTAGGAAGTTGAGAGGTTGTGGGCTGGATTCCCTCCATGTGCATCCTTTCTAGTTCCCTTCATTCCCACAGAAGCTTGACACACTTGCTGCAGGGCTTGACACTGATGTTTTCCACTGCACTTGTGAGGATTCATGACATCACAACTAAAAAGAGATATTGCCTCCTCTATTTTTACTGTTCCTTCACTTGGGTGTCTCAGCTTTAAGGGTTGCAAAATGGAAATAAAATGTATTAAAAATGGATGAGGAAAAAACCCAATTTTTGGGGTAGACTTACTCATTCTTTTAATTCTTGTTGCCACACACAGCTGCATATTCTGTCTCTTCTTGTCAGACCACGTGTTCTTCCGGAGATGAAACCTGAGACCTGCCTGTGTGGGAACTTTGCTACTGTACTTCAAAATATTCAGAACTGGAAAGCAGAGACATAGAACAAGTGTCAGGAAAACTTCACAAATTTAGGACAGTCCTAATAATACTTCTTCCTTTGTTGTTGTTGTTGTTGGGGTTCTAAAAAATGAAGTGTTGGGGAGGACAGTTTTCTTTTACAAACAGTGAAGTTTATAAGTTCTCTGCCTGGCTGGGTGACCATCGTACCAAGTGCTGGCTGATGCATCAGAATTCCTGAGCATGTGGTGCAAAACTTGCTCAGCACATGTAAAATTGGACAACAAACTGTTTAATTAGGTGGCTTCAGTTCCACTTAATGATTCTTGGGTGTTGAGGATTTTAATTCTACCACCTCACCACTCTGGCATAGTGTTTGGCTGAAAAATTCAGGATCTGGATGGACAGCTATGAGAGTGTTTACGTATCAAATCACGAATGCTGTGCAGTGCATATACAGAAGTATTCTTTAATTGCTGTTCTTTTTATCTTTTAGGTCTCTCAGCAGCCAAGCTACTGACTGAGTCAGGCTTGAATGTGGTGTTGCTGGAAGCCAATGACCGAGTTGGTGGAAGAACTTTCACTGTGAGGGTAATTATCCCCAGAGCCATTTATATACTACATACTCATACTTACAGTTTGTGCCATGTGGAGGGAAATTTCTAGAGTACCAGCAGGTGAGAAATTTCCTGATGGTGTAGCAGTAAGAGTAAGGAAAGACTGGCATGATGGTGGGGACAGAATATTTCTGTGATTTCTGGGCTCTGGAGTCACCCATGTGGGAAGGAGAATGTGATGAGCTAAGTTTCAAAATCGTTTCAAAATCATTTCCTGGGGAAGGACGCTGCAGAAATCTCTTTGGAAGGAACACCCATGAGGCCAGCCATGCTGTGAAGAGTGTTGAACTGAGCTGTGACATGGCCCATGCAGAGTGGTGTAGGGCACAGGAGTGTCAGGGCTGGTTGGGAGCTGGAACCACCTCCACTCCTTTCTTCTGCTCTGTCTTGACATGGGACACCACCTCGCACTCTTTCTGTTAGAAAATCTTGCCTGTGCTGCTTCCTAGGATGGTGTGTTTTAAACTGGTCATTGGTGAGATGACTGACTGAGCAAGTGCTGCATGGATGTCCCTGCCTCTCCTCTCTCTGCCTGCCAGGCTCTTTCCTCTTTTTAAGGCTGTAATGTGACAATGAGTCACGTTATTCTGGTTATGAACTCCAAATTATAATCATCGTGCTGGTTATGAACTCGGAAATCACCATACCAGAATTTTACCAAAGAATTTGTTTTCCATGGGGAGGAGAATCTTAGCCAAAATGCTCTGGTAGTATTTAATTCATTCCATTCCTCTGGATTGCTCTTTTAACTTGTGTGCTATTTACAAAGGGCTTATCTCTTTTGTTTTTGTTTGGTTTTTTTCCCTTCTTCTTTTTTATGTGTGTTGTGTGTGATAAACCAGAATAAGCAAGTTAAATATGTGGACCTTGGAGGGGCTTACGTGGGGCCAACACAGAATCGTCTCCTGCGTCTCTCTAAAGAGTTGGGAATAGAGACATACAAAGTGAATGAAGTTGAGCATCTGATACATCATGTCAAGGTAAGAGGTGCTCTCAAGCTGCTGCTGTAAACATGAGCATTGTTGTGATGTCTTTTCTCTTTGTTTTCCACTCTTGCTGCAGTGGAGAACACCTGTTTGAGTATGCAGCATCTGTTTGTTGGTTGAAAAAATAAGTGTGCTGATAATAAAATCACCAACAAATTACTATACTAGTACAAATTACGACAGGCACACATATTTATGGGTGTACCCTGTGGGTGCATCCTGTTAGCTCATGCCTTGGTTCAGGTCTCACCTCATAGCTGAAAGCTCTTAAAAAACTTCCTTGTTTATGAGCAGTGCAACTGTGACTCTTCTGTGCAGGTCAGCTCTGATATGCACTGGCCAAGGTGTCTGAAAATCCCTTTCAGAAGTCCTGGGTGTATCTCCAAGCAGGCTGAAAGTCTCTCAGGATGGGCTTCCTGAAGCAGTGACAATTATTATGCTGACAGAAAGAAGTGAGAGGTTATGTCTGGTTTTGCTGATGGGGAGACTTAAAATGCAGAGTAGCAAAACAGTAACTGCAAAAGGCTCTAGGAATCAGACAGTCTTGTGGAGGCAGATCTGAGAGATCTGTTCATGGTCTGAAATAGAACAGCTATGGCAAAGCTGTTAAAAAGCCCACGTATTCTCAGTAGTCATTCTCCAAAAGAGCATTCTTTCTCCTTTCCTGATACAGACCAGTGTTGCACTTGCACAGAAAGGAAACTTTCCAGATTAGACCCAAGGAAGTTAACTCTGGGTTTCATTATATGCTTAGGAAAAGCCATTGTGCAATGACTGGCAAAATATTTGTCAGTAGTTGGTGTTTGATCAAAGGTTAAAGAAGACATTGAAAGTTTTTAAAACAGCAATAGAGAGAAGGTGTCCTGTCATGTTTTCCATTATTTTTTGTGCTCAATTTTTATAAAAAAGAAGAGTGTTCTCAAAGTGATTTGCTATGGTGACTGTCTGTAATTATCATTTCTGTGGTAGAACTAATGGATACATCCACACTGCTCTCTTTTGTGTGCCTCTGGCATCATCTTCAAAGCCAAATTTTCTGTTTGTTCACAGTATTTAGTCTTCAAATCTCCCCAACAGCAACAGAAGGTAATGCCACAAGAGGAAACACTTGACATGGCCAGTCAGGATGCCCAGATTTTCAGGGCAACCTGCTGTCCTAGCATGGTGAGATTCCAAAAAGCTGCCAGAAATCACTGTTTCATGGGTTGTTCCAAGTCAAGTGTTGAAAATCTCCAAGGAGAGAGATCCCAGCTGCTGGCTGAGTACTCCCAAGCCATGCTAAGAGCCTAAAGGTTGTATGGAAACAGTTTGTAGGCTCAATTGCCTGTAGGAGTTCCTGAAGAGAGGAAGGAAAGAGCTGTGTACCAGAACTCCCTGGTAGCCAAGCAAGAGGTAAAGAGAAGAGATAATTCCATAGTCAACAGCAAATCCTTTGCATTTCCTGATTTCATTCATTTAAAATCCTTTATTTCCATTTTTCTTCTGTGTTTATGCAATAGTGGGGAAGTATTAGCATAGTTGAAGAATGACTCAGTTAAATAATTGGTATGTGAGCACTATATAAAAAACATATGCACTGTCTTATGGCCAAATCTTCAGCATTTCATGTACCTTCAGCACATTCCTCACAGGTTTCTGAGCCTTGTGCCTTGTCCATGGTTTCCCTGAAAATGAACAGTGCTCATGTGCTCCTTGAAATCTAAGCAGTGCTCCCAAGTTGTAGATTCACAGTGCACAAAGGGCTGTGTCCTCTGTGTTAAATTGAATTCACATGCTGACCCAAGCTTTGTGACTGGGGCCAAGTGTAATTAAATTCTGGACCAGAAAATTATCTGAGCCCAGAGAGGCAACGAAACCTAAAGGTTTTAATTCTTCTTTTGCTAGGCAAAAATCAAGCATCACAGTGCATCTTGTAAAATCAGCCGCTGTTTTTACTTATACCCAAAGGCAAAATCAAGCCTTTCATAGTTAATTAAATTCATTTTAGAGGCTTTTTAATACAAGTAATATATGCAGCTTCTTTGTACTACAGAATGAAAAGAATGTATTTTGTTGATCTCTGGGTGGGTCTCTGCTAATTAGGCTTTACCAACTTGATTGGGTTGCATGGTTCTTTCCTCTAATCTTTTTTAATGCCAGGTTCTATTGTGAGATTATTTTGGGTCTTGCTTATATTGCGTGTGATATCTGCACGGAAACTCAAAATTATGTTTCTTGCCCTACATTTTTTTTCTTTTCGCTCCACTTGTTAAGCAGCCTTTTCCATGGTCTTTGAAAAGAGATTAGTATGTTCTTTTCATTTTTGTAAATACTGGTTCATCAGCCTTAGTGAGAAAATTAGTATAGCTCTGTAAGTAGTATTTGGTAGGCAAATTGCTGCCTGAACACCATTGGTTTTTCAATAGCCTAACTGAAATTAGGTTCATAAATCCAGATTTAAGAAGCAAAAGCAGAACTGTCTGAGAAGTCATCATCTTCTAACAGTTTTCCCACTGGACTCGTAGGCAGACGTAAAATCTGTAAAAATGCTTCTTAAAATGAGATAACTTCTTAGCTGCCCAGGAGAGGATTCAAAGGCCTACCTTAGACATGCAAATTTGCAATTTTTGACTAGTGGTGTTTGTTTTCTTCACCAAAATGAAGCTTTTGTCTTTTAAAAAAAGCAAAGCTAAGAGCATATAGTCCAAGTAAGTTTCACCATGTAAGAGTCCCTGGAAAGACTGAAATATGAAAACGTGCCAATTATTGTGAGGTTTTAATTAACAAATTTTCCTTGTTCATTCAAGCTGTACTTCACTTCTGTGGAGTCTCACTAGCCATGCCAAGTTCCTGCATTTTAAAACACAAATTTACCATATTTTCAGTCGTAATGCAGGTTTATGGTCCAAAATAACTGTGGAACTCGTTTGCTCTGCTACCCTAAATCTCTGTGAGGAAACATTTCTTTATATGAATGGTTTGCCCAGTGAATGTTTTGACATGATTCCTTTATGTACTGTGAGGATGATCTACTCTTTGTCCAGCTGTAGTGCCAGCTGAACATCCTCTGATCCTATTTTCTACTAGATCTTTCTATGGGGTAATGCCATTGATGCTTCCTGGTAATTCCTTATTATAAAAAAATGGTAGAAACACTTGTTCCTTTAATCTCTGTGTTGTCTCAGGGCAGGCTGTGGATAGTGCTAACAGCTGGCTGAGGTAGCTGGCTATTTTCACAGCCTGTTGCACCTCATGTGTTTATAATTGAGTCATTTCTTTAGCACCAAAAAAGCTCCCTTGCCATGGCACCCATCCTGGGGGTCTTTCAGGTTAAGATGCTGGGAGAAGCATGAAGCATCCCCTTCTGAGTCACTGGATAAGTCCTTGACAGCAACGTGACTTAAACTCAGTGGAGTTCCCTGTAGGAGGATGGAGTTTCCTCGTGCTCATCCCTCTGCCAGCAGTGCTGGCTGGAGGTGTCTGAATGCACGTCATGTCATGGCCACTTGAAGTTTGGCACCACTTTCATATAAAGGATAAATAATTGACAGCTCTGGAGAGAGTGATAATGTGAATCTTGCCTGCAGTGCCTCATGAAGGTGAATATTTAATCCCATGCACACAGTACTTTTAACCAGGACCTCAAATCTGTGCTGATTTTGCCAGGCTACCTACTCATCTACAGTAGACTTGCAGAACAAAATTTTACAGCCCTCTTGGGTGTCATTCATTTTCATCACTATTGTGCTCATTAAAATGTGGTTTGCAGTGGTCTTGTTCATGAATTAGAAATATGATGGTTGCGTTGTATTGGCATTTAATTAGCAGCTGGATAAGTGACTACTGTATCTAAAGCTACAGAATTTAGTGATGTTTCATCTGTGATATATTCACTGAAGCTAAGCAATATTATTTATTTAAGCTTTTCACCTGCCTTGTGTGCAAGTCTAAGGGCAGTATCTTCTGGCATACTCTGTAGTATAGAACATAGCTGCTTAAATGGATTTTTGAATGACTAGATTAAAGTGCTTTCATTGTTCATATATTTCAATTAGAGTGCAGTCAGAGAATGGAAAGACTCTGAGACTCTCAGTAACTATTAGCTTAAGTGAGGTGAAATAGCCTTGTGTCTTTTGTTTTCTCCCCTTTTTGCTGACAATTTGTAAACAAGAATTTGGGGAATTTGAGAAGAAGACATGAATGTTGAAGAAGCCAGGCATCTGGTGTCTTGAAAGAGAAGCCAAGTAAATTCAACGACATTTAAATTGCTGCAGGGCCTTGATAGTTTCACATGTCATTAGTGGAACACAGTTTTATGTTATTTTAACTCTTTACTCGAGATGAGAGTGCAGACATCCCTGCCAGAAGATGCTGTGTCATTGTCACACTCACCTGTAGCTTCAAAAGTGAGTCTGAGGTTGACCAGGCTCAAGTTAGTGAAAACATCTTCCAGACCCCCCCAGAAGGGATATCCTCCAGTCAGAGAGTGAGGAGCAGCTTTTGGCAGGAGCAGAGGAAAAGCTGGACTTGTTTGGTCTCACTGGACCTGCCCTGTAAATAGAGGAGCATCTTCCCTTTTCTCCATGCCAGCAAGCTGTCTGTGTTTGCAAGAAGAAATTTCCTAATTAAGACTTTTTAAATTAAAATATAGATATTTGTATTACAGCAGCTTAAAAGAAGCAATTATGGACAGCAAATCTGCAAAGTGATCTCTGTCAAGAGGGGCTGTAAAGCAAGGTCTTGCCAAGGGTGCTTATTGATCAGGAGGATTGAATGGAAGGCTGGAAGCTGTGATCTAATGGTAACATGAGGATGAAAGCAGTAGGAAAAATGAACTGTGAATAAAGTATGCATTTCTTAATTAAATTTGAGGGGAAAAAAATCTTCCTGAGTCTTAGCTTTCCCAGACTTCACGGTCTGTTCGTGAGGAGACAAGGAAAAGGACTTGTGCTCCCCCCTAGATTATTTAATTCAGGCTGCTGGGATAAAAGCTTCAATTGCATCTGATTGTAGAAGTGAATTTTGTTTCCCTGGAGAAGCTAATTAATGTCTACAGGAAAACAGAATTAGAGAAATGTGTGTTTAATACTGGAACAACTGGCTGAGCACACTGGGTTTCACATGTCTGTAAAATTTTATGTAAGTTTTCATGTTTTTAGTGACCCCAAAGTCATGTTCTGCGTAAATGCAGTGTTCTAGTTGTGGGACAGTGTGTCTACTCCGTTTTACTGTGGGCAGATGCTCTTTTGAAGGCTTTCTTTCAAATCAAGCTCCACTTTTGTTTTCATTTATTTATACCCCATTTATCTGCTTTTTAGAAGGGAAGGAACATTTTTCTTAAGACTAATTCTAGAAATACTGGAAAGTTTTCAACTGATTTTATCCATTTTGTTGACTGGTTTGATTCAGGTGTTGAAAGCCACATGCAAGCCCAGTATCAAAGAGTATTTAGAAACAAAGTCCCTATAAATCTGTGCTTCATAAGATACCTTAATGTTTTTTCTAAAGGTTTTTTTGGTGTCTGAAAACAAAAACTAAATCTCTGTCTAGTAGGAAGGAGAGTTGGTTAATATTTTCCGAGCTGATTGGAAAAAAATAGTCATGTATATATATATAAATATATTTGTATATAGACTTTAAATTCAGAGCAGATCCTCAAGGTCCTCAATTTTACTTTTTGTATCACTTTGGAGGTGTTTCTCTAATTCTGCTTTTTTCAAATATGACAAGTATTTAACAGATTGCATGACCAGCGTGGAAGATGGACTTTATTTATAATACAACAGAAACAAATTGTTACAAATTAGTTCCATATCAGAATGCATATTTCAAGCTACTGTGTCTGGCTCTGCAACACTTAAAATGGAATTAGTTTTCTTAATGAAATTCCCAAGATGTGTTGGCATCCACAGCTGATGAACTCAAATTAAATATTGAAAGATATTTGGAGGTCATTTTGGCATGTCTTAATGTTCTAGTTTTGCACCATCAATTATACAGCTTTTTTTCTGCTGCAATTATATTTTCTAACCTTCTTAGATCTCATATCTTCTTTCCTGTGGAATATCTGTCAGTACAGTAACCAGCTGAGCATTTGAGATCCTGAACAGTTTTGCAATGAAGGGAACTTTAATGAAGCTCAGCTCTGTTAGAGTTTCTAACTACGTTGTAAAATCTCTCTCATTTTGGTCCAGCTACTTGCTATTTTTTAATTGAGAATTACGGTTATACACGAGGCTTAGTCTCAAAAATGTCTTGTTAGATGTTGAAAAACCAAAAAAACCCCAACCAACCAACCAACCAACCAACCAAACCCCCATCCCCCAAACCAACAAACAAACATACACACCTCCCAGAAAAACCCAAAAAGCACTCCCAGAAAAACCCAAAAAAGCACTCCCAAAAAAAAAAAACCAAACCAAAATTATACTTTTCCATAAGACAGCAGATGAGAAATGGCATCTGAGCCAGGTACAGAGTTACAGCCTGAAGTGATGCTTTTCTGTTTCTGATTTTCTTTGTCACAGCTTGGGGTCTTACGGTTCCTGAGCCTTGTGTGAATGACATTACTGGGATTTTAAACTGAGAAACTGGGGTGTGTGTGGTGTACCAGGGCTGTGAATCAGCAGAGGGCACTACGTGCCAATAAATCTGTGTGGCTGGGAGTTAACATGCAGAGTGACAGTCTTGGTGAAGTGAGCATCAGTTAGTCCAAGGTTTAGATGGTTTAGCTGAGGGAATATCTTTGCTCAGTGAGAGCTGACTTTATAAGGTGTTTGTACTGTGCTATGAAAAATGCATGGATCATTGTCACCAGGGGCTTCAGTTCACAGCACTGCATCTCGCTGTGGCACTACCTGGGTACATAATGTTTAGGGGAGCCTGAAGTTGTTCTGGGCCTGGAAAAGCAGATTTTCTCATGAGAATCCCACTCTGCATTGAGATACTGATATTTCCTGGCAGTTCTTTCTCAGCTAAGTGTTTGCTCACTGTCACCTTCACAGGAGAAGGCACATCAGATCTGGTCCCTGTGCCCCCTAAGTTCTGGGGCTGATATTCAGGGGGCTACTGATATTCTGTTGTCATGTTGTGGGGTTTTTCCCCCCCTTAATAACTCATTTCTTATGTCAGCTATTTGACCTGAAACAGGCCTGATATATAAAGAAATCTGAATTCTGCACGACTTACACGGGTCCATCATAACTCAGCCAAATGTTGGTTGACATGAAACAGATGGCTGAGAAAAATCTATTGGGAATTGTAAAGTTTGTGACAAACACTGGGTTTCTCATTTCCCTGCTGGTTTATTGCTGGGACAGCTGGATTGCATGAGTTTCTTCCCTTTAGTTTCAGCTTCTTCAGTGGGCTTTAGCCCCCACTGCAGCAACAGCCTTTGTGAGCAGCAAGTGATGCATGCAGTGGCAGGTAGATCTGCAAGTGCTGATGCTGCCGTTGTGTTTTTTTGAAGCATTGCAACTGGCATCATGAAACCATTTCTAAAATTTTATATAGAAATAAAAAAAGGATAAGAAATACTTCTGAGCATCATTGAACTGATGTGTTGAAATACCGTGTCGAATGATCAGAAGGGATGATTATTCTTGATGGTTCTATACAACTCTGATTTAGGTGTAAAAATATTTGAAGAGGAAATGTTTTTGTGCATCTTGGGGCATGGGAGTGCCTTGTTATTCTCTAGAGATTACACACCACCAGGAGGTGCAGAGAATGCTATTCCCAGCAAATAAGCAAATTTTGCCTAAATATCAAAAAGGTTTTTGTGTTTGCAAAAATGCAAATTCAGCACAAGTGAAGCTGAAATGTTTTGGTTTGTTGGTAACTACTCAGAGCCATCTGTAGTCTTCCTTTACTACTGCTATTTTTGTTTCTATGTAGAGCCTAGTCTGGCAGTCTCTTCTCAAAAAAAATTCTGATTGACAGCTCCTGGAGTTTTGTTTGTGCAAGAAATAAGGATCAGGCCTTAGGAGATGCCTTAGGAGCTCTTGAAAGTAACTTTCACAGGAAACCCGCTAACTTTGATGACTGTTTTTATTTTTTTCAGGTAGAAGTTTGTTCCTGTTCTTTATGAGACTTACCACCCCACATTCCTACACAAGAGACATACCCAAGATTTTCCTTTTGGCAGTTCAAATGCAGTGAAATAGAAGAACAGTAAACCAGAAATATGGTTTGTGTGTCTCTTAGCCGTGCGCTCATGAGGAAGCACCGCTGGGAATTCATAAGACTTGAGTTAACTCAGAGGGGATAACTGGGTTAGGGTTGCCTCTGGCAGAGCAGGAAGCTCAGAACAAAATCAATAATTAGAATTACCCATTCTGATGCTGTCCTGGTTTTCTTGAGCACAGCAGTGTGCTTGTTTCATAAACCTAAATTTGGGAAATAGCAGGTACTTGAGACCAAACTGATAAGCTCTGGCTTTGGAATACTTACAGGATGCTGACACTAGTGAGGGCTCCAGAGTTCAGAGGAAGCCACAGTAAAACTGATTTCCTGAGACTATAGGGCAGTAATGGAATTCTAATATGCTCCAAATATCTAAAAGATAATTTTCAGCTCAGTTCAGATGTTATCACCTGGGACAGGAAGGCACTTGGTCTGAGAGGCTTTGCTCTTCTCTCATAGCCCTTTAGCAGCCAAGTATGAATTGATGTGTGCCCCAGTATAAATTGATTCCATGTGAAGAGATTCCATAATAATACCCAGATGTTCATGCTGGGACCAAATGCCTCTGATGAAGCAAACTTTTTCTGTTCATCTCCATCTACAGGGATATATTTTCCTGATTCCAGATTTCGTTTTCTTTGTTCCAATATTTTCATACAGTTGAGCACAGAAGATGTAGAAATGTACTTTGATTTCACACTGAATGAAAAAAAATAAAGACAGCCCTCAGTTTTCTGAGTGAACATGTGCCATAATGTCCATCCTTAAATTGGAAGTGCTTGGTTTTCAACCTTGGTGCCTCTGGCACATGACGTGACTGGAGATCTACTCTGGCTGTGACAGAACTTCTGATTGAAAACTTCTAAAACTTTGATTTTGACATTGTAAATACCATGATTTGTCCTCCAAAGCACTGCAGAATTAAATTGTTGCCTTGTAGCTACTTCTCGTTAATTTACCAACGAGTTAAATCCTTTCCTCTCCATTTTGCTTTCTTCCTAACTTTCATTGCCTTGATGTTTTTGACAAGGATTCCATTACAGTCTTCTGTCCATAGAGACTAGGCAAAAAACTAGTTGCTTTTTCACTTCCTCTGACCTGTTTGGGAGTTTTGTAGACTAATTTTCTCTTATTCATGGTTTGATTTTTTTTTTCTTACTGATTTCTGAGTATCCTTATAATTGAATTAAAAGCCCTCAAAGTTATTAGCCAGCATTTTTCAAAGTTATATCTCATTTTGTTATTTCCAGACAAAGTTTTGAGTCTTTCAGGATCCCCTTGTGCCTTTTTACCATATCTTCTGGTGCTTGCAGACACCTGCAGATTTGAATAATATACTCTCTGTCCCTTCTTTCACAGTATTAATAAAGAGGGTAAATCAAATCAGGCCTGACATTTCTTTGAGTAAGTGATCTTTGGATACTTCTCTTCAACAACAGCTATTGTTGTTGTTACCTGGTTATAAATATTAAATCTTGGTGCAGTATAATTTTGTTAAGCCAGTGTAAATATTTTTTTAGTGGTGGATTGGTATAGCCCTGCATCAAATATCTATTTCAAGTTAGTACTTCTACTGTTTGACATTCAGGCTCACGCAGTGCACACTTAAATACATAATTTAATATAAATTTTGAAAAATAAGCTATGGCATATGGCCTTTATTATTTATCTATCTTATGGACCCCATAATGCATTGTGAAAAAACAAGTACCCACATAATGCTAATGAGCCTTTCTTTGTGAATTTTTAAGTCTATTAGGCTGCCATCCCTATAGTCAGCCAGGGAAATCCCATGAAAATAAAACAACTCTACCAATTACCTATTGTCTTCCACTCTTAATTGAGTTAGACTTTCTGAATATCCAGTAATGGTGATTTAGATACAAAAATTTGCAGCTAGAGGTCTTGGGCTGGAAGAATAAGTCTAATTAGTAAATGCTATATTTTCTGCAGGGCTGGTAATTTTTAGGTTTGATGAAACTATTTTTTTAGTGTATTATAAAGCTTACCACAACTACCTTTGTCTGATTTTGAAAGAAAAAAACCCCAGACCGCAAAATGCAATTAAGAGTTAAGTGTTTGCATGAAAAATTTGGAGGGAGAATAAATAAATGAATAAATATCTCCTTTTCAGTAGCAAATAGCCAATTTTTCAATTTTTTTTTTGTTAGACATCAGTCAAACAGTGCTGTTTCATCTCATTTTATTGGTCTGATGTTAGTGACTCTGCTGCAGGGTATTAGTCTGGTTGCCCAGAAGTGCCAAAGGTGAAGTTTTGAAGATAACGTATCAGTTCTGCACTGACTTGCTAAAGTCTGACTTGCTCATTCAGCTGTGTATCACACCTAAATTGCACGTGCAGAATATCAGGAATAACAGAATAACCACCTAGAGCTGGTTTCCCAGTTTCATGTTCAGGTAACCTTTGAATACCCCCGAGGATGGAAGACACCACAACTTCTCTGGGCAATCAGTGCCAGTGCTCAGGCACCCTCACAGTCAAAAAGCACTTCCTGATGTTCAGAAGGAGCCTCCTGTGTTTCACTTTGTGCCTCTTGTCCTGTGTCCTGGCCACACAGATAATGACCCATCAGAAGCTGTCACATGGATTGATTAAGTTTGTGCTTTTTGTGAACACTTAACCTTTTGGTGCCACTTCCCACGCGTGGAACGCGAAGTTTTTTTATGATGGTTTTGTTTGTTTTTCATCCTTTAGGGTAAATCTTACCCCTTCAAAGGCCCATTCCCTCCTATGTGGAATCCCTTGGCCTACCTGGACTACAACAACCTATGGAGGACTATGGATGAAATGGGGAAGGAGGTATGGATGAGGCACTGCAGCTGAATGAGCTCAGCTTGTCTCCATGAGAAGTAGAGGGAAGGGATTGGGGTGCAGACAGGCAAAGTTGCTCTGGCTTGAACAAACCCAGTGCTGGTGAGAGCAGCCAGACATTTTGGTACACACTGATGGCCAGAGCACATCTGAGAGTGGCCTCCTGGCAAGCTCTTCTGAATCCTGTGCTGCTGAGGCTGTCTGCATGCATCCCTTCGTTTCTCTGGTTATGGGAATGTCAAACTTTATGCCTGTGATTGACTTTTACCACTTCTCCTGATGATTTGGTAAGTAATATTTTAAGAGGCTTGCAGAACTCAAACATTTGCCCTTTTCCGCCCTCAAATTCAACTTGTCTGTTCTGGTTTGTTACCAGTAGTGTATGTTTTCCATTGACTGAGCTACAAGATTTGAGAAGAGATTGCTCTTACTTGTCTAGATAAATGTGAGAGATATGGAATAACGTAGGGACGTTTCTTAACTCTAAAATTGTTCTCTATTTTTCAATCTGAAAAAAAAATGAAGAATGTTAAAACAAGCAAACATACAAACCCCCTCCCCCAAAAGCATTCTCTATTAAGTTCACTGTGTTACCTGCCAGAAATTTTCAGGCTGAATTAGCATTTAAAGACAAGATTATTTGTATTTATTTGCCACTCATTCACTTGCTGATAAATACTTTTCTTTATGTCTCCTTAGATTCCCAATGAAGCTCCATGGAAGGCTCCACGTGCAGAAGAATGGGACAAAATGACTATGCAAGATTTCATAGATAAAACATGCTGGACAAAGTAAGAAACTTTTTAATATGGAATATAATGGCTTTCTTTTGTATAACTTAGAGCTACAAATAAGCATTACTGCTTTGCAAACTGGTATAGCTATCACTAAAATACATCCCTTTTAAAGAAAATGGGTGAGAAAGTCCTGTAATAATGGACCATGACGCCTGTCAGCACACTTATATTTCCCTAACTTTTTAGACCAAAAAAAAAAAAAAAGTATATATATATATGGGATATATGGGAAGGGTTATTTCTGAAAGCTTGGATAGTACCCTAATCTATTATGTGCCCTTTCCTACTCTTTACTGTGTGTTTAGCCTTTCAGAGAAAAATGTTATGGTTACAGCAGGTTTTTGGATCAAACTCTTGATGGAACAATACACATTTATTCTGTGCTGGACCAGCTGATTTTACCAAGGTGCTGTAAAGATAACATTTGTCTTGCAGTGCACTAAATCACTTTAGCACTCATAATTCTATTGTTTAGTTGTTGCACTATATACTACCCAGGGAAACCAAAAATGCTGCCTGTTTTTACGTATATATCAAAGCAATTTTTCTTTGAACTTGCCATTCAACAGCATTTTGATTGTTTTTCTTCTCACTGAATGGGAAAAAAACAAAACAACCATTAATCCTGGTTGCTGTAGAGCAGATTGATTTCTACAGCAACCGCTTCAGAATTGCTGAGTATCTGACACGTGGCTGCCATGAGCTGAAGCTTGGTGAAGAAACCTGGTAGTGCCCACTAAAGCTGGTACTGTCATTGACATTTTTATGGGGCATTTTTATGGCTTCAGGCAGCCTCTAGAGAGCAACATGGCCTTTGTTGTGGGTGTTGATAGTTTGGTCAGGGAGAAGAATCAGTAGTGTTTTCAGACTGTTCTAGGAAAGTTGTGAAGGAGTTGGAGAAAGTATGTAAACAAGGCTTTGCACCTGGGGTCTGTGAACTTGTGGTACGTGAGAACTCATGGTGTTTGTCTTGGGATCTTTCCAAAGGTTATTGTTCTCCTTTACACCAATCCACCCTGAGGGGTGTCTCTAGTTGTCTTTGTTTTCCTTTGTTGGACCAATACGGTCCTACTTTGGGAACCGATATATAAAAGACGAGGTTTTCCTAATAAACTGCTCTTTTCCTGTCCTCCAACACACGAATATTATTGCCGCAGAGTTAACTCAACAGCGACATTTGTTGTTTGTGTTGGGCCTGTTGGAGTGAGTCCAGATGAGGCCACAAAGATGATCTGAGGTCTGGAGCACCTCTGCTGTGAAGACAGGCTGAGAGGATTGTACAGCCTGGAGAAGATAAGGCTCCAGGGAGGCTTTAGAGCACCTTCCAGTGCCTAAAGGGGTTACAAGAAGGCTGGAGAGGGACTGTGAGAAGGACATTAGCAATAGGACAAGGAGTTCTGGCTATACACTGAAAGAGGGCAGGGTTAAATTTGATATTTGCAAGAATTTTTTTACCCCTAGGGTGATAAGGCACTGGCACAGATTGCCCAGAGAAGCTGTGGCTACCCCATCTACAGAAGTGTTCAAGGGCAGGCTGGAAGCCACCTGGTCTAATGGAAGGTGTCTTTGCCCATGACTGGGAGGTTGGAACTGAAAGTGATAAAGGACATTCTAAGTTCTTTCACCATTCTATAGTTCTGTGATTGTTAATGGGCAACAGGCTGTTGTCCAAAAACTTGGAATATTCTGGTTCACAGTTTTGCTTTCGCAAGAGTGACAGATGCACAGAAGCATATAGAAAACCTTTCTCATTTGTACCATGGTCCTTATTGAGTAAAACCAAAAGGAAAATGTGTGCTGACAGCTGTCTGAGCCTCAGACAGGGTGAGGAACTGTGCAAGTGAGCAAAACACCACACACTGGTGCTCACTCAGTATCCAATAGCTCGTGTGACTGCAGTCATGTTTTTTCCAGCTCTGATGGAATAAGTCTTGACATTTTACCTGAGTATTGGCATAAGCTGAAGATGCTTTTCAGATTTTATATGTGCATCTTGGCTTGATTTGCTCGGTTTGCATAAGATTGAGGTAACACGCTGCAGAAACTTCCCATCCTGGAGGGTAATGATCCAGAAGGGCAATCTTCTACTATTTGCCCTTATCTAACAGACTGTACAGGTTTGCTTTTGGCTAGAACTGCATGCTGGAAATATCCTGAGTGCTCTTGGTTGAAATCATACAGCCATTTCTAGATAAAACATCAGGAACTGAAAAGCAATGGGAGAAGGTGGAAGAATCTGGTAAAATGTAATCACCATGTAATAGCATCTGCTTATAAAATATTAATAAATACATATATATTAGGCAAAATACTTCATGGAGTTGAGAGTATTTTACAGTATGTGTTTATACAGATGAAAAACTTATAGAAATTCTCTATTATTTTTGGCTGTCAAGAATGAATTCAGAATGCACCCATTTTTCAGAAAATGAATCAGCTTTGTAGTTGAGTGGGACTTTGCATTTTTAGGAAAGAAAGAAGATGCCTTTTTTTTATATACATCTAGAGCTCTTTGAAATAGCATGTTAGAATTACCTTTTTTTTGAAAGTTTGAGGACCAAAATAAAAAAGAAAGAAGCAACCAGAAGTGGATTCTGCACTGGCTTTTATGCCTTATATATGGAGCATCTATAGAATCTTCATCCCTATCAGTTACAATGCAGTTAAACTGAGCATCTTCTGGTCCAGTTCGTGTCTCTTCAAATTCCTCCTCAGAGTGAAGGCAGAGGGAAGTATTTATTCATAACAGGAGGAATATTTCCCTGAACCTTAATTGACTCTTAGTCCACTCCAAAATCTTGTACAGGCTTATACAGTAATTTACAGTAGAGCTGTTGTGAAAGAACAGGTTACAGGACATAAAGCAGTGATCCCTTTTCAGACACAGGTCAACTTTCTGCTTCTGTGTTCATTGCCACTGGATACCAGGACTCTTTAAAATACTGAGTTGAGCTACCAAAAGTATCCTTTCCTTTCCCTTTTCTTGCCAAACTCTGGCATGAATGCTGTCTCTTCTGCTATGGCTTCCTAGGTATATTTCTTTCCTTGCTGTATTCCAGCTGCAAAACTTTCCCTGAACAGAGGATTGGGCAATGAATGGATCCTGACTAATCCATAGATCTTAGATAATTAGCTTAGAAAAGACCACTAACTTTTTTTATGATGGGTTTTGAATAATCTCAGTGCTGGGTTCTTGAGGGGACAGGCATTCAGCAGGGGCAGAGAGATGCAGATCTGGTTTGTAACCCAGGAACTGAGGACAAGGTGGTTTTGGAGTTCAGTGAAGACGGGAGGGCTTGCTGTGCTTAATCCTGATGACAGGCTAACTTTGCATTAGTAGCATAAAGTGGTATGATCTTGGGCTTTTGTGTCTCCCAATGCCTTAATTTGCCTGGAATACAGCAGTGTTTGATTGATATTTATTGCAGAGATACTTGAAAAATATTGCATGAAAGGAATTGGTAATTCCTTACTTCAGCTCAAATTAAAGAATCCTTTGCCCCCACAGTGAAAGAAAAGGTTACCAAAGAAAGGCTTCTGCCTACTCAAGAACATCTTGTCAGCATTATTCTGTTTTTAAATTAACTAAATTTCTTGTCTTTGTTGCAGAGCTGCCAAGAGTTTTGCAACTCTGTTTGTGAATGTGGATGTCACTTCTGAGCCCCACGAGGTCTCTGCCCTTTGGTTTTTGTGGTACGTGAAGCAATGTGGGGGCACAGCCAGAATATTCTCAACGACCAACGGGGGACAGGTACTGTCAGCCATCATCTCCTGCACTCTTGGCAGGCCCTGGTTTAACTTCATTCTTTTGCTGGTTTATTTTAGTCCAGAGATATCCATGACTTTTGAACCAGTAGCACACTGATAACTAGTTTTATTCATTTACTCTTTAATCTGGATCTTGCAAAACCAGTGTTGAAGATTGCTCCCTACTGAAGGCACTGCCCCCAGGGATCAGAGGATTTGTATCTGGCTTTTTTTCGGATGCAGATTAAAACATATGCTTTGCTTATCCACATTGAAAAGAGAAAATTATCCTTATTTCTGTTATCCTTAGCACTGCAAAAGCACTTAATGGAACTGTCAATGGCAGCTGCAAGTTAATACTGAAAATATAGCCCAGAGCTGGGTTCCTAAGATACAAATTTCCGAGCATTAACAGCATTAAGATTTTAAAATCAGTCTAAAGAAAATGAGCACCCCAGCTTAAATATGGTATTGCTTTGAAATGTTTGCAATCTGGTACATTAGAGCTGCTTCTGCATTTGAAGTGAGTAAAGACTCTGTTAGTGGTCTTCTACTTGAGAAGTGCAAATTTCACTAATTGTATTAGAAATTGATATATTTTTAGAAATGCTAATTATTTAATCATAAATAAAAATGCAAATACATTAACCATATTAAAATGCATAAATATGCATAGATAAGCAATTACTGCAGATAATTTAAGTTAAATATGTTTAATTAAATATTATTTGAATTCTGTGCTATGTTAGAGATGATTTAAGTTGGCTTGAATTACGTAGTGCAGCAGAAATTTTTGATGTGAGTTTTGTTACTTCTTACACCTTGTTATTTATTATGAAGATCAGGTTTCCTGCTTCTGATACACAGAGTGCTGCAGGGATGAGTGAATTCAGAGAAAGGTTTAAAGGTTTAAAGGTTTTGGAAGGTTTAAAGGTTCAGAAGTCTTGCTGATTCACACAGGCCTGTAGAATCTTTTTGAAGACCAGATTTGGAGAAGGGATTTTCTTACGAGGTTACTATTACTTTTAGTTTTCACTAGAGTTAAAATGGTGGTCAGATATGGGAAGGATTTGAGAAGCCAACAGAAAGAGAAAGTAAAGTGGGTACATGTCCAGGTGAGACTACAAAAGTTCCCAAAAATATTTTGGTAACAATGGAAGAAGGGAGTTTGTTTTGAATGCCAAGAGAAATGCTTGCCATGACACACGCTCCACAAGCACTGCTCTGCTGAGCTGTGGTTCTTGTGTTCCAGGAGAGGAAGTTTGTTGGGGGCTCTGGGCAGATCAGTGAGAAGATGATGGAGCGCCTGGGGGGGCGGGTGAGGCTGGGCAAGCCGGTGGTGCGCATCGACCAGTCCGGGGACGGCGTCATCGTGGAAACCCTGGACCATGAGTTGTATGAGGTAATGGCATGTCCAGTAAGAAATCATTCGTGGTGGGATGGGTGGCTACAAAGCCTTTAGCTTTCCTTTTCGACTTCTTCAAGGTCCTGTACAAAAATGCAGCAGAGATTTAAGTGACTACGACAGAAAGTCACACGTTCTCATTGTCCTGAGGTAACAGCAGCGTAGGAGCTTTAAAGTCATGCCTAAAAGCAAAGTGTGGGTTCAAACTTTTCCTTTCCTGGCACCTCTTTGTGTTCAGTTACCTTCTGAGTTAGAGGGCAATTGTAAGATGTAAAATGTAATTTTGCAACAAACTTTCAGTGAAAAACACTGCAAGCTTTGCTTTCAAGTTGTAGCAGAGGAGTCCAGATGGAAGGGAGACGAGTGGACTCTTAGAGCACAGTGCTTTCTTCTAAACACCAGGGGAAGGGCAGCTGCCCATCATTTGAACAGATGGCTGTTTATGTAATGCTTGTTTGTTATTTAATGAGCAGAATTTTGGAGGTTTTAGTTTTACAATTCCTATACTAAATGCCAAAATTACTTCACAAGATACACCCTGCAGCCTCCCCAGATGTCCATGAAGACCATTAGAGCAGTATACTTGGGCTGAAGTAGGGGAAAAAGCATTTGGCTTATGGATAATTTCTTTTCCAGGGCAAATACGTGATCAGTGCCATTCCCCCAGCTCTTGTTTTGAAGATTCATTTCAACCCACCTTTGCCCCCAATGAGGAACCAGCTCATCAACAGAATCCCCATGGGCTCAGTCATCAAGTGTGTCGTGTACTACAAGGAAACTTTCTGGAGGAAGAAGGGTATTGCATTTTAATTGAAAAGAATAGTAGTGACAGAGAGAGGGAAAACAGTACCTGGCAACAGAACAGACTCTTTGTTCAGAGCATGCTAAACCTTAGAAGGAGACTTCATATTCCTCTATGCCATGTTTGCCTTCCCCTGTGAGAAAAACTTGAGAGATGGGTTGGGAGGAGAGGGTGGATGAGGGAATAAAAAAAGGAGGTAGTCATGAAGGGAGAATTCATGGCTGTTGCTTATTGCCTTGATTGTTCTGCTGTCCTCTCCTTGGGTGGCTCCTGGGTATGAGATGAGGCTCTCTCACTTGTACAGGGATGTAAAGGTAGAAGTGATGTGTGATGGAAAGGTCTGCAAAAATTCTGCTTTCTGGATGGACTGGTCAGCATTAATTGAAGGAGCCTTCACACAGACATCCCCAGCTGGGCTTGTCATCCTGGGCTCCTCTTACATGCTGAATGCTTCCATCATGGCTCCTCTTTTGGAATTTACTGAATCCAAGGCAAACTGCAATGCAGAAACACCCACTTCTCATTATTTGACCTAATGAGCCCACATCTGTTTGCCTACAAGTATCGTCCACCCCCCATCTTTGTAGATGAATTTGAGGGTTCTGGATCCTGTCATGTTCTGGCTATTAGTCTTGGAATGGATCAGCAGGAGGTGGCTGAGTATTTCACAACTTCTTGGAAGCTCCTGTGTTTTGATTCATGGATCATGACAGCTTTTCCACCTTGTTCTTACCAGGGTATTGTGGTACCATGATCATTGAAGATGAGGATGCTGCAATTGGTCTAACACTTGATGACACTAAGCCTGATGGCAGCTATCCTGCTATAATAGGGTAAGAGACAAAGGAAGTGTCTTGTCTAGTTAATGCTTTTTATTTTTGCCTTAGAGGCAACAATTGAAGTGGAAAACCTGCTACTTTTGAAAGAAAATACTTAAAGAATAATTGAAAGTTGAGTTTCTCAGTGCATGGTGATGTTATATAATTGTTTTACCTCAACACTTTCCTCTATGATTTCACTGCCAATTAAAAAAATTAAATTCTCTCTTTCTACTTTTTATCACTGTTATCTTTTGCCTCTGTGGCAAAGTACAACTTGGAGAAGAGGAAAGGAAAGGAAAGGAAAGGAAAGGAAAGGAAAGGAAAGGAAAGGAAAGGAAAGGAAAGGAAAGGAAAGGAAAGGAAAGGAAAGGAAAGGAAAGGAAAGGAAAAACAGGATGATAGCAAAATGTAAAGTTTTCTCCAAGTACTTCAGTTCTTTAAATGAAAATTTGTTTTCTAGAATTAAATTTCATTTTGTTCCGGTTATTTTAGCAACCAGAGAATATGATCAGTCTTAAAAGTTTTATTAAAAAATTATTTCCAGCTCAATCCCAGGTTTCATGTCATTGTTATATACCTGCACCCAAGGCTGTATAAAATTAAAGTAATTGGGAAACAGCTCATGCAAATATTCTAACAGGAATTTCAGAGTGGTTCCTTCCTAAATGAGTCCTGCAAGCAGCAGGTAGAGCATTATGCAGAGAGGTAAAATGGATGTTTTTATCAGAGGCCCTAAAGCTATTACTGTGAATCACAGCATCTCATCATAAGTTATTGGCATTTTAAATAATGCAGGAATTGTAGCAGCATAATGGGAATAAATTGTTTGTGGTCTTACAGCTTCATTCTTGCTCGCAAGTGCAGAAGACTGACAGGTCTCACGAAAGAAGAAAGGTAAGTACAAACCCTGGAGATCTGTGTGGAATTTGAGTCAAAATTTTGTTATAAATGACCAGAGCAGGAAAAAAAATGCCCTGATTTCAAGGGGTTTTTCTGTAGCCTTGTGCCTGTAGGCAGACATTAAGGAAGAAGATGCCTTACTTGGTTTTTGGATGAAGGACCCACGGAATTCCCACATAGCTCTTGCCCTTTGGAAACTCTCTGGTCCTGGTTCTTATTTTCCCTCAAGGCTTCTCTGTTTATTTGACTCTTGCTAAGGAACAGCTCTAAAGGTGCTCAGTATGAAAGTAGTGTAGATATTCTGCTGGAAAGTGTCCAGGACCAGCCTCCTCCCCTCACTGCTGCCTCTCTGGCTTCCTGCAGGTGCCCTGAGCTCTTGAAAAGCTTGTCAGAAGGGAAAGGTTTGGCTGCTGTGTTTGATTTTATCTTTATTTTCTGTTCACCCTGGAGGGTCCTTTCAGTGTCTGTAACTTAGTGCAACTTGAACCTGTAACTGCCACAAGCAAGCTTCAGCATCACCAGGGGATCAGAAAGCTGCCTCCATCTCTGCACCCTCACTGTAGGGAAAAAAATGCCCTTCAGGCACAGATGAAGGTCATTTTACTGTCTTCTTGAAACAAATCTCTGCATAGAGTCGTGCTCTTTGGTATATTACTAAAATAGAATTTATAAAGTAATGATTTTTTATTTTCCATCACACTGATTCACTGTATCTAATCAAATCAAATCAAAGCTGCAAGTACAAACTGTGGATTATGAGGAGAGCCTTGGTTTGACAAGGAGAAAATACATTTGATTTTAAAGTATGATAAAGGAACACTGTGCCCAAGTAAGCATTTTTACAGTAATAGCTGGTCTAACTAGAGAAGATGCAGTTGTCTCAGACAGTCTGGCAGTCTGTGGATAATGGGTCTAAATGGAACTGTTTATGCCCCTCTTTCAAAGGACAGCCTGGTAACACAGAGCCCTTTTAATTTTGGCAGGAATGGGCAAGCACTGAGGCTTTGAGATAGAGTCCCAGTGGGTGCCAGATGATAAAAGTTACATAGGTATTCTGAAACCCAGTGTGTCCAGCATTTCGAGCCACCCTAAACACCAAATTGTATCTTACACTGTGTATCAATACCCTCGACACAACTGAGGGTTTGCAGTACTTTGAGAACAGCTTTTCTTTCTATGAAATTAGGGCCTGTCCTGGCTGTTTGCAAGGCACCATCCTTCTCCCTGGGCAGTAAAAGCACTTGCACAATTATCTGACTCTGCTGCTGCCAACAGCCAGGTTTTATACAAGAGTTTTGAACTCTTATCTTTTGCAGAGTAAACCTTAGACTCGGAGGGACTTTGCTTTGGTAAAGAATGGTTATGAAATGTGCTGGCTGTACCCTGGTGCAGGGGTGCCTCTGGCTCCAGGAGTCTTGGCCACAGCCAGAAGAAGCAGGAACCTGCTGGGCTGCACTGCCCAACAGTGTAGAGAGAGAGCACAACTCTCCTTCCGGTGGAATTTGGGGTCCAGGAGAAGGCAGAACATGAACCCAGACCTTCTCCCAGTGTACACTCAGGGTGCAACCAATTTGTTTAATTTAGATGGGGGCTGTGGTGTTGCAGGGAGACATCTCTTCTGAGCACAGGCTTCTCGTTAGACCCTGCAGAGAGTGTACCTTACTGAGATGCTGTGCTCACCTCCCAGCACAACCTGAGCTCTCCCTTCACTCTGCTGAGGACAGGGTGAGGGTTTTGGTAATCCCTGGCTATGAAGAGTAGGATGTAGAGTCTGTGGCAGATATCCTAAATCATGACTTGGAAATTGTGGGAGAGGATGGAAATCTTTTTACAGCTAAGCCAGATAGAAGGGAGTAAATTTCACTGCTGCCTTCCCAGGTCTTTCCAGGACAGGTGCCAGTGGTGGGGTTGTGCCCTGCCTTTCAGAGCTGTGCAATGAAGGCCATGGCCTCACACACTGCTGTGGAGTAAGAGACCAGGAAAAGAGCTGAGTGTCTGCATGTGCACTTCTTCCACACTGGGCACAGTGTGGCTTTCAACAGGACCCTACCTTGGTAGCTCCAGGCATAACATTCCTCTTATTTGGTGCTTATAGCAATTTTAGAGCTGAGCCCAAAGCCAAGAAATGAGGATTTTACTCACTGCATATTCCATACAGGGCTATTATGTCCCATGCTAGCATTAACTGTAAGTCCATTAATAAGAATTTCTTTGAACTTCTGTAGGACAAAAGTGTAGATCTTGCAGAGACACCAGAAAGATGCAAAAATTACTCTTATTAGGCGTAATGTCTCAGTGATTGATTTATATTGATACAATTCAATCCTTTTGAAGCTGCTGGTTTGGTTTGTGTTCTGTTTGCTCATTTGTTTTTTTTTTCTTGTTAAATAATGCTTCATTACTGATGAATAATTTCTTCCAATGTCTACACTTCTTGAGAGTCTGAAGATGCCCTTGACCTGAAGCATAATATTTTCCTTTGCACAGCTCTCTTAAACTGACTAATCTGTGTTTGCAATGTACTCAACACACAGCTGTGAACTTGCACCGTTGTGGAGCCCTGCAGTTGACCACAAGTGACAATACCTACCCGTCACTGCTGTGCCATTTCCAGGCTCCCTGAAGGGTCTGCAAGTCATTGTGGGAAAAGGACAGGCACAGGCAGATCTAGAGGGGTCTTTCTCATCCCTGCCTTGGTGCTGGGAGGAGCAGAAGCAGATGGGTCCCAAGGTGATAACTCTCTTTTCTGTGGAGCCCTGTGGTTTATGACCTGCCCTGAAAGGAGGAATTGATGGCATTTGTGAGAGGTGGTGGGCAGACCTCAGCAGAGGCTTGGCTGGATCCTGCTGATAAAATGGATTTGTTCTGTTCAGACACTGGGTAGGTGCTGGTGGTCTGCAGGGCACAGTGCTCACCTCACTCGTGGAGAAATTGAGAAATCCCTCTTTTCCTTATGGCTGTTGATGGATTTGTGTCACCCCTGACTGCAGTGGAATGTTCATATTCAGGTCCTGGAGCTATCTGAGCCTTCCTGGCCCATACCTACTCCCTGCTTCTGGAGCAGGCTGACCCTTGTCCTCTGCCCCAGGACGAAAGGAAGGGGCTGTTTCCTTCCCCCTGCTGCTGCTGCTGGGCTTGACACCTGCCAGTAGCAAAACCACCCCAGGGCCATGGCTCTTCCTGAACTGCAGCAACCTTCACTTTCTTGCTCAAGCTCCAAACTGCATGTGAGGACAGTTTCACGGCCCTTCAAGTCATCCAGTTTCTCTTCATCCTCTTTCCATAGCATTCTTTGAGTTCAGCTGCTCATGGGTATAGCTGGGCTCCTGTAGAGCTGGGTTTGTTCTTACAGCGATTATGTATGGTTTCCTCACATGCTTTTATAGCTGAAAGGGTAGCCCTCACAGTTACAGAGCTGGGACTCCTGTATTTCTGTGCCCAGCATGACCTTTTGTGGACACACTGGATTTTCTTCCGGAAGTAAATGTCTTTCCAGAGCTGTGTTTATTTTCTATAATTGTTATTTCATCCTGATCTTTTTGCTTTTGGTAGTTGGGGCAGGGTGGCTAAGAGTAAGACCCAAAGGGTTGTAGGAACAAACTTAATTGCACTTGAGGTTTGCTACAGAACGAAGTATATTCCGTGATTTGTAGACTCATAAACTTAAAACAGGAGGAATTTTTATATAAACGGAAATTAGGTACTGATTCCCTGAGAGTCGACCTGCATCTTTGTAGGAACAAACTGTAAATTACACTATGTGCCAAGACAAAAAAAGTGCAGTGCCTTACTACTTTTTTTTTTCCTTACAGCCTGGAGAACATTTGGATAATTTAGGGGTTTAGGCTGCTGGACTTACCTTAAGAAAACAGCTTGCAAAACTGCTGGAAAACCAGCACCTATGCCGCACAGGAGCTTGGGTTATTTCTAGTGATCCAGAGGCTGATGAATTGGGATAGATCCTAAAAAAGCTGGAACCTCAAATTCAAGCAGATACAATACTTGTCCTCTTAGAAGTAGGGTATATTAGAAGTGATTTGTTTTCTCATTTCTTACATTGAAGTCTTCTGTTGCTTTTCTCTCACAGGAAGACGAGGCTGTGTGAGCTTTATGCAAAGGTTCTGGGATCAGAGGAAGCTTTACACGTAAGCACAAAATCTCTGGAAAAGGTACCTTTGGAAAAGGTACCTGCTGTGGGAGCACTTGCTGCCCTCACTAGAGGAGTGGAGAGAAGGTTATGGCAAGCCTTGGGTTGGGTTTGACAGTGAGGATAAGAACGAGCTTTATGAACAATAATGAAACATTAAAAGATGTTTTTGTTGTTATATTCTTGTCTAACTCCATGGGTGGAATTCTCAGGGCTTGCCACCATAAACCTCAGCTGCTGTCACACGTGACAGACTTGCCTTCCCTCTCTGTCCATGTTGTGTCTCCTCTCTTACTAGTTGATAAGACCCACTGCTGCACGTGTTGAATTGTTTTTCTTTTGCCTTTCCCTTGACTTTTCTTCCCTGTAAAGGTAAATGACTGGCAGGGTTTGTGTGATCTCACACTCAGATTATGTGATTAGCGCCGCTTATGCTTTTAATAACAATTTTGCAGGGTTAAAAGTTGTAGGCGCCAATCTGGAGAACACATGATTTTCAACACAATGATATTGGACACACAACCATGCAAGTGCCACACTTTGCATTTTTAGCAGTGTATATTTGTACCCAGTGTACACATTACAAGTATTACAACTGTATACACCAGGGGTTAATTTTGCTTTATGTGGCTCAAAGCATAAATTTGTGCACAAAGCATAAATTAACATTGACAGATTAAGAGGATTATGCTCTACAATGGCTAGATTAACTAATTTTTTAGACAGTGTATTCCTATTTTTAAAAACTTAGGGCTTATTGTGTTGCATTCATGCTGCATTAAGAGACTTGTTAAATTGCTCATCTTGTCAGACTTTGACATGCAACAAATGAAAAGCTGCTCTTCTCTGCTCTCCTCAGTTCTGTTATTAACTTCCTCAAGACTTTGTCCTTTCCCTGAGTGAATTAATCTCTGTTTTACAGCCTGTGCATTATGAGGAGAAGAACTGGTGTGAAGAGCAGTATTCTGGGGGCTGCTATACAGCCTACTTCCCACCAGGCATAATGACTCAGTATGGAAGGTACAGTGTCTATTTATAGTGGGCTTTGGAGTGGTGAGATAAGACCAAGTTAATAAATATCCTCAAAAAGGGTCATAAATCCTCTGTCACTGTTCTCTTTATACCTTTAAGATCACTGAGGGATGTTTTAAACAGATGGGATAACCTTCCACTTGTTTCTGCTGGGCTTTATGATGGATGAGTACAGTATCATTATGGGCTTTTATCCACTCCTGTTATTTGGTGAGTTCAGCTGAGGAGGTTCTGGGAAGGGAGCTGGGAAGCTTCCATAGTCTGCTTACAAAAATGACTTTGGGTATTTTAGATCAGTGTAACTATTTCAAGCACACCTTTAGCTGATGATTTTAAAATATACTGACAGAGTTAGTTCTTGCCAACACTGATGGCAATGAGTGATTTCTTTGGACCATTCCTTTCTTTTTAGCAGTAAAGACTTCATATAGTGATCAGTATGCTGTTGTATACAGTCCTCTCCCAATTAAGTTTTTGCATGAAAATAAGATTTACCAAGAAGAAAATTACTTACTTTAGACTTCTAATTGGATTTAGATACACAGGTTTTGATGTGGTAGAAGAGCTGTACTTTTGAAGTTTAAGTTCTTATAATTTAATAGTAATTTAGAGCAATAAAGCAGTTGTAACAAAGAGCTTATGGAGGCCTTAGTATTTGAAGTAATTAAAATTATATTTATTGCAGATTCTGGCAAAAATAGAGTTAAAATGATGCTTTTTGTTTATTTACTTGTTGCTTCAAATATTAGGGGGTTGTATTTCAGAATGCTGCACTGTGCCAGTAATGCCTGGCATTGATACTTATGCCACAGTCTGGAACTGTGAGATAGTGTAAGTCTCATCTAAAAATAGTTGTCCTTTTCACCTATGAACAGTGTAAACATTTAAAAAATGTGAACACCGGTGTGTTCACTGCAAAAAATTAAATGCAACCCAGACTCCTCCTCCAGCTCCATTCATCCAGTGCTATTATCTCCAAGTGCTTGCTGTCATTTAAAACACTTTTATTCCAACATTACCCAGCTATTTCAGTTCTTCCCTGACACAGCTGATGTGACTTTTTGCTTGTCCCTCTCCAGGATCATTCGGCAACCCGTTGGCAGGATCTATTTTGCTGGCACAGAGACAGCCACTGAGTGGAGTGGATACATGGAGGGGGCTATCCAGGCTGGAGAAAGAGCAGCCAGAGAGGTATAGATGCTCAGGGGACACTGTAAAATGTCCTGTAGAAAATGAAAGACCTTGTGGTTGGAGGGGAAATAAGAACTGAGTGTTGACAGCTTCAGGTGTTCTGAATCTTGATGCAAATCTTTGCAAGGGGGATTGACTTCAAAAAGATGAAGGTTTTGCACTTAGATTTGGAAAGTTAGGAAGGGCTCTGGCTATTTTGTCAAACTCTCCTCTTGGTTTCTAGGATTATATTCTTTCTTCTTTTACAGAAGTCCTAAATTCTCCCCTAGTCATTTTTCTCCCAGATCTATTAATCATCATACGGAGAGATCCTGGATGTTAGAGCATGGGAACAGCTCAGCCCTGCAGCTCTGCACAGCACGCCAGGCCCTTCCTCAATGTTTCCAAAACTGTGATGTTCCACTGAGACAGCCTTAACACAGAGTCACTAAGCAAGGACTTAGATAGATTTCTTCTGAGAAAATGCCAATTCCTCAAATACTTTCAGGAACAATACAGTTTATGGAGCAGCAAAAGCAATTTAATCTTTGTTTTATGAGATGAAGGGAACCTAGTGTCCAAAAACTAGTCAAGGTACACAAATTGTCCTGGAAGGAATGTGAAGAGTTCATCTAGCCCATACCCCTGCCCCAAGAGACAGAGATAATTGTTCATAGATTATTCCATTTGAGAAAGTTATACCTAAGGTGCTCCTGAAAAGCTCCAGAGGCCTCATGACCTCTCTAATGTAGGGACATTACAGCAGAGCCTCCATAGACCTCAGCAGAGGAGTAGATAAGTGCATTTGATTGGTAAAAATTTTGGTGTTTTCATTTCCTCATTTACTTCTGAAAGGAAAATGTGTTGAAAATTCAATGCTTCTCACTCTCCTGCATTAAAGAGTTGACAGTGTCCATGAATCTTGTCTACGTGAATCTTGTCTACACTAAAAACTTCTCATAAAAGATATTAAATGTTATATCTACAAGTGCCTGGTATAGAAAAAACCATTATTATCACCATCTCCATTTTATTTCACTGTAGAAGAAGCTAATCTTGCTGTCTTCCCTGAATATAATTTCAAATAGTCTTTGCTATCCTATTGATCTCAGCTGTCTTTGATACTTTGAATGGTAACTTCCCCATTGCAAAGGTTTCTTTTTTAAGTTTTGCTTTCCTCCAGCTGAAAGCAGTGGTCTGTCTTCACTCCCAGGATGCTGTTCCTCTTCCTATATCAGGATAAAATTTGCAAAACAAGCTGTTCTTTGTAGCTGGTGTCTTCATGCCCCACTTTGCCATGAGTGTCTGTTTAACTCTTAGTCATAATCACATTATCCTGCTCCCCTGGGACTGGCTGAATTCCAATATCTTGCATGGACTAGCTAAGCATAAAGGAATTTTTCTTTTACTGTTTCTGTGTTCCACTAGGAGGAGTGTCTTATTAAATATCAGCCCTGCCCAGAAATAAATTGTAAAAGATTGAGTTTTCCTCTAAAATTTGAATACATTGTGATTTATATGCTCAGTCATCATGCCATTTTTAAACAACAATTGAAGCCAGCTTTTTTTTTTTTTCCTCAAAGAATCAATGATATTTACTGAGAATGTTATTTATTTTCAGATACTGTTTGCTATGAGGAAAATCCCAGACAGTGAAATTTGGAAGCCAGAACCTGAATCACTTGTAAGTATTTATGTAGATAAAATGGATTGGGGTTTTTTTCTGCTGTTTTGCTGATGAGATAATTTTTTTTGTCAGTCTTTATATAAGTTCACTAAATCAAAGCCACAATAAACTTCCCCTTATTCACCAAAATTGCCTTTCCCTCAAAAAGGAAGAGGATAGAAACCCATCTGACAAGTCTGTAAGGCAGGATTGGAAACAGCTGCACTTCTTAACTGGGCTGTGAATCCTTGCTATGTGTGTGTTCTTCTTTTTAACTGAGCAGAAAATCTGGATATACTACTTGATAAGACATAACTGCTTCAACTGCTGCAAGAATCTCTTGATTTCTATCTCTCCTCTCACAGTGGCGATGTTATGTGGATAATGCATGCTCTCCCCACAGGATGTGCCAGCTTTGCCCATCACTACAAATTTCTGGGAGAGGAACTTGCCATCTGTGCCAGGACTGCTAAAGCTGATTGGATTTTCCACTTTCTTCACCTCTGTGGCCGCAGCTGGGTTATTTGCCTACAAAAAGGGACTTCTGGTTCGAAACTGAAAAAAGGTGCCAGCTCAAAGCCTCACAATTGAGGGATTTTCTTGTTTTTTTCAGAGGTTTTATTTTGCCACGTACTTTTCTGTCTCCAAAATCTGAGGAGGAGGTGGAAACGAGAAAATAGGCTGAAGGGAAGGGATATAGTAAAGGGATCCATATTGAAAAAGAGCCCCTAGAGTCCAGGCCTACTTCTAGCGGTAACTTTTTGGTTGTTGAATTTCTGGGGTACCAAGGGTTATCACCTTGAGGTTTTGACCCAAGTCTCAGAACAGAAGTGACAAAATACCTTTCTAAAGCCTATTCTGAGGAGATTTCTGGTTGGTTTTACTCTTACGTCACAACCAGACCCTGAACTCCAAGTCTCCACAGGCCCTATTTGTACTGTACTGTACAACAAAATCTCTAGCTGTAAACAAAGGATTTCTGCCTTCCTGTGTGGTAGACTGAGAAAAGAAATCCTCAGGTAACAGAATAATCAGACAGTTTGTGGAATTTATTGGTAAGAAACTGTTAGTGTTTTTATTTCTTACCTAGATGTCCAGAGCCCAGGGAGCACCTGAGGGACAAGCCAGGCTAAATTTATCCATCTGAACTATGCAAGTGCAACCACAGGATGCTGGCATTTCCAGTGACATATATGTCCTACAGTGAGCTAAAGGATAATAGTTCTGCTGTGTTTGGCAAGGGGGTTGAATTTCAGGCTCCCCAGATGCGTTCACCACTGCCTGGCACAGCAGAGCTCCTGTCCAGTGCAGTCTGTCCTTGCAAGCACCTTGAGGCCGTCTCTTGCCTGCCAGTGCACAATGGGCTTGAAAATGTAGTGTTAGCCTTAAACAAACAAGATAAAACAAAAACCAAACAAAACAAAACCAACCAAAAAAAAAAACACCCCAACTTATCTGTCCCCAGACTCTTGCTTCATGCTGAACACAGATTTGCTAATTCAGAGTTTTGGTCTTTCCCAACAACCATATTGATGGGATTAGCACTTCCGCTTCTGCCTGCTGTGCTGTGTTGCACTGACTATGCACTTTTGGTAACTGATCAGGGATCTAAATGATAGTGAGATCAAAGAGAACTGTGGATTTGAGGGTCACATGCAAGTGCTTCTCCTCTCCATGGCTTGGTACTGTTCAAACAATGTGGGGGAAGGAGAAGATGCAAAGAAGGCAGTATGCAGGAGTAGGGGAGAAGTAAAAAAAAAAAAAAATCCACCGCCAAAATCCAACAAATCCACCACCAAAACCTCAGTGCCTACTTGTCAGCCTGTTGGTGCCTTGTTCTGCATATTTCTTCTGTGTTACCTGTGCACATGACTAAACAGGAAGACACAGGTATGGCTGAAAACAAGATCTGGTGCACATGAAGTTGAAGATGTCTGGAATTTTTCAGAACCTGTTTGCTGCACTTCTCTCTTCAATGGGGATCAATTTATATGTAAAAAATATTGTATTGCAGTAAAAAGCCATGGAGGGAAGTATAATAATAAATTCAGCATCTGGTGTGAGCAGACGGTGGAGGAGCTGTATCACCAATCTCAGGCAGACTTTTTGGGCTAGCATCTGATCTTGCTTGTGTAGAGCAGTACTTCGTTCTCCAAATAGTCCCATGGAAATTTACTGAACTGCTTGGAAAGCTGTAATATTTGTGAGCAGCACCTCGCTTTCTGGCCCTTAGGTTTTGTTCTTTTTAACTTGATGTGCTGGTTAAACATCATCTTGTAGCAGCAGCTTGGATTTTATCACAAATGAATAGCCTCATAACAGCCTTTTAAAATGCATGGGGGAACTTTTCAGGCATAAAGATCTTTAAGGCAGAGGAAGAGTGCAGCAGTGTACATATGGCCTCTCTCATTGTATCACATCGAGCTCTAATTTGCTGGGACATTTGCCTACTGCAGAGAGCTTCTGCATGGCTTTCTCTCCCTGTGATTTATTTACTGGATGAATTAGGAACTGAAAGCTGAATGGGAAGTTCAGAGCTTTTGCAACTCACACACACAATTCTCAGGCCAGAAATAAACACAGGAACCTAAATTTGGGAAGACATTTTTAAAGTCTTGGCCCCAATATTTGTAAGTGCTACGCGGTGATTACATACGTTATATATAAAGAGCTGCTGCACTTGCAGATGATTTTTCTGCCAAAACTGTTTGGAATTCAGGTCCTGCTTCTGGCCTAGAAATACTCACATTCTCTAAAGGGGAGCAAATTCATGAAACTAATGAGGATAAATCGGTTTTATTCACATCCAAAATGGATTTCTCTCTTCTTTGCTCCTGAATCTGACAGAAGATTTTCCTAGTTTAACAAGATGGTGTTGTGTGCCACAGGGGGAGGGAAAAATTCCAGTCAAAACCAGAAATTAGGTAGTTAGAACTGAACTGAATCATAACCTAAGCTTTTCGTGGGATTGGCCAATTAAAAAATATATTGAAAAGTTTCTATACTTATAAACCTTAGTTTCAAAGTGAAAGAAAATTGGAAAAAAATAAAGCATTTCTCATCTTATTCTGTCACAACTAAAGTAGGTGAGATAGCAAATCTCAAAATAAATTTGGATTCCCTGAGATTTCTAATCAAATCTGGTTGGAGCTGGGAGGTCTGAACTCTGATATCTGTATTAACACTCTAAAGTCTCTGTCTTCTCCCTTGCAGACTGCCAAAGCTTTAGGAGAGCTCTCTCTGTCTTTACAGCCGTGTCTTGCTATGATTGTGCTGTGGACCTTACCACCACTATGGGATTAAAAGAAGGATTTGCCACTGTGGTCTCAACACTTTCCACACAAAAGGAATACGTGGCACCTTTTGTACATGGATGCCAGCGTGATGAGAGAATGGAAAGAGAGAATCAAACTGCTTCCCTATGGGTAGAGGGAACTGTTAGCACTGGCTTTCATTTTTGAAATTTAAATTTATGCCAACCTTTTGAAGAGAGGAATAAAGTCTGTTTTAATGGATAACCAGTCATGCTGTATTCTTAATTTATTAACACATTTGATGAGACAACTGCTATCATGAAAGTTCCAAGAGTTTACCAGCTTTGTAAAATGTACTATAGGAACAACCATGGAAATAATTGTATTTGTCTCTTATGAACTGAACTGTGTTACCATGCATATTTTGTAATGCTCTTAAGAGTTTACAAAAAAAAAAAATCTACTTTCTTGTACACTGTTCTGATAACCACTGTACATTGCAAGTAATGATGGGTCATGGCATAGAAATCTGTGTTAACCAAAGTTCTTGAAATCTAATTGTGTAAACTACTCAACAATATCAAGAATGTGAGCAATCTGAGGCAGCCTTGTTATCTTCCCTTGAATTTGTTCATTTTTTTCCCCAGTGCAGATCTTGATTCCAAATAGCACATCTGCTCTCAATACGAAGACATTAATCAAGTAATTAAAGTACCTCTCTGAGCCTTGTCCATCACTGGAACCTATGGCCTGGACAAGAAACTATGGGGCTTAAAGAAATCTTTCTGTGTCCACGGTGGGACTGTTGTTTCACTGAAGCAGGCTTTACAGAGGTGCAGAAATTTAAAGATTTTTTTTTCCCTTTTTCGAGACGTGAAAAAGTAATCTTTTTGGTGAAGAATGAATTGTATTACCTCCAGAAATACTAGGGAGTCAAGATTAAATAACAGACCTGCCACTGCTCTTGGGCAAGAAGCAAACCCCCTCAAATCACAGGTGACAAACATTCACAAATAAACCTGACCTGTGTTCAAATGAACTAACATTCCCTCTCCAGTCTCCACCACCTTAAGATCACCTTGATCTTCCCTCTGTTGAAGAACAGACTGTAAAAATGAGACAGCCAAAGCAGCCTGGCTTTCCAAGTGTCTCACCAGTGAATTTGTTTAGGCATTGTCGTAGACTGCTGCTTATAGCGTGTCTGCTGTGGTTGTGTGCAGGTCAGTGCTCAGTGGTGCCTGCCTCTGTGTTTTGGAAAAAAATTTTAAAAGAGTGACTTCACTTTGCAGGAATATATGTGCTCTGTGTGTGATGAATTTGTGCCTTTTATAACCGTAGCATTTTCTAAAGTGCCTCTGTGGTGACTTGTCTCCCTTGGTTTCCTTCTTCAGCTCCCTTTTCAATAGGCTCTGCAGATATTTTTATCTGACAGCTGTGAAATTTTTTTAACCTTAATTAGAATCAATAAATATTGTCATGTCACGTGTGTTGTTTGAGGCTTTTCTTTTGTGGAAGCCCCTTTTGACTTGGTTGTAGTGGTATTACTTATTGACATAGCATTTTGCATTTCATACTGAGACCTGTGAGATACCTTCAGCTTTTCTTAGTAAAGAAAGATCTGTGAAGAAAAAGGGAGTATAAAAGAAAAAAATACAAAACTATCCAAGCAACCCCTCAAAACAGTGCAAAAAATCCCACCCAACCACTTAAATATACAATTAAAAAAAAAATCAAACCACATTTGGTAGTAGTATAGATGACAAACTCTCTTACGCTTAAGAATTAGTTTTTACTACTGTAGGGCAGGTGGCTCAAAGTGAACATAAGAAGAAACCTTGTATCAAATACTGTGTGATGTAAACATAAAAACCCTAGAAGAAAAGAGAGACCAATATCACTTAATTTCTCCCACTAGCTCAGCGTCAGTGCTAGAGAGATAATGGAAAAGAAGAACAAATTTGCTCCTGGGAAGGGACTTATGTTGCACAAAACTGTTGGCCATGAATACTGGAGAAAGTGTAACCATCCATGTGAAAAACATCTGAAGTGTGCAGTGCTCTTTGTATAGGCTTAACTGTCATCATTACAAGTTATAAAGGAGTACAAATCCAATGAAAGCAAACACCTTCAACTAATCCTTCACGCACTCTCTAAAGCATCTGTCCCCCAAGTGTCAGAACCATCAGTGCATTTCAGAGCCCTCAAAGCAGCCAGCAAGTGGTTATGACTCTAAAACATTGCTGCTGTTTCGGGTTTGCATGGCCTGGATTTGGAACCAGGGGGGCTAAAGGGGTGGTTTTTCTGAGAACTTTCTGGAAGCTTCCCCCAATCCTTGACAGCTCCAGGACGGACCCGCTGCTGGCCAGGGCTGGGTCAGTTAGAAAAGGCGGTAACACCTCTGGGATAAGAAATTTGAGAAGGAAAAACAGTGATAGTGCAGATGTAATTGCAGCCAGAGAAGAATAGGGTGGGAATATGTGAGAGGAACAGCCCTGCAGACACCAAGGTCAGGGCAGAGGGAGGGGCAGGAGCTGCCCCAGGGGCTGGAGCTGAGATTCCCCTGCAGCCCCTGGTGAGACTGTGGTGAGGCAGCTGTGCCCCTGCGGCCCATGGAGGGCATAGGGGTGCAGAGAACCACCTGCAGCCCGTGGAAGAGACCCAAAATGGAGCACAGGGATGCTGAGAGGAGGCTGTGAACCTATGGGAGGCCTGTGCTGGAGCAGGGTCCTGGCAGGGACCTGCAGACCTGTGGAGAGAAGAGCTCATCCTGGAGCAGGTTTCCTGGCAGGACTTGTGACCCTGTGGGGGACCCACATGGGAGCAGACTGTGCCTGAAGGACTGACCCTATGGAACTGTGCTCCATGTTGGAGCAATCTGTGGAGAGCTGTTGCCTGTGAGATGGACTGACATTGCAGAAGTTCATGGAGAACTGTCTCCCATGGGAGAGATCCCATCCTGGAGCAGGGGAAGGACTCCTCTCCCTGAGCAGTGGCAGGAACAACGTGTGATGAACTGACCTTAACCCCATTCCCCATCTCCCTGTGCCACTGGGGAGGAGGAGGGAGAGCTGGGAAGGAGGGAGGGATGGGAGGAAGTTGTTTTTACAATTTATTTTTACTTCTCATTATTCTGCTCTGATTTTGTTTCTAATAAATTCAATTAATATTCCCAAGTTCAGGCTGTTTTGCCCATGACGGTATTTGATGAGTGATCTCTTTCTGTCCTTAACTCATGAACCATTTGTTATATTTTCTTTCCCCTGTCCAGCTGAGGAAGGGAGTGACAGAGTGACTTTGGTGAGAGTCTGGCATCCAGCCAGGGTCGGCCCACCATAGTGTTTTTGGTGCTGAAACCAGAGATCATGATGATTTTGAGATAAGGATGGTAATTTGGAAAGTTTGGGCAAAACCTGGACTGAGCAATGTTAGAGTAGAATGTTCATGGTGAATTTTTACTGTAATTGTGGTGAAGGCAAAGGGGTGGATTTTGTGTGAATTGCCAATTTTTGTTCTGTGTTGTGATGGTGTTATTTTGATTTTTGTGAGGGGAATTTTTGTTTTGCTTTGTTTTTTTGGTTTTGTTGATGTGAGTGCAGGTTGTGTGATGGATTTGGATTTTAATGATAATTCTTAAATAGTTAAATATGTGAGTCACAGAGGTGAGGGGTGGAAAGTGGAGTTAGATTTGACCTACCTCTTTAACTCTTTGTTCAGACATATCCTGGAGCATCCCAGAGGACACACTGAAATTCTATTATTATTAATTTAGTTTTTTACAAAGCTTTCAGTGTGCTTTTCAAAGAGACTGTGTCAGCCAAGGGATACTTCATTATTTCCATCAGTCTAGCATACAGAAAATTAATGTGGACAGATTAATACAGAAGAAATCCATTTTGTTTAACATCTATAGAAGATACAAATATGATTTCCCAAGAAACCAATTAGAAATCCCACTCATTGTTTAGAGGAGAACAGAATGTGTGTGCAAATTATTTGGCTAAATCATGCAAAACTCAGTGCTACTACAAGAGCTGGGGATAATTTTTTCTTCTTGTCTTCTGTAATTATACCAATTGCTCATCTGGAGCAAATTCTAAAATGTTGGAGGGGTTGATGAGTTTTGCCTTCTGGCTCAAGACAGGATAAATTCTCCCTGAGCCTGCGGAATTGCCTCAGAAAAAAAAAAAGCAAACATCTAAGGATGATAGGCAAAACTGGCCTCAGATGGTAGAACCAAAGTACATTTTGGTGTCTGCTAGAAAAAAGACACTTTTTTTCTCAGATTGGTCCTGCGCTGTGGTGTGGGTGTGGAAGGGGGCTCCTCATCTGATGTTTCAACCCATGCAGGTACTGTAGGACTCCTAGGGACATGTCCTCTCTCTGTGTCCATGTAGGAGGGATGGATGGGATTCTGAAATTCAGTTATTGGATGGAATTTACTTGCATCTCACTTTTTCTCTGCAAAGAGCACATATTTACCCACCTAGAGGGCAATTCATGAACCAAAACTCAATTGCTTTGTGCCTCTCAGACATTCGAGGGCACCTTGTTCAGCCTCCAGCTGCTGCCCCAGAAAGAGGCAGCTCTTCCAGAGGCCCAAGGGAAACATGTCCTAGGCCAGCCCTGCCCTGCGGCATAGATAATCTTTGGGTAAAAAATAGGCAGCTTCTACCTCCCACCAGCTGCTGATGGCTATTAGGTACTTCTTGGGGCATTTAGCTTTGAAGAAATGCACCAGGGATGATGTGGGCTCTGTGAATCTAACACGTTGCAAGTTTATGTGTTGCATGTTAAAAGGTAGCTGCACATATAATGTGTTAATACACAGCTGTCCTTTACCCAGGCAGTCTAAAGATGAATTTGTTTGTTACAAAGAAACAGAGCCATTATATTCTAGTCATAATATTAGCAGAGTTTGCTAGAAAAGCCTTCAGTTAGCAGCTGAGTGCCAAGATAAGCTGTAAAAAAATACACCTGAGTAAGAGGCTTTGTAAATTGATTTTAGTGTGCATCATTTGTACAGTCAGTAGCAATAAGCTATCCTGAAGCTAGGCTAGAAAAAGCTAAAAAAAATAATTAAAAAAATAATCATAGAATAGCTTGGGTTGGAGGGGATGTAGAAAGGGGATCTTTCTAGGTCATCTAGTCCAAACCCTCTGCCATGGGTAAGGATATCTTCAACTAAACCAGGGTGCTCAGAGTCCCGTCCAGCCTGGTCTTGAACGTTTCCAGGAATGGGTCATCCACAATTTCTCTGGGCAACCAATTCCATTGTTTGACCTTATATCTAACCTAAATCTATTTTCTTCTAGTTTTAACCCCTTTGTTCTATCACAACAAGCCCTGCTAAAAAGTCCCTTTCCAGCCCTTTTAGGTACTGGAATGTTCTCTGAGGTCTCCCTAGAGCCTTCTCTTCCCCAGGCTGAACAGTCCCAATTCTCTCAACTTGTTCTTATAGGAGAGGTGCTGCTGTCCTGTGATCAGCTTAGTGACCCTCCCCTGGACCCACTGCAGCAAGTCCATGACTTTCCTGTTGCCAAAATACCTGTGAAACAGACACTGCTTTATCAACTGGGGCTGTACCCAGTGCCATGCTGGCTCATCCCAGTTTTCCATTCTTCCTGGCACTGCTGAAAGAGGCAAACCAAGTTAGTTTGAGTCCAGGCTGTTCTCACCCTATGTTTTGACAGAAGATGAGATGCTGTTTCTAATTTAGAAGCAAAGGTATTAGCTTTCTTCCAGGGCTGGTTTTTGCTGTGTGCCCAGCAAATTTTCTGATAGCAATGTTTCTAATCCTTCCTTAGCAGAATGACCCTAACAAAATAATCCATATCCATCGAGCTCCATTTACTCTGACATCTACAGGCTTTGTACACTCCTTCCCACCATCCCTCCAGCTTTGTGGGGGAGAAGAATCCTCTATAAAACCTAAGTGATCCATTCATCTGACCTACAGCAGAAAGGGGCTGAGCAAACACAGACCAGTCTCATCTGCCCAAGGGCATTATGTCATTGAACTTTAGTAATATCTTTGAGAGGGGCTGTGTCTCTGAGTGCCATTTCTCTGCAGCAGCAGAGACTCCAAGAAGCACTTGAGGAAGTGGTACCCATCAGGAACACCAGCCTTTGGATGATTCGGTTTGTCAAGTGGCTCTGTTTGCCCCTCTGCCTACTGGGATTTAATACTGCACCTGAATATGTTCCAGTGCTCGGCTGGGAAGGAGCAGGGAAAAGGAAACATATCAATAATGCACTGAGGCATCCCTGTCAGCCCTCAGGCTGTGTCCAATTTGCATATGCTCCAAGATGTAAGAAAACACTTTCCACAGCAGTGTTGCATTTAGCAGAAATTACATTATAATTTCAGATGTGGAAACTTCTATTCCAGGTCTGAGGCAGGGAGGTGTCCCATCGGGCTGTGCAGTCATTATCTTAAACAATTGAAATGCATGCTTGTACTTAATCAAAATCTAGGAAAGACATTACTCCAGCCTCCACTTGCCAATTCAGTCCAAAATGGAACAAGAATATTTAACTAAATTACAAATTATATTATTTCCCAATAATTCTTTATGAGACGGAGTTTGGTCAGAGCAATTTTTCAGAGTGTGCATATTTGAGCCAGCACCTCTATCTATCTCTGCAAAGCAAATTGCCCCCACAGAAACTCCCTTCTTTGAAAAGGGTAATGTCCAGGTGCATTTAGTATCTGTGCTCACACTTTGCTTCCAGCTCCTTTATGCTGCCAAGGAGGAGAAAAAACTCGAGTTGCCCTTTGGAGGAAGTTTTGCAGTGCTGGCAGGGGCTTGGTGCCTCAGCCATTTCACTGCCCTAATTTCTGCCAGGGACTGGCCAGAGCCAGAAGGCAGAGGCTGTGGGGATGATGGAGCCTGCCTTTCTCTGCTTCCTCCAGCGTGGCACTTCAGAGCTTGGAGATGGGTGAGAACTTCTGCTTAAAGCTCGGGACTCGCATCATTTTCCTTTAGTGTGCTTCCCTTACAGAGCTTGACAGGAAGGGTAAACACCAGTGCAGAAATGCCCACAGAGACCTTTCTGCAAACCAAAGTGTGAAGCTCCTGCCAAATATCTTTTTTTGTGAGGTGATAAAATACTGCTAGGAGGTAGCCCAGAAGATGACAGCCTTTATTTCAGCCTTGAGCCCTGCTGTGCCATGCTGCTGAGCTGGCCTTCAGCTCAGCTGTCTGCAGCTGGTGCCTGCTGACAGAAGTCCTCCTCAAATGCCAGCCTCTGCCTTTTGGAATTCAGCCAGGTGTCCTGGATTTAACCAAGGTTTTGATTAAAATGATGGGGCTCAGGCTGTAATCCAAGGAGTTTTCAAGTGAGTGGTCTGGTCACGGAAGTCCAAATGTCAACACAAGCAATAATAACATCCTTTGCTTCATTTTCAACCCCATCTCAAGTGGCAGCTGTCCTCTTGTACTCTGAGTGGCAGGCATATTTCATAAAGAAGAACTGTGGGAAGATACAGATGGCAAAGGGCATCTGTCTTATATTTTCTTGTGCTTGGTAAGGTTGGAGGCAATGCAAATTCATGCCCCTGTCTGATTGTTCATTATAGACCAGGGAACATCACATCCCTGGGACTCTGAAAGAAGAGACGTTTGTCTTGAAGGAACTGCTAACCTCCTCTGGCACCCAGCAAAGTGCCAGCACCACTGCTAAAGCTTTCCCCTCATCTGTAATGGGCTCTCACTTAGGAAACTTTTTTCCCTGCTCCTTCTATGTGTCCTGGATTATTCTGTCTCTGTTATGTAAGTTGAGTCAAACAAACCAAAACAAAGAGAGCAAGGAACAGAGAACAGAACCAGAAAAGTCAAGCACTACAAATTAAGAGCAGAATAGGAATTGCAGCTGGAGCCTGAAGCATTTGTTGCCAAGTTGAGGAGCTGAGTGGGAAAAGAAAAAGTTACAGTTCACTCACAAAGAGCACATTTGATTTCCCCTTCTGGATTTTCAGCAAGATTAAATTTCCTTTCTCTGTGTGTGTGTGTGAAACAACTGTTGCAAGGAAGAAACAGCCCACAAGGAAGAGAAATGACTACATGTTTCCACAGTAGAGGACTCTGGTTTGTCTGGTTTTCTGTGTTTGGAGCTGGGAGCTGAACTCTGTGCAGAGCATAAAACCAGTCCTCAGCTTGACCACAGCATGGTTTGTGTCTGAGGAAAGCCCTTGCTGTCAGGCATCAGAACCTGGTCAGTGGGACAAGGGAACCAACTGGTGGGAAACTTGGATGCTGAGATGTGTCAGACTGCGCTGGCACATCATCCTGGGTGGTATTTTTGTTCAAATATATAATGCTAATTTGCCAGAAGTTGGGGGGTATGTTTGATCCTGGGAAAGGAGATTAAGTGTGAACCTGGGGGCTGAATGAAATGTGAATTGAAAAGTACTGCTGGTGAAAGACTAGCAAAGAGACCAAGTGAATCCAGAATGGATTCTCACATACTAACAGAATGCTGTGGGTTGGAAGAGACCTTAAAGATCGTCTCACTCCAATTTCCCTTTGACAAAAATGAGCTGCTTGGAGCTCCATCCAGGGAAACCTTGAACACTTCCAGGAATCGGGCATGCCCAAGTTCTCTGGACACCCTGTGCCTCACCCTTTTGGGGCTGGATGTACCTTTTTAGCAACCTGGGCTTGTCTGGTCAGACCTCCCCCTTGTCACACACAAGGAGTATGACTGGAGGGCCACTGTGTGTCCTGGGGGACATCCATGTTCACTGCTCCAAAACATGGAGCCCCTGCAACCTGGAACTGCTTCCTTGGGGTGGTGGCCCCTTCCCAGACCTGTCACATAGTGGTTTCCAACCAGAGGGATTTGGGTTGTCCGTTCCCATGCCAGGAGGTTGTGGGCTGGGCAAGTAATGAGGGAAGGAAAGCCTTGCTAGGCTGATGGGGCTAAAAATCAAGCCAGTGGCTCTTCTCCTGAACCTCCTGCTCATCCAGCTCCTGCTGACCCAGCAGCCCATCCTGTTTCAGGGTCCCTGTCCCCGTGGGCTGCTTGATGGCAGCCGGGGGGACCAACCATGTCACCCTTTACAGGCAGGAGCTGCAGCCAAGGGAGTGGGCCAGAAAGGAGGAGGGATAATCTCACAGGAGTGTTTTTCCATCTCCAGGGCTTGGGCAAAGCTTCTATGCTCTCTGTAAGCAAACCCAGCAGCTTGATTAAAAAGAGGCAGATCTTCTCACATGTATCATTCCCGCTTGCTTTTTTTGGACTGCCTGATCTACGTGCTCAGTGGTGCTTCTTATTTCACTGCTGGTATGGAGTCTTAGGGGTTTTTTTCTCCCTCTGCTACTCCTTCTGCCAGTGCTTGCTCTAGTCTTTGTTTTACTTCCAACATGGCTTTCACCGAAGGGTTTCCCGTTTCCCATTTCCCAGGGGTGTCAATGCAATTTAGTTCCCACACTGGTACTGAAGAACTTGGTGTGGACCCTTCCCATCTCATCCTGTGTTTAAAGAGGACAGAACACTTCCCATTTCTGCCAAGGGAGTGCAAAGCTCTTCCTCCAAAAACTGGGACACCAAGCACCCCTGGTTAGGGAAGGTGTCCAAAAGCTTTCCCATTCCCCAGCCTGGGTGAGGGCTCTGCTTGGTCCGCAGAAGAAAGAGGTGTTTCCCTGGTGCTCCATCCTCACAGCTTTAATACCAGCAGCAGCTCGCTTGGGGAGTTGTCAGGGGTGATAAACTCAGTCCCATTCTGTTTCAAAATTGGTTTAAGAAAGATGCCCGGCTGTTTAATATTTAAGCTGAATGTTTAATGTTTAAACAGGGAAATTGGTCTGATTGTCAGAAAGGGCATTAAAGCAGGATGGGAACCGGTCTATAATCTCTGACAAAAGCTGCCCTTTCTCTGCAGCAGCCTGGTACCTGGGAGCTGCAGGAGTTTCAGAAATGCCAATTTTAATCAATCTCTCTCATTTCACTTGCCGCCTGCCAATCCCACAGCAGTGAGATGTGCCTTTCCCTGGGAAGGGGGGAACGCTGTACCTGGCCCTGTTTAACAGTTTGAGATGAGTTCAGCTGAATTGCACTGATATTTCAAATCCCAAACTAATTTCAATAGAAATGTGCGTGGATAAGGTGAAAAGCGAAGCTGAACAGTGCTGGCTCACGGGTGGATTGCAGATGATTTGGGGTGCACACAGAAGTTCTGATGTCAAGTCTAAAGTAAGCCTGGAAATGAATGGCTCTAATTACTACAAATACACCTATGGATAAATTACTTTTGAACAGGTATGGGCAGTGTTTTTCAGTTGGTGTAAATGTCCCCGTAGGGGAAGTGTGTGGAACTGTAGAAGTGTTTTCACTCCACAAAAGGCTCAGCAGCAGCTTGTGCTCCCTCCCTGAGGAGGCACTGTGGCTGTGCCAGGCTGCATGCAGAAGGAGTCCTTGTGCACAGGAATCTCTGCTCAGTAATGGCTGGAGTGGGGAGAGCACATTCTGCAGGGAGCTCTTGAGTCATGTAACTCACAAAAAAACAAGCCAGAAAGAATCTGAAGAAAAGTTTATAAGAAGATCAAGGTTTCAGGTCTATTGAAAGGCACATTTCACCCATGTTGAACAAGAGTTGAGTTCATGGACACATACAATGCTCAAAATTCATGGCAAAAAGACCACATAATGATGGTACATTGTGAAACATACATTCCAGACGTCAGTAAAGCACAAAAGTGATTATTTTAAGTGTATCATGTACACAATAAGAGCAGAACAGGCAGATGCATCCAATTACTGTAATTTACAAGGCAGTAATTCAAGCCTTAAATACATTTCTCCTTATTGGAAGAAGGGGCTGCGGATTAGCAGTGAAATGAGGGGCAGCAAATGGACAGGAAGCCAGGAAGCTGCTGCCATTTGGAAAATAACAGCCAGCACCTGCTGCAAGTCAGGGGAATTCAACTTTGCTAATTCATTTCACTGTGCTGTGGCAGCACAAGGCTGGCCTGGATGGATGCTCTCAGGGCAGGCACCCCGCAGAGCAGATGTGCACAGATATTTCCTTGGCAGTGGGCAGAATGAAGTCCAGCCATGCCTCCTCTCTGCCTGTTCAGTGCTGTGCCTCGTGCTAATTACCTCCTTTCATCCAGCTTGGGGTTCAGTTTCATGTTGTGATGATTAATAATTAATCAAATGCATTTGAAAATTAATTTAGCAATTCTACGACTGATTGGCATGCTAATCTCTCCTGTGCAGCGGGGATGGTATGGGAATAACCTCAGATGTTCTGAGCTGCTGAGTGAGGTGAATGCATGAGGGCATTCACTATCTTGTGTGGTGAGAAATAAAACACTGAGTGGAAACAAAAGCGTTTTCCGAGACCTCTTTGCAACTCAGAAGAGGTGTGGCCTGCATTTTGCCTTGCCTGTATTGGGAATATATCATTGATTTTATCACGTCCAACCAAAACCAAATGGACAAATTTGAAAAACACCCCCACAGTTGATTTATTTCTGTTTAGCTGGTAGCAACTGCAGTAGATTCAATGCGTCAATTATGGGACTAAAAAGAAAAATCACAAGGAGAATAACTTTCGCTCTTTCCAGTTGTCCATGCCCCTTTTCTCCAAAATAACACTCATCTGGTAGAAGGGGAGGAGGGGGGGCGTGCAGCTTCCACTGGGCGTGTGGTCCCCGCTAGTTTCGAGCGAGAAGTCCCTTTTTACAGACAAAGAGAGTCACAGCAGCCATGGAGCTGAGACACAGGGTGCAGCTCAGCAGGCACAGCAGCCCTGGCGCCGAGGGCAGGTTCCTCTCCCAGAAGGTGGTGGTGAATGGTCGGGCTGGGACATCCTGGCGGAGAGAGGAGATGGTGACTCCGAAGGGTGCCCCCTCACCACACGAGCAGGGAGGTGGCAAACACACCCCCCAGGCAGGCTGGGGAGGTCACAGGCTTTTCCCAAGGACCAGATTGTGCGGGGAAGAAGAATGGGAAGGCTGTGAGGTGTGTTTTCTGGCATCCTGAACAGCCACAGGACAGTGAAGATGGAGTTACTTGTGGCTGGAATGAGGTTCTATTTGGCTTTAAACCACAGCCTGGGACTGGGCAGAGCTAGGCTGCATTTTCCAGTCCCCCAGGCTCTGAGATCATTGTCCTTGGCATCCACCCTTCAGACAAGGGTAATAATATTCCTTGGACAAGTCACAAAAATTAATACCATCAGCACCTGAGGTGACTAAAGCCTTGCCTGGGAGCAGGGTGCCTGGGAATCACTGAAATAGGGACACACTTGACTGAGGGGTGTGTGCCTGACTGGGTGACAGTAAGACTTTGGCTTACCTTTGACTCTGGCTTACCTTTGACTCTGGCTCTGGCATCCAAATTTCACTCTTGGAGATCTTCCCCATACTGTGCAGTACCTAGGAGAAAAAATTACTTGTACCACATGAAAAAATCATAACACACGATACTTCCAGTTTTGGAGAAATAGAGGAAGTCAGAGCAAGGTGACATTGATAAAAATGTAACTATGATTAGCTGAAAGTCTCTTGAACCAGAAAATGTACAGTGATTTCTACTAGAGCTTCTCTAAATATTTTTGTGGTAAGTTTTTCACTTTTTTTTCTGAGTAAAAGGCAGTTTGAGAAATACCAAGGTGAGGTTACTGCCATGCACTTGGGACACAAAACCTGTTAGGAGTGATGCTTCTGGGATATAGAAAGAGGAGAGATGCAACCCTGAGGCTCTCATAGCATAGAATTATGGAGCCCTCCCTCGCCTATTCAGGCAGTACAAAGCTCATCAAGGATTTTTCTTGAGAATAAACTGATTGTAACAATCATGGGGATTCTTGGGGGCAAATGAGTGCCTCCAGAAGACAGTTCACTCTCTTTGTAACTACTGCTCACAGGCATGGAGAAAAGAGAAATTAGGTGACTTGAAATGAAGCAAGTAATAAGGATTATAAGGCAAATATGACATTCCCACAAATGGAACTCAAAGACTGATCTTCCCTTAAATAACAACTGTGGCTTTGCCATGCAGCAGTTGTAACTATAATGTGCACCCTTTAATGCTTTTTTCCCCTCCCTCCAGATTGTTGTAAAGGAATTTCAGTGTGACTGGGAGCCCAGCCCAGTGTGTGTCATTCTGAGGAGATTTAGACATTATCAGAGCTGCACATTACAATTTCATAAAGCTCAGCTAACAGGACTGTCTCGTAAAAGGAGAAGCAAAAAGGATAGATCAAAAACAAGAACAAATGTTCAGATTTCCAGATTTCTGCACAGGAAATAGCTGTGAGCATTTGGAATTACTTAAACTGGTTTTAAAACATGCAGTGATTAATTTGTTAGAAATTGAGGTAGTGTATCTACAAGCAGCATCAGGTTGGGGTTTTTTTTCCTCTAGACATGCAGTACATGGCATAAGCTTTGTTTTAGGCCTCCAGTTCAGTCGTATTCTGATTTGGTTGAGATTCTTAGCTTCACTTTATTCAAGAACTAATTAAGTACATTTAAAAAAAATAAAAATACTTTGATTATGTTATTATCTGGGATCCCTCCCTGTCAATTCCAGGAGTCTTTGCACTAAATCAGACCCTCCAAGCTGTACTTAACCCTTTCCAGCCTTTTGATAGAGATGTTGAAAGCAGAGCAGTGGTGTGTACCTCTCTGGCTGCTCTCTCTCCTGCCTGCACGGCCCCCTCCATGTATCCGCTCCACTGGGTTGCCGTCTCTGTGCCAGCAAAGTAGATTCTGTCAACAGGCTGGCGGATGATCCTTCAAAACAAGTGGAGAATGTCAGGTGACAAGTGACAGGAAGGCGATGATCTTTCTAAAAGCAATTTATGGCTTTGATGGAGCGCATGGCTTCAGCTCTCCAGAGTCCCTGCAGACCCGGGCTGAGGTGCAATAAGTTGTCCCTGCAGGACCACCTGCTTGCTGCTGCACACAAAATTCAAGATCTGAGAGTGAGAAAAACCTCAAGCATGAATCAGTGTAGTGGTCCCAGCTTCCATGCAAAGTACTAAAGGCCTTATTTTAGCGCAGGGATAAGTGATAATCCCAACAGCCTCCAGCGATGCAGGGCAGCTGAGAGATTTATGTCTTCTGTATGGCAGCTTTGCTGTCATCTTGCCATTACAGTGGAATGTGAGTGACGTTTCTGCAGTGAGAGATCACTGATATCAGCTTCTATTTGGAGGCTGGACTTGCCTGGCTGCTGAAGGCCTGGCACTCAGGGTCATACAGCCAGTCCCTCAGCCCTGCAGTGCTGCACAAGCACTCCAGCCAACGCAGCTGCAGGTAATGAGTTCCCTCTCCCACTAGGAATGTGCTTGGTGTAAGGGCTCCCATTTAACCCCCCAGGAGGTTTTCCCTGTCTGCTTGATAGCAGTTTCCCCAGGCAGGCACCTCACCCATCACTGCCCAGTGTTTGGATAAATGACAAGAGAAGAGACTGTACACGGCACGACTCCTCCCTACATGAGCTTGGCTCAGACAGGCTGTAACCCTTGCTGGACATGCTGAGGAGCTCCTGGGCTTCTCCTGATCTTCCACCTACACAGTCAGTGGAGACTCTTCATCTGTCCAAGAGGTGTGTCCTCAAGGGCTTGGGGGTCTCTAGAGGGGTCCATTGCAAATACTGCATAGGACAAACTACTGTAAATAATCTAGAGGTGAAAAGCTTTGTGGCTTTTGCAGATCCCTTTGTGACTGTGTTTCGTCTCCTTGAAAGCCAAAGGAGAAACTCTCCTCTTAGTAAAGTAAATAACAAGATCCTTGTTAGCTGAGGAGTAGGGGAGTGGAAAGAGGGTTGAAGTTCCCCAAATATTCTAAATATGCCATAAGTGTGTGGCATAAGGTATAGCATTGTACATGGGCTAAGAAATGTGAATTAGAAAGCAAAGCATTCTCTTTTTTACCTCCCATAGGAATGCATTATGCCTGGTGGGAAGTAGGCTGTGTAGCAGCCCCCTGAATATTGCTCCATGGTCCAGTTCTTCTCTTCATAATGCACAGCCTGTGAGTATCAACAGAGAAAAGAGTGAAACACTGGCAGAGAAATTGGAAATAATGAGCATATTTCTTCTAAAGAGGGGGAAAAAAACAGGCTAAGAAAACCTGACAAAGGTGTGCCATGTCATCTGGCCAATGCTACCCATCTACACAAAACAAATTTTTGTGCTTTTACAGAAACACCAGTCTCCCATGGGCACACAACAGGACAAATTAAAACATACACTGCCTTGTCTTTTCTTGTGCAGGGTGAGACTGGCAGTTCTTTTCTTCCTGTACTGAGTGCTGCCCTCCCCTTGGGAATACAGATTGTATGGCACAACATGCAATTTCAGGTACACATTTTAGGTGCCAGGAACTTTGCCTTCATCATCCAGAACAAAGGAGCAACATTATTGTACAACAGAGGCTAAGCCAGACATTAATTCCTTACTTCTAAAGCCTCTCTTGTCCCCAGTGCCTTGGCAAATGCCTCACAGATCTTCCTTTTCCTATATGAAAATAAAATCAGAGTCAGAAAAAAAATTGGGAGGGGAATGTCTTCACTCTCATCTTTCTTATAAAAAAATTAAAATTTATTGCAACACATTGGAAAGAAAGTTTTTAAGTCTGATTTCAAGTTCTTATCTTAACATACATATTTCAAATGCTGATGCCTAAAAGTTACATCTAAAATGGAACCCAGGGAACGGGAAATGAAGGTTGATTTTGGCAATGAGCTCTAAAAAAATAAATCTTTGTACAGCTATTTTAGGATGAAGAGCCAATTCGTTCTCATGTTTGCTGGTGTAAGACCAGAAGAAAAAGCAATATAAATCAATTAAATCCCTACAGATTTACTATAGCTGGGAATAAAATATGAGCTGAAGAATGCTGCTCACATTCCTAAGCAGAGCTCCTCTTTCACTTGCACAGTACTGAAATTCACATTTAGAAAGTACTGTTTGTTCATTTCACTGACTAATGGGGAAACCATACTTTTGTAAACACAGAAGTTTAAAAATTTTATCACCCTGTCTGAATCTGAAGGAGACCCAAAAGGAGACATGTCAGCACTCCTGTATCCCTGGGTTAAAGCATCATTCAGTGGAGATGTAGTCTGGGAAAATCTCCATTCACATAGAGACCCAGAATTGGTAAATCACAGCATGGAAGAGTGGTCAGGACTTTGAAATTTAGAAATATCCATAACTGGATGAATATTAGCATTAGTGTCTCGGCCTGTTTATGCTAAAATCCCGATTTCCAGTGCTGGTAGCTGTGCTGAGCATGTATAAATGTGCATATTCACACACATATTCACACACATATTCACACACATTCCTGTGGGGAAGCATCTCATAGAAACAATTTGTTTCCGAATATCTACAGCTTCTGAACTCTTACCTCTCTTCCTTGCTGAGATGGGCCAGTTTGACAGCCTTTCTGGTAAGGATGAAACTGAAAAGAAAAAAAAGGCATGTGAACATCACCCCAGATGATTTGCAAGCTCTTGCTAGAAATCACTCTAAAAAGGGACTGGCAAAGCACTTTACTGGCATGTAATGAGCTTCATGTTTGTCATCATACCTCAATATTTAATAATTACAGGTCACACAGGTGAAAACGCCTGTGCAGGGTAACCTGCAGAGTTCACTGAAAGGGAGGACGTGCATTCCCAGAGGGCACCTGTCTAGGTCTGATCCAAAAGGACTGACACCCTGAGCTTTCCTGAGCCTTTGAAGTCCAGCAGGCAGCTGCCTGTGTCATGTGGTGTCAGTAAGTTATGGCAGCCTGCTGCTCTGACAGGCACTGCACAGTGTCGTGGATCACTCCTGCAAGAACTGGGATTAATATTTATTCATCTTGAAGGAAACAGATTTGGCCATTAGCTCATCTGACCCTAGTGGAGACATCCAGGGGATGAAGTATGCTCCTACACTTTTTTAGAAAGTCACATAAATCCATGAGGAGGAAGAAAGCTGGAAACTGTTTGCCACATGGGGTTTGGAGGAGGCTTGCTGCTCTCAGGTCATGGAAGCTTTTAAGCCTTGAACATGCCCATAAATATGTACAGTTCAGTAGAAGTGGTGAGCTTTCCCTACCAGACACTTAAGGAGTAGTTGCCTGACATTTATATTGGCCTTTTTTTGGCAGTCTCACCTCAGATTATGGTGGAAACACTTGTAAAGATTGTTTGTTCATTTGGTTTCAGCTATTTTAAAAGCCAGTCAATGCTGCAATGTATTTTCCCACCTGTTTGTCCAAACTGTAACATTTTTACTTGTCAGTTTCTATAGAATCTTGATATTTTTCACTGCACAGCTGCCTCCCTGCGCCAGCAGCTGGTGTTCCTTATTCTGCCTCAGCTCAGTGGGGACAGGAGACAAATGAAGATTTCTTGGACAATTGCATTGTCATTTTGGGCCAGGTACTAAACATAAAAGCCCAACATAAGCCAAATACAGGCTCAAACAGATAAGTAAGAGAGAGATTTATTTCTAAATCTACTCCACAGCAAAAAAAAAAACAAAACCAAAAACCTGTGAACCGAATGCTTAAAAAAGACTACAGCTGAATTCAGCAACTCCTTCCCAACAACATCCTTTGTATTAGGTTGTTTGTAGGAGAACCTTCACCAAAAAGTTTTTATGGACTAGAGAGACATCAGAGGCTTGGCAGAAGTACTCTCCTTCATCTGCGCAAACTGTGGAAGTGGGAAACACTGATGTAACCTGGTCATTTCCCCTCTCCCTCCTGCTCCCACTAACTCTTACAAGAAGAAATTCACATCTGTGAGAGTGGGCTAGCAGCTTTTACCCCATAATGGCAGGGAAAGTTCCATCAGGTTTGGTGTCATCTATGGTTATTCCAATTGGAGACTCTTCATCCTCAATGATGAAGGAACCACAATAACCTAAAAGGGAAAGAAACCCCAAGATGACTGTTAGAAAAACTTGTTGATGATCACTGTTTCTCGTAGTAATGAGCAAGGAAAATAATCCATAAAAGGAATTGTACAATTATTCTGTTATTATCAATAACACCTACATGTCTGAAATGTCTTTGTAACGGTTTCTCTACTCTCTTCTCTCTGACTCTGGGAAATTGTGTACACAGACTTGTAAAAATCTTTCAAATTCCATTGTTACTTAACAAGGAATTTCAGTGGATTGCTGCAAGTCCCTTTGGCTTTCTATTTTGGAGACAATAAACATTAAAAATAAATTGATCTAGTCAAAATTATGGTGATTCATTCCATGAGTAACTGACCAAAACAAAACCCAGTGTAAATGTATCTGGTCACTGCAGGCTGAAATTTACATATTTTGATTTTGCTGGTGATAAGATTGCTAGGAATGGTGTTCCATAACAGCAATGCAGCAGAAGTATGGGCTGTCTAATCTAGGATCACATCAGGACATGTTTCAGAGGAACATGCTAAAAGTCTCATACAGAGAACAATGTATACACCTTACTGTATTCCTGCCTAATCTCAATGGCCAGTTTATTCCCTGAAACATGCAAAAATCATATCACTTTGATTGAAAAATACTCTTACCTCTCTCAATATTGTTAAGAAGAAAGAGAAACTAATTTGTTCATACAAATAGTTCTGAAAATGGTATGAGTTAAAGCTGAGAAAAACAAGATATTATAGCATGGAAAAAATATCTCGAACTAAATAAAAAGCTAACCTACTTTTCCCAGTCCTCTGAGATATCAAGTCTGCAGAACAGAAGATTGAAATCAGGAAAAGGTCTTGCTTACACCTGAAGCTCTGTTTGTCATCTGCTGTAAATTCTCTTTGGCTGACCTAACTGTCCCTGGCAGGAGAAGAAGGGAGCTGATGCTGCAGGGAAGCTGATGCTTCTGTGCTCTGCAGGTTTCATTGAGGTTTCCCAGAGAAACATTGCTTGTTCTCCTGGTGATCCCACCTCAGCCAACTGCAATGAGATTTGGGATCCTGTTTGTGTCTGGACTCATCTTTGGGACAAGGCATGCACTCAAGCTCAGAAAGAGTTCTGCTTTCTAAGGAGCTTTACTTTTCACTTTTCTGTATGTTTGATTTTGGGGTTTTGCACATTTAACCCTCCCCTGATTGTTAGACAGCAGACCTTCAAAATTTGCACAGAACTCTAAATTTCCCAAGTCCTCAGCTTTCCCCACCTACCCTTCCTCCTCCAGAAGGCTTCCCTGTAGTAAATCATGCATTTTATGACACTCCCCATAGGCAAACGCTGAATTAACTGGTTTCTCTTTGGTGGCAGCTCTGGTTTGTAGTGAATCTTTGTTGTCAGGATTGGAGGGATGGCACTGATCACGTACTTGCCCTGAAATGTAGAACAAAGTCAGCACAAGGCGCTGCCTCCCAGTGAGCTCATCCCACAGGACATGTTTGATATGCACTCTTGATAGCTGCTAACAGCTTTCCCACACCTGACCCTGCTAGGTGGCTTTCCCACACACATATTTCCAGGTGACAAAAGTAATTCTGCCATTTCAGAAAAAAGGAGCTGGAAAAAACAGACTAGAGTTGAAACTTGGCTGGTGACAGGTGGGGAAATGGGACAGCAGACATCCTATGGCCTAGGTAAAACTGCCTTTTATCATCTCCAGGAAAATATGACCCACATTTGTAGCAATTGTAAGATGCTAAAAAAAAAAAATCACATTTGTGCATATTCACAGGATGTTACTTGAGGATAAGGAATACTAATGATGATTCCAGCTTTCCTGAATGTGCGCCATCCCTCTCACAGGCCCTGGGTCTGACTGGAGCAGTGCAGGACTCTGTAGGGAGACATTGTATCACAACACTGCTGCTGTCAGGTGCTCTCAGGCTGGTGAGGCTGCTGCTGCCCCACGGGTGCCACTGTGGGTAATCGTGTGCTGATGGAGCATTTCAAAGCACCCCAGAACAGAGGCGAAATCTTAGTAAAGGTGTTTGAAGTGTCTTTTTTTCCTTTCCTTTTTTTTTTTTTTTTTTTTTTGTGCTGTGAACCACAAACTTAGACACAAACAGGAAGGTTATTTTTCCTTCCTTTGAAATGGTCTCAATGCAGAACTAAAATGTAAAAATATATGAAGACATAGAAAGTTAAGGCAGAGAAGTCAGAGTAACGACAGAAACCAAGTAGCAGAACACCAAGAAGAGAGGCAGTCATAAATAAATCTGTAAAGCAGGTTCCATGGAGTGTCTGCATAGTCTGAGAAATAGACACACACAAATGGGTACTTCCTGATTACATCTGGCTAAGAGCTACAGCAGATGTATTCCCCTACTAAAAGCATACTCTACTTTTATTCTGATCGAATTACCTCATATATCTCATGGTTTAGAGTCTCCACAAGGACATTATCACCTGTCTGATCAATACTGATCACAGGTCTCTCCAGTTTAACTCTGCCTTGGAGGCGTTCCATTATTTTCTCTGATATCTGACCAGAGCCCCCTTTAAACTTCCTCTCCTAAAACAACAAAGAGAAAAGAAACACAAACAAAAAAATCACAATGACATTGGATATGACTTCTGCTCATCATCACGGAATTCCAGGACAAATCTTCAAGTCCTAAGGGTGCATAAAGACACGCAGACTTTCAGAAGAGCAAGGATGTAAACCTGAGCCTCAGTGGGGATTACTGACTAAATCACTTTTGCAATGGCTTCCCTAATGACTTGGGAACAAGTTTACACTGGGACCAGGGGAAATTCTCAAGCAAACATCACTTCCATGGGTGGTTATTTCCTGCTCTCCAAATGCCAATCAATCTCAAACCAGCACATTTGGCTTAAAGGTTCTTTAAGTCTAGAGAATGTGCACATATAATGCAGGCTTTCTAGCAAAAATAAACATATCACTTCATTCAAAACAGGTTTTGAGTATTTTACCCACCACAGTGCTACCAAAACCCTCAAGTGTGACAAAGAAATCAACTGTAAAGTGAAAGACTGTGCCCACCCAGAAGCAAGACAGATCTTTAACTGAGTCTGGTGTCAAGGTAATGAGCTTTTTCTGTCCCTGGGAAGACACAAAGTCAGTGATGTCAGGAAAAAAGCACAATCTGTGAGACACATTTCCCTGCAATGTCTGTGCAGAGGGTCAGGGGAAGCACTAAAACCTCTTTCATCTACCAGCCACCAGCAGGAGATAAAGCAGCTCACTTTTACATGCAAGATGCTGGTACTGGCAGAGAAGAAAAGGATCTAAAAAGTTTTGTGCTGAAAGACTGAAATGGCTGCCCAAGCAGGTTTTATAAGACTTGTCAGGGCCACTAAGCCAGAAACCCTCAGTGCTTCTGCTCAACTAAAATTGATTGGGGTGAGGGAAGAAGGAAGCATGATAGGAACAAAGACAACTTTTCCCATCCAGCTACAAAGAAAAGGAAATGCTCTTCCCAGGTAGCTTTCCCTTCTCCACATGTTTCGTTTAGCTATGAGTATCTTGGGCTTAATTTTATTTTATCTCTTGCTGCAACATCTAGCAGTTGCTGATGTGGGACAGCAAATGTGACTGAGGGGCTCCTGAGGAGGAAGGCTCTTAGTCAGGTCTGTCTCCTACTGCAGGACAGCACCAGCACTGCTTACATCCTTCCTGACACGTGATTGTCTATTCTTACAGCAAGGGACAGATGTTGATGGAAATTGTTGCCATGTGAGCTGACCCAAGAAGGAAGGGCCTTTTGCTATTTACTTCCAACTCTTGTCATTAGAGGCTTCAACACCGAAAGAACATCCACATTTCACTCTGAAGTACACTTGTTCTGAGCTCTTGTAAACATTCAAATGCGCCAAGTAACCCACAGAAAATAAACTGGCAAAAAGCAACACAAGTGCAACAAGAGCACTGTGCTGAAGTGAATGCAGAAAACCCAAATTGTTTAAATAGTCCAAATTTATTCCACATCTTAGCTAATAAAATGCTTCACTAAACAGGGGTAGTTGAAGGGCTGTATCAGCCCATGAGAACACGTTTCTCTCTGGTGCCACATGTTCTCATCTTTTCATTAATTGCAGGGGTTGGATGGGCACAACACTACACTTGCTTGTTACGGTTTTAAGAGAGGAGGAAGGAAACGAGACATTTTGTACCTGGCCCCCATTGGTGATAGAGAAAATCCTGGATGTGCCCCCACACTGCCTCACATACCACAGGAACCAGAGGGCAGAGACTTCATGAGGCTCAGACGTGACATTGATGTTCACAAAAACCGTGGCGAAGTCTCTGACAGCTCTGCATGAGACACACGACCAGGAAAAGACTGTGAGAAAATATGACTTCCTGACTGCTTTCAGGATTTTATTTGTCATGCTAAACAAGGTCTGCTTTCCCAAAATCAGAAAAGTCAAGATGATAAATACCTGTTTAATTTTTTATTCTGTAGTGAGTCTGTTTACATGGGTTTCTACCAGCACCTCCCTCTCTCCCAAAGTATTTACCCATTTAGTTTGAAATCCCACTGATTTCACCTTAGTTAAATAGTTTCCCAGCTGCTATTATTTTCATTCTTCGCAGTAGAAGAATATTTTTTGTAGTCTCTTAGTGAAACTTTCCTGCATTTCTCATGGAAATCTCATTGAGCACATCAATTCCAGGGTCTGATGGGTCCTGAGGGACTGAAGCAGCCATGCAGCCCAGACATTCTCCACCTGTCGTGTAACACTGCTACACTGATCTTTTGTGAAATCAAGATTCAGACAGAGAAACCAGATTTGCAATCATTGCCATAAAAATAAGGAAAAGGTCATCAGTCTACCACAGTACATCCTCTGAACATAAACAGAGAAACAGCAGCAGGAACAGAGGATCTGGCTATTCACATTTCTTGCATTTGTGGCCACAGATTTCAAGAAAATTGAGATCATTTTGCAAAGAAGGTAAAAGGACTTTGACATTGATGAAGCTTCATGAAACAACATGAATTTATAATCATCTGATAAAAGAAGGAACTTTGGAAGTTATCTGGGCTAAAATATGTAACTTATAAACTTTTACATCCTCATTTCCCTAAGTTTGAAGTCCATTCTCCCCTATTCCATTAGCCAGGATATGAAAACAGCCTGCACACAAGAACCCCCTGTGACAATTCTGAGATCAACAAGAAACTAAACAGTTGCAGCAGTCTCAGGCCTAAAAAATGTGGGAAAAAAGTCTCCAGGATCAGTAGATGCTGATTTATGACACAGGACAAACAAATCTTCTTTTGTGATCTTGGTCCTGAGTCATACAGAAAATGCTGTGGAAGACCTTTTCTGTTTAAGCACTGGTTTTTAACTGTGTGTAGAAAAATGTGGCTTGGCTTAAAGATCTGAAATGGGTTTTTACTGAGTTTTTGAATGCATTTCAGCTGAGCACATCCATTAAAACTGGATGTTTTACTGACAACATTGGCAGTAGAAGCTGCCCAGCAGAGAAGTCTGTTAAAGGAGGGATCACTACAATCCAGTCCTGCTTATGCTCCACCAGCTCCATGGCTAAAAGCAGCAGTAAAAACTAGAACAGGAAGAGTCAGTGCACTTGCAACAGCAGTTCAAAGTAACTGAGTTGGCAGGCAAAAGGCTCATAAAACTAATTGCAAAGAAAACTCCAACGCCACAGAGAGCAAGAGCAAGTCCAAATGGCTGTACAGCATATCACATGGAGCTGGAGCAAGACCCAAGCCATAAAAACAAGTTTCAAATGCAAAGTTTTGGTCAGGAAGCTGCAGGCAAAGCACCAAACTGCAGTCAGAGTGAAAGGGCAAACAGAGCACAGCCACACAAATAAAAGACACTGAATAGGAGGGAGGACAGTGTTAGAGAACAGCACAGGGGCTGGCACAGCAAGTGGGGATATGAGTTCTCACAAGAGTACACTTCTCTTTCCCTTATAAAGAGAAATGATTGAAAAGAGAAAGGAAAGAGAATTTCCAGTTGTCATCCCCTCAACGTATTGGACATTGTTCCTTTTTTTTGTTTGTACAGCAGTCCCTCACAGAAAACACATTGATCATTTTATAGATGATACAACACCTTGAGCCCTCTTCCTACCACCTACTGTTGATATTCTGTTGGATCTCACAAACAAGGGGGGCCTCTGGGATGATGCAAAGGTGAAGGACAGCCTTGGCTGCAGTGGAGTTTAAGATCCTGAGAGGAGTAAGGCAAACAGCAGAATTGCAGCCTGGAATTTGGAAGGGCAGCTTTCATCCTCCTTGAGGGCCTGAATAGCAGTGTCTCATAGGAAACTATACTGTAAGGCAAAGAGCCACAGGAGAGTTGGCTGGAGTTCCATCATCCAATGGTTTCAAGTGAAAGGATGGTGGGAAGAGGCCACACCACCACTGCTGTGTGCAGGGACCTGCTGAAGCAAACCCCAGGCTCCCCCAGCACCTTTGATGCCACCTGCCAGCCCACCAAAGCCCACCTCAAACACCTCCTGATCTGTGCTCAGCTGTACCACAGAACCTGCCAAAAAAAGACACTGTCATTCCACAGGTGGAATTTCAAACAGGCAATGATTTACATACTTGGTCCAGCAAATCTTATCTATCAGCTCTTTCATCGTCATTTTGTCCCATTCTTCAGCATGTGGAGCATCCCATGGTGCATCAACAGGAATCTGGAGACAGAGGTGAGAAATATCCAATAAATGATTCAGTACCTCACCATTGCCGGGTCATAGCTAGTTAGTAGCACAGACTTTGATATGTTGGCCAGGAGTTACTTTTGTCCCCTGCACATGGATATAAATTTGGAACAAATTCACTAAATGGAACAATTTCCATTCACATCTTTGGACATGAATTATAGCATGACAACCAAATCTGTCTTTGTCTGACCAGTGAACCATATCCTTGTGTTGGGACTCATCTGGCTCTTAGTTTTCCAGAAGCAATTCCAATCTAGTTGTCTTGGTGTCGTCTAGAATTGAGGGGAAAGTTCTTTTTCCAGTCAGTTCCAAGATGAATACCCAAAGGCCCCTATGGCTCTCTGCTAATTGCAGAGTAAGAAAAAAATGTCTAGATATGTTTGAAATATTTTAGGCAGTAAAATTCCTAATAATAATTCTTTGCATGTAAGTAACATTATGTGGAGGATACTACCATATCCTTAAATCTTTAAAAAATGTACTATTGACAAAAAAAAAAAAAAAAAGGGAAGAATAATACATAAATTTGATTCTGCAAAACCACATAAAACAAATGGAATTTGCAGGAGTACAGTGAGTTATGCTTGAAGACTCTCGTAAGGTAAAGCCCTTGGTTTGTTGCTAGATTATATGGAAACTGATGAATATTTGAAAGAGAGTATTATGCTCCAGGGGCTGTTGTACTACTCACATTTTGAACTTTAAAAATAAAGTCACTGGGAAGTCAAACTGGAGCCCAGCTTAGGCAGTTAAAAAAATAAAAAATCATCTTTACTCAAAATGCTGTCATGAGGGAAGGGGAAAAAAACCCTTCTAATCTCCCAGCTCATGGAATATTTTTTCCTGTCATGCGAAAATACTTACACTGAGTTCAACCTCAATTTTTCAGATATCTTAGACACCTCCAGATCTTTTTGTCTCCTCTCACAGAATCATAGAATAGTTTGGGTTGGAAGGGGCCTTTACAAGTCATCTAGTCCACCCCCCTCTCAGTACAGAAGACCTATTATTTCTGACAGTTCCTAGGCAATACAGAAATCTTTCTGATGGACGCTTCCTTTCTGTTTTGTTTTGCTGTTGAGGGTTTTTTTTATATTAAAGAAGCAATAAAAACCCTGCCAGAAACAAAACAAAAGCAAACCCTATTTATTCACTGTGACATGAGCATCGTGGGAATTTTCTCAATTTTCACAGCCTACCTCTTTTCCCATCTTGTCCATGGTTCTCCAGAAGTTATTGTAATCCAGATAAACGAAAGGATTCCATGTTGAAGGGCAAATTCCTGTGAAATTTTGTGACTTTCCCTGAAACGCACATAAAACCACAAGCAACTGAAATGCAACAGATCAGATCTTCATTACTCAAGAACACAAAATTCTCAGAGTCATCACGTGTTTGGCATTTTGCCCCAAAAGACCTGGCTGGGCTTTTGTTTTTTTTTTTTCTTTGTTTTTTCCCCTGCAAATGCATGCAAGCAATGGAATGCATGTTGCTAAATAGGAGGGAAAAAAAACAGCTGGACTGGCATTAAAAAGAACAATAACACCTTTTTATATTTACTATTCTGAAGGCTTGGGGAGGGGTACATTTGTTCTGAGCAGGTTGTCAAATTCTGGGCTAAGGATACTCAAGCCATGGCCAAAGAGGTAATATTCTTTGCTTCTAAGAATCCTTCATTATTACATTTAAATGAATCTACTATTCCCCTGCTGCTGAAATGTGCATCTTGAAAGTTCTGTGGGTCTAAAATTGAATGTATTTCAAACTATTTAAGCATCTTTATGATACACCTCACTTTAAAAGCAAATATAGTTCTTTATTATTCCATGGAAGAAACCTAGCCTATGAAAAAAGTCTGATCAGGAAGTTTTTGGCTGCAGGAAGAAAAATATTGTACCCTTGCAAAAACAGTGTTAGTACTTAAAATGTGTGTGACACGGAGCTGCAGCAGTGGCTGAAACTGTTATTATCTGAAACTGACTGTTTCAGATAATCCTGTGATACAATGATAAGAGAAACAATCTAACAGCAGCTGCTTCTTTGTGATAACTTCAATCTGGAAGAGGACCGGATGAGCAGGTAACATTTTCCTCTTATTAAATTGCTTTGAACCCTCCCCCATGTAAATCAGTGGTGGATTTCTCATCAGATCTCTCTGCTGTCTGCCTTTCCAGATGTGCCAGAAGTTTGTGTGAGGATGCAGGGGACACTCTGACCATGACAGGTAGGAGCTGTGGTGCTAAAGCAGTTTGCAACCTACTTTTCAGCGCCAGCCCCCGTGCCAGCCCATCACACCTGGCAGGTGGGAGTCACAGACCAAGAGAGAGGCTGCAGTGCTTCAAATGCAGGAAATGGGGACCCAGGGACAGAGGACAGGAAGCAGAAGCCCAACACACAGGAGCCTTCCTCACGCTTGCTGGGAGAGAATCTATGGATCCTTCCCACTGATAATTGTGTATTTGTGCGTAAATACGTATGGGTTTCTGAGATTCTCCAGAACATTCTTCTCTGCAAAGATCATAACAAAGGTAAAAGGTGCAAGACGAAACTCAGAGATCATAGTGAGCTTTCAGACTTGGTAAGAGCAGTAAAATACTGAAATTCCTACACTCTGGTGGACTTTTGTCAGCCCCAGGACAGGTACAGCAGGGGAGGCAAATGTATGTGGGTGAGGGACCCCAGCAAGTCTTGGCTGACACTGGCTGGCCCTCTCTCCTCAGAGCAGGGCTCCAGCAGAGCCCCAGCTCTGGAGCCCATCAAATCACTCTGTGCTGCTCCTCCTCACCATCTTCAGTGAGGGCAGCAGTAAAGCCACTCTCCTGTTCCATCCAGACTCAACAATTTCTGCTCTGGGCCAAGCAAAGAACCAGGTTGTGATCTCAGCACTTAATTCCACAAGGATCTTCAGCCTGAGATCCACAAGGGGTTTTTTTTAATTTCCAACAAATGTTGTGCTTTCAAGTCACCAGGAGGTGGTTGGTTACCCCTGGATTTCTAATCTCAATCTTGCATACTACACATTTTTTTTCTCTCTTTTATCCCTATTTTGTTCTTTTTCAGACTTACACTGAAGGAATGTAGCAGGGGGGATGCTGCTCCAGCCTTCTCCAGGTGCACACATGCATGCAAAGCATTTCTGCCATGGCGAGGGCAGAGTAAATGCTCCTGTGAACTCCCAGCAGGGAATCCTCCAAACAACACCAGCTCTTTACTTCCCTTGAGGACAATTTCTCTCTGCCAGGCTGCAGCACTGTGTTCAGCCACAGAAAAGAGGGTCAAACAGTGCCTGCAAAGGGATATGCTGAATCCTACAGCTTTTACTGTCATAAACAAATGCTGTATCAAACTAGGAAATACTGATACCAAGCAGTAACATACTACTAATCATTTTATTCTTATTGCACAACATTTTGCTTTTTTAAAAGATCGTCAAGCACTGCTTCTCAAAATTCATTTATTGCTAGTCTTTTCATTATGGTTAGGAACACAGCTGCCATTCACATTGCTTCCTTGACATGCTTTAACACCAATAATTCTGCCCTTCAGCACAGATGAGGAGCAATGCTGTCAGGCCACCCAAATCAGGGTGAGGAGAAGTTATTACTGCCATTCTGTCCTGTTGATACTGCAGGGGGGCAAAGGGAAAAGATAAGCCTGGGTCCAAACAAGAGCAGCAGCAAAAAGCTCCCAGTTTTTCACTCTTTTGTGAAAATCTCTTTTCAAAAGTCTTTCTGACAAGTAACTGTGCTTGTCCAGGGTGATGTAACTTGCAAACAGCTCTCCTATCCTTACTTAGCTTAAAACATCTTCGGTCAACGGCACAGCCCAGGGACATCAATGGAAATATACATTTTATCCCCTGAGAACTACAAAATGCCAACTGATAATTAAAAAAAGCCTAAAGTTCTGTTACTTGCTGCTCTCTTCTACATGCAAAAAAACTTTCAACTTCAGTAAGGCTAGAGCCCAATGGCAGGAAAAGCTGAAATAACACAACAGTGCTAACAGACCTGGAACTGGCTAAGACTGAATTCAGAGAGGCTGAAATAGATTTCACAGTGACCCTTGTGTGGCAGGGCTGTACCTGTCAGAGATGGGATCAGATGAAAGCCAAATCTAGCAAATTCCAGAAAGAAATCCCCATTTCCCATCAGGCAGAGTGAGCCCAACAGCCTTAGACACATCAGTTCTCCAACTTCTTCTCTAGCACAAGTATCTCCATAGCAGGGAGTAAATCTAGGCCGAGTGAGCTGGGGCTGGTAAGTTATTAATTTGGTTTCAATATTGTCTCCTTGCTAGGCAGAAGAGTTCTGGCTGCAAGTTTCACAGAGGAGCTCACTGCAAACAAGGAAGGTCTTGCAATATTCCATTTTTAAACAAGTTTATAGTGTTCTGGATGTATTATTTTCAGAACTACTGTTTTCTTAACTGAAAGGCAAATAACCCACTGGCTTAGTTCCCATTCTAATACATGGCTGCTTGACTGACCCACAGAGTTTATCTAACTCTTTTTTTCATTTCCTGGTGTGTTGAGTGTTTTCCTGCAGACCTCAGACCTGAGTCCTGCTGCCTGCTTGGATTAGTTACCCCACACCAATCCAAAGAAAACAAGATCCTCAAGCACCATTCCTCAGTGGCTAGAAAGAAGGCAGAGAGAGATGAGCTCTGCAAGGTCCCTTCCCTGCCCAGGCCTTGGCTGGGGCTTGTAGCCAAAACTTCAGGAATTAACCCTAAGCTGTAGCTCCACCCCAAGTTTCAAATTGTGCCAGAGGAGCAGACAATTTTGGCAGACTTGAGAAAAGCAAGTCTGTCTCCTACCTGCTGTGCCAGGGACAGGGCACATGAGGAAGCACAGGAGGAGCATCCCCATGGCCCAGAGCAGGGGTTGTTGTTGCCTGGGGCTGTGCACAGCACAGAGCAGCAGCTCCCTGAGGTGTGATTCCTCCGGTGAGAATTCTTCCCTGCTCCTCAGCTCCAGCAGGTGTAGCCCTGGGAGCAGTGCTGTGCCTGGGATGGCCTGATCCCTGTGTCTGAACAGCCAATTTGTGGTGATGTGCAGAGCCTCAGTCACAGACCCACCTGCTGCAGCCCGAGCTCTTCATCTGAAGCAGGCTGAAGGAAAGAAAGGACTAGGTGGCTAATCTGAAGCACTGTATAGAAATCCTCATATTTTACCAAGTGCTCCCTCCCTCTGAAAATCATAATTCCTTGTTAAGTAATAGTCTATATCCTGGAGCTGTGTGCTGCTGCCAGGTATTGGAGGAGTGCAGTTCTAAGAGAAGGATAATACCACACCAAGGCCCAAGGCCTTTGCTTTCTAGGGTCTTCTACTAAAAAGGTGAAAACAGCACAGAGTTTCAAGGACCTCTGTTAAAACAAAAAGCTGTCTGCCAGCTCAGGGAAGTGAGAACTCCAGCACATCTGCCCTTTCTCAGTCCAAAAGCATTCTTGCTGAATTATGGGACAACAGCCACGGAGAAATTTAGCTGGAAAGAGGGCTCACAACAAACACTAAAGTTTTAAGTTACAGATTTACAAGGACAGGATACAAAAATAAATCCTGATTGACATTAAAGGAGTCCGTGTTACCATGCTAACTGATGGGAAAGAAAGAACAAATGAAAAAAAAAGATAAACAATAGTTGCATATTTGGATTTTCAAAGAAACTGTAACTACAAAGGAAACCTGCACCAATGAAGCAATTCGGTTATTAAGCTTGTAGTACATGGAACTTTTCCACACATATATGGGAAAAATTCCTGTCTGAGAAAAGAAGCTCATTAAATCCCTCTGGGAATTTTCACTTTCTCTCAGCTGCTTCTGCTGCTCGGGTAACCATTTTTCCACTTTCTCCCAGCTCAATCAAAGCAGTATCCTGGAAATCTTCAGAAAAAGCCAAGATGAACCTACTGTCAGGGTAAAGAAAAGACCCAAAAATCTCTTAATCCAAGGGTGCTGGAGATTACACACAGATGCCACAAAGACATCTAAAGCTGTGCTTAGTCATTGCTCAAAACACTTCCTCTGGCCTCAGAGAAAACCACACAACACTGCAGACTTTGGAGAAAGCTTTTGGGAGGAGACCTTCCTGTCTGGCCCTGGCTACACACTCTGGACAGCCACCAGACAAACACCAGATATAAACAACAGCTGAGACACAAGGGGAGAAGATTTAATCAGACCTTTCAAACCCAAAAGGCAGCAGGTGACCCATGGCTGATGGTGTATTAGCCCAAGAAGCTGAAAACATCCATCTTTCAGATTAATATTTAATATCTAGTGGATGTGATCCTTTAATATCAAAGAATCTCTCTGCTAACACTTTCTGCCATCTAGGAAATACCACAAGTGCTTGTGTTCCTGAGCATCTTTAATGAATATGAGGGCTGCATCTACAGTTGGGAGAGCACGAGCCCCTACCTGCACCTCCCCATCCAGCCTGGTGACAGTGTGCAGCAGGCAGGTAAAACAGAGGGAGGTGAAAGAGCCCTGGGCACTGACCAGCCCAGCCAACAGCCAGGACTGCATAGATGGAGTTTCACAGGCTTCTTCTAGAAGCGGGATATAAGAGAGGGTTCCACAACACATCCCTAAATCAAAGGGCATGGTGACTGCACAATGTCTCAAGGAAAAAGAAAGGAGAAAAAGCTGTGGAAAACCTTAGGAAAGGAAAATGGAAGAAAAGGGCTACGATTCACAGGAAGAGGATGTGGGAGAAATGAGACCCACAGGAAGAAAAGCGTCATTAATATTCATCCAGCACTTAAATCTGGGAGACCTTCTGTTAACCTGGTCCAACAACTACAACTCCCTTGGGACCCTGATTAGCTCAGCAGGACCTCGATGACAAATCCAGAATTGATCCACAGCCTGTGATCCAGCTGAATAGCCCCTAATGCTGCCTCTTGCTTGGAAATATGCTTTCACTTCGAAGAAAACGTACAAAATTACATGGTCATTAGCAGGGATGTGCATAATGCAATGTGGGACAATAAAAAGCTGTAGCTTTGGCATCAAAATGGATTAAGGGCTCAAAGTAATGTAACCCATTAGAGCCTTTTATTTAACATAAAGAAGATAAGTGCCTTTTAGGATGCTGAGAGATTCATGCCTGAGCTTAAATTAGAGTGGGACAAACATTCTGCTGGCACAAACCAGCCCATCCCTCTTGCTGTAGAATTACATCAATTTTGCATGAGGGGGTGACAAATAACTTTTTTAGTATTATGGAGTGGCTGTGCAATCATTTAAGATGTGTCTGTTTTACGAGCATGGCATCAATCTGCCCAATAAGGAGTGCTTGCAGAACCAGATGGTAAAACTTTGCAGTGTGAACACATTGCTCTAATTCTTAGGAGAAAAAAAGTGGGAAGGTAATAGTAATGAAACCAATTAAGGATCCATCACATAGAATGGCTTGTCTATACCAAGTATGTCAATTGCGACTCATATAGGTTTCAAGTCTGGTTCTGCCAGAGTCTGTTAAGTACCAAAACTAAAGAATATTTAAAAAAAAATGAAAGTGATGGTCTTTGCAAATTAAAATAATACTTTGAGTTGTGGATATAGACAGTCACATCTCACACCTAGGAATCTTAGGCCTTTCTTTGTCCTTCTCCCTGCTGCTCTCACCCTGCACTGGTTTTGGCAGCAAACCAAGGACCTGTGCAGAAAAATCAGTGGGCTAAAGATCTGGCACAAGGGCTGGAAATCTGCTCTGAGGACAGATTTCATTCCTATTCACTTCAGCGACACCAGCACTTGCTCAAGAGTGGCCACTCAGACTCCTGCTGCCCCACATCTCAGAGGTGAAACTTCTGGTGACTCTCGGGAAGGGCTTGTGTGTCACCATTAGCTAGAGAGGGAATCTCAGAGTCTCAGATGAGATGATTAACTCTCAAACATCCATTTGTGAGATGAATCCCACTCTACCTAAAGAATATTTATGTCATGTGAATCCAGTCATGTGGGAAAAATATATTATCCTACTCCAGGCTAGTTCCATAATACTTTTGTCCAATATCATCATTCAACCCTATTCATCAATACTATTATTTTTTAAATTTATATTTGGCTTTTATTTCAGAACAAGCATTTTCTGAATTTCAGGCAAAACTTCTTTGGAGGGTATGTTCAAAGACAATGCACCAAACACATCCCAGATTTTTTAGCTGATGTCAGCTCCATTTTCTGAACACTTTTTAAAAGAAAATAAGAACCATTTGTCGAACTCCCAATAAGTTAAAACAGAATAACAACCCTTCAAGCAGGTGAGTTTTAAATGAAGCCCTTTTGATGACTGTCAGTAATTTCCAAGTTTCAGTGCTACCTTTGGGTACCTCAGCATGGAAATGCAATACTTACCCCTTTATGATGGAACATATGGCCCTCAACATACACTTTATAGGTCTCCACCCCCAGCTCTTTTGCCAGTCGCAGAATCCGGTTTTGGGTAGGTCCCACATATGCTCCACCAACATCCACATAATTCACTTTATCGTTCTGGGAAAAAGAATACAGGCATCAGAAGCTGAGCAGGAAGCTCCTCAATACAAACATCTAGAAGCAGAAGGAATTATTCCACACTGAATGTGTATGGAATGTATGTGTATGATATTCAGGAGGAATTTGTTCAAGGAAAAGGTTGTCAGGCATTAAAATGAGCTGCACAGGGAGGTGGTGGAGTCACCACCCCTGTAGATGTTCAAGAAATTCACATTACTTTTCTTGTCATCGCAAAACATTTCTGCAGAACAAATCATCTCCAGCATCAAGACTTGTTTTCTCCCTCTAGCTACCTGCTTAGACTTACTGTTGCAGGTACTGAGCACTGCACTGCAGTTTTCCAGGAGATTAATCTCCTTTCCAGCACTACACACCTTGGCTCCAGCCTGGTGCAGTCTGGGCAGGGACCCCCAGCCATGCCTGCCATGCAAGGTGCTCAATGCACCCCTCAGAGCAGCATCCCACTCACTTGGGAAGTGGGAAGAAAGCAGAAGGTTTCAGGGATGCACACTACGACAGCAGGCTGATCTCCCAAGGTACTTACTCTTTTTAACACTGTTTATAGTGAGCATGTAAAGCCTGGCATTCTCAGTGTCACAGAAGGATGGTGTTTATGCTCCATGTTTCACACACAAAGATTTCTGCTGGAACATCACTGTTTATCTCTGGCTCCCCAGCAATGGCACCTGACATAATTTACACCTCCCTCAGTTCCAGGGTGGGAAGCAGAGGTAATGGCTGTATTACATTACCCTGCGCCACAAGTGACTCTTCACTTCTTTCATTCTTTCTTCTAATGGCAATCGAGATGCAGTTCGTTTTTAGAAGCAGGAGTGTTATTTCAGATAATTTTAAGACATTTTAAAACATATGTCTGAGCCATAATGACGTCTGGTTCTGCTCAGGCTGCTTCTTACACAGCTCTAAGTTATCATGCCTGTCACAGTATGCAAAGGGAGATGGGAAAAAGAGGGGTAGAGCTCTGGCACTCATGGTCCCAGATGATGGTTTTCAACACATTACTGAAGTCTAGGTAGACAATACTAATTTCCCCCTCATCTACTAAGCCAGTCACTGCACCTGACAAGGCTGTCAGGTTGGCCAAGCAGGAATTCTTCTTGGTGAACACATGCTGACTGATGACTTTTGGATTAGTTGCTCTATAACATTCTGAGGGATTGAGCTTAAGCTGTAGTTCCCTGGCTCAAAATAATAGGAGTGACATCTGTCACATGGTAGACGAGCACAAGTGAGAGTTCCCATCTCATGAAGCACTTACTCTGATAGTGAATGTTCTTCCTCCAACTCTGTCCCGGGCCTCAAGGACCACCACACTGACCCCAGCCTCCGACAGCAATTTGGCAGCTGACAAACCTATCAAAAAAAAAAGAGAAAGTGCATTAAAGCAAGTGTCAGCAATCAGCCACATTAATGGTCAAAAACTGAACCAAAGCAACAAGGTCAGAGATTTCAATGGACTGTTCTCAAAAATCCCTGAGAGAAGCTGAGAATTTTGAATGGGATCTCACCAGAGAAATCATGTGGCTGCTGCTTAGTTGCGTGTTATAACCACTCACAGCATTCACTGACTGAAGTTTCCTCCTTGGGTTGGCATTCTGGCCTTTTAAAAGCAGCCCAATTCAATTATTAAGGGACAGACACACACCTTACTCTTCATTTGTGCAGCCTATGGAAAGGCAGCACCCAGCTTGGGCGACTTGCAGTGCCACAGTGACATCAATAATGCTCCTCTCCCACACCAACTCTCTGCTCCTCTGCTGTCCCTTGTCCTCATTCACATGCAGAAGGAAAGTCTGCTTCACTGTCAGGATTCATTTTCAGCAATGGAGTTTGACCATGACAATCAAGCAGGCTGCATGTAGATACTTCATAAAAGGAATTATGGTCTCAGCAAAAATCATCTAATTATGGGACTTTGTGATGGAGCCACTAGAGACAACTGAAAATTCGATAGGACAGGAGACCTCTTTGCTTCTGACAGATGCAAGCTCAAATTGTAAAAAGCAATCATAAGTTGGTGAAATCAGATTATCCCACTGCCCTGCAGGCCAATCTGGCACTGAAGCATTGTTTCTTTGGAGTTGTTTCCCCTCCTTAAGTACACGAAAGGCAGCCCTATTGATCAGAACTTCCAAGATCCCCTGCAGGCAGGAATAACAATATTACACTCATGTTTATTACACTGCCTTGAAATGTGATTAAAATCAACTGTTTGTGAGCCTACAAAGAATGCATGTCTGAAAAGACCAGGGGAGAGGAATCATTCTGGGAAGAGTTAAATGTACTCCTTTATTCTAAGGGCAATACGGAATTGACCATAAAATTCAATGCATAGAATCTTTTAATAGGAAAGTGGAACACCATTCACTGGAAACCAGAAGTGAGGAAGTTCAAATGTCTTACTCAGGCAGAAATTATATATATAATTTTCATACTCATCTAAAAGTAACTTTACATCCTTGCACCATAATCTTCAGATTGCTGCTGGAAGAGAAGTATACTTAATTCTTCCATCTATTTAATATTCTAATTTTTTTTAATTGCATGCCATTTTTCAGTGGAGCGGATATCTTACAAATTGATCTAATTTATTTCAGTGATTTTTTTTTCCTCCATGAAACTCTGGAAACAATTTTTTCTAGCTTTAATTCTTTAATCCATTGAGTGATGGTTTCTCTTCCTCTCCAATATAAATGTAGAAGAGAGAAATCTATGATGTTAAAAACACAAACTGCAATATTTTCTTATTAATACATAATTTTTTATATGCAGAACAATGAAATTTGAAAATATCCAGTGGGTTTTATCACAAAACAGTGGATATCCTACATGCATCAAATAAAAGGCTGAATTCTCTATTCAGTGTAAATACCACTGGACACTCAGACATGAGTGGGTAATTCTTTCGTAAGAAAGTTTACTGTAGATATACATGCCTTCAAAAAATTGAACATGAAGCCAAAAAAAGTTCAGCTTAGGTATGAAAAAAGAATTAAATGCAAATCTTTGGTGCCTAAGACCATAATTTCATGCTGAATACAACATGTCTATTCCTGCCATAGTTGTTTTAGGAAGAATAATGGTTACACTGGACTGAGTTGGAAGTTAAGCTCACTGCTGGATTACAGCTTGATTATGGGATATATCCAAATAAAGAAGGGCTGCTAAGGCATGAAGAATGTGCTGTAATGGGACTGAGGTTCTCTAACCTGTTTGCCTGTTAAACTGCACTTGTACTCCAGACTTACAGGTGGTTAAGTTTCACTACTGTTAATCCAAAGGTCATCAGAGAAACTGGTCCAAAAAAGAAAAAGGCTTTGAAGTTTCATAGACTGGGAAACAGCAAGAAATAAATTGAAACAGCAATGGCTTACTGAGAACTGGGAGAGGCCATGACTCACAAGTAAAAACAATACAAAATATGTTTGTTTAAGATTACTACTACACATTTATTTGCTCAAAGCATGGAAACTATTTTCTTTCAAAACAGAGGACCAGAAACAACACAAGCACACAGGATCTCTATGTCTGTCTGTTGGACCCATCTTTTTAGCTCCATCTTGGTGAGACTGAAGTGCACCAGGTCCAGGTGCTTCCACAGGTTTGTCTGAAGCACCCCATATGTCATGAAGCCTCTGTGCTTTTTATACACATTTAACCTCTAAACTGACTGCATATTTACCCTTCATCTTCTCTACAACTTGAGTTTTCAAGATGTTTGTTGCTGTTCCAGTATCCTGGACAAGACTGGACACCAGAGAATGACCATTTGATTGTTGGGGTAAGAATGAGAGAGGAAGGAATGAGACCTTCTCCTTCCTGCTCCTAGCCTCATCCCTGCCTGCTCAGCTCCCCTCAGGCTGCATGGAGCTATCCTCTCACTTCCTCTACAACATCTCCATCCCTGAGGACATCATGAACTTCAGCAATTGCCAAGGAGCAGGGATGTTGTGGATGCCCCATCCCTGGCAGTGCTCCAGGCCAGGTTGGGTGGGGCTTTGAGTAACGTGGTCTAGAGGGAGGTGACCCTGCCCGTGGCTGGAGGTGGAATGAGATGGGATTAAAGGTCCCTTCCAATCCAAATTATTCCTTACAGGCACACTATTCCAGGCCAGATGGAGCAGGGGGCTAAGTGCTCAGAAAGGCAATGAAAACACTCCAGTGTCTGCTGGTGTGACTGTGGTGCAGACAGTCCTGTCACAGCTGAGCCTGCAGCTGCGCCGCCTCCTCCGCCAAGTGCAGCCTTGAGATAAAGCTGGAAACCACTTCAAATCACTGGACAAACGCCTTCCAGATATTCCCCTAATTCCATGAATCAGAAATACACCACTTGCCTCAGCAAGACAGAAGAAGCCTGCCAAAACCATGCCTCATTCTCAGTATCTGGCTGTGGAAATTCACTTATTGTTAAATGAGAACAAACAAAGTGAGACATCCTCTACAAGGGTTTCTATGGAAATCTCACAAGCAGCTCCCCTCCTCTGAAGATGCCATGCAGGAAAGCTCTGTTCCTATTGATTTTGCAGTGCTGTTAAGGACTCAGAATTGCTGGTGCTACAGATTGTACTGTGGCTGCTTTCATGACAGAAAATTGTCATAATCCTACCCCAAGCAAAGCCCTTTGAAGTTCATCAAAACACTAGATATATGGGAAAAAAAAGAAAGAAACTAAGATGAATTGATGCCAACCTGCAGACTACAAGACACACCCCATGACTGAAACATAAGGACAGTGAACAATACTCAATTTTGTAACATAACAAAGCCCATTTCTACCTCATAGAAAAGTTAAACTCCACAAGTAGTGAACAACACTGGGATTTCAGAACTTAAGAGATGTGAACTTGATTCCAGAGGAGTCCTGTAATGTGGAAAATGGTTCTCTGTTTTGCAGGGAAGTGTTTATAAGAATAGATTTATGAGAATAATTCCAAGTTGCCTCAACACTGGGGTTGATACAGGGCAAATGAGCAGAGATGAGTTCTACAGCACAAACAGTGAGAGTTTTAAAAATGTTACTTTATTGGAAATGTTCTAATGATTGTATACTAACAGTATAGAGTTATACTTCTAAAAATCTAGACTTTGTAAATACAGAACATTCCTTCATAAATTCCTTATTAATCCACCCTACTGTACATGGCATGGGATAGCCACATTGTGAGGAATTAACTCATTACTGTAGTGTTCTAGCAAGCTTTAATTAAGAAAATGGGGAAAAAAAAATCTTCCTGTAAAATCCCTACATTTTTCTGATCTTGAGTGAGGAAATAATTTTAAGACTTTTTTGCTCATTTTTCTAATACATGTCAGTAAAATAAGAGAATTTGCAATATATCAATATTAAAGTTCCAATGTAATGGCCTTCTAATGCTGTGATTATTTTTACTGTTTCATTGATGGAAACCCTAACTTTTTCTAAACACAGTTGAGTAATTAAACCTGGCAACGACCATCTTAAAATCAGATCTCATTTCTCCAGCTAGAAATCCCTTTGGCAAGTAAAAATGAACCTGTCAATGAGAGATGCAAAACATGTCTGCCATGATCATAGGGTAAAATCTCCCTTCCTCACCTCTTTACTCTTCTCCTGCAACCCCAATTACCCTTTCATTGGAATTTTTGGGTACATCATAGCATTTATTTAAGTTTTAAAATACAGGTAAAATGTGCTCAGTTACATCAGATTGACCAGAGAAGACATTAATGGGCAACAACACACGGAAAGCTGAGAATGAAAGAACTGCTTCCTTTCACTGACTAAGGATTTGAAGATTTTAAATTGCCACTGAAAGGATATTTAAAAAAAAATGTTAGCTTGGTTCTATTAAAAAAAAAAAAAAACAAACCAACAATGCTATTAATTCAGTAAATAGCATTTTAAAACCACACAAAACAGTAAGAATGCACAGTGTGGATCATAAGTCTACATTTATTTCTACTTCAGTGTTGCCTAATACCATAACATCACTAATTTTCTGCTTGTCAGAAACCATGTTTTATCTTGCCATACTTTCTTTCACATCACTTCTTGTAGAATACTTGGTACCGGAGAGAGACTGAGTTTATTCATTTTGTCAGTTTCAGGTAAACATATTTAGTTTCTTTTTCATCAGTATTTTTTCCATTCTAGGAAAAAAAAAAATTTCCACTTCATTCAGCAAAGATCTTAACCAAAAGAGAATTAATATTTTCTATTACAGAGTACATTGTCCAAATGAGACCAAGCCACTTACTGGTCTCAATGATATCACTGTCTAAATGCTTTCTACAGATTCAAGCCTTGTTCTGAAGGGCACAAAGACAGTTTCTCATGGACGAAGTTAACAGAAATACAGTGGGCAGGAAGAGGGAATTCTGTCCTAAGGATGAATCCACTCCTCCACACACACCCACTGGGATTTTCATGTCCAGCTTCTTGCAGTAAACATTCCTTCCCCAAAGTAAAGCTCTCCCTCAAAGCAAAGGCAGAAAAATGTTAATGAGTAGAAGCGCAGGATTGGAAATGAGGCACCTTTCCTCCCATCACATCTTAAAATGAGCAGTTAAAATGATGACAGTTTGATACCACCTAGTAATGCAAACAAGCAAGGTAACTACATACATTTTATGACTATTGACAATTTTTTGGTCAGTGTTGTGCAGAATAAATTCCTGTTACCTAAATGGTGACCTTCAATTAAAAAAGTATGTGAAAAAATGTTGCTGCTAAATTATGATCAATGTCATCACCACAAATACCAATAACATCAGTGCTGGTATTCCCAGAAAAGACATAATGCCTGTCCCATGCCTGGTTTTGTTATGTTAGGGTATTTTTAGGGATCTGGCCTAACTACTTGGCTATTTCTTTTGCTTGTTGGGGCAAATAACACTGAGAAGATTTCAGCAGCAAAACAGGAGAACAAATTAAGAAGGAGGCAAATGGAAATTGGTACTTCTGCTTATTTGCAATTATTGTATAAAGCATCCATTACACTTTGTATGGGATTCTGTTCCTGCTGTAAACTTTTGTCATAATGACAGTCAGCTTGCTAGGAGTACATTGGGAAATCAGAGCTCTGTGAGACACTGTTATTTATTTCTGCATCCCCAAAAATGGTCTTTAGGACTCTCTGGTACTAAATGACAACATTATCACTGATTATCAGCTTTCTGGTTGGATCTAGAAAAAAGGAAGGAAGGAACTGGGTAGATGGATCCCAGCATGGGCAAATGCAAAGCAATGAACAGAGAATACATTTTATGAATCAAATATTACATTCCTACAGGTCAAATCCCAGGTAAATACAGAAGTAACAGTAGGGGAAAAAAAAAGAAAATCTATTGAAAACTACTCCAGATTTACACAGGTCGGACTGATTGTATCTCACACCAACAACTGTGTGTTTGACAGTTTATCTGACACCACCACCCACCAGCAGCTTGGCATGCTGTCAAAACAAACAGGGCAGTGTACAACAGAAGTTGTGCCGCCAGGATGGCAAGCAAGGAAAATCTGCATTTCCTCATTATCCAGTCTTTCACTCAGAGCCCAAAGCCAAGGCGTAGGTAGCTCGAGGGGTGAGGCTGTCGATCACACACTGTGGAGCTGGAGATGCCAACACAGAGTGATTTTCCACAGAGAGAAAAACAAAAAAGTCTTAGTAATATAGCATATGTTTTACTTCTATATAAAGACTATTCACTACTATTTTTACATCCCAGCTTTTCCTACAATTTGTGGCCCTTGGACTCTTCCATAAGCTCAGCAGAAAACAGTGCTGTTTCCTGCACATGGCTGGGAAATCTCAGCTTCAATTTTGAAGAACCAACCATGATCTCCTTGTATCTCCTTTTTTCTGTGGAAATAAGAACTATCCATGTCAGCGAATTATAGTCTTAAGTGTAAGATTCAATTAGGTCTGTTTTTCCCTTGTGTGTTTTACTTGTAACACAATGTGCTGAAATTTCTTCCAAAAGATATTTGCATACAAGATTTTTTGGACTTCTCTGCTTCTGGACATACTTCTCCGTAAGTACGGCCTCTCTGGTTTGCATTATGCAGACAAACATTATTAATTCTCCATGCAATCTTCTGATAAACTTGGCTTCCACATGAGGAGAGGCTGGCACATGAATATACTCCCATGAAAAAAATTAAGATATTTTTCTTACATTATATTTCTTTTCTTTTCCAAATTTGGAACTATTTAAGCTTGAATTTTCAGGGTGCGGTTTTTTTATGATTCTTTTCTACTAGAAAAACTTGGTCAAAACTGACTGTCGATTTCTAAGCGTCTAGGGAAAACATATTCTTTGATTTTGAAAAATCATGCCTTTTTTAAATCCCTATTTTGGAAGTTGCAGCAGCAACTTGAAATTTGGCAGGGAGGTAACCTTGGAGTCAACATAGCACATTTTGTTATCCCTGTGAAAATATGCCCCAATAAGGTCAGTTGGAAAGTTTTGAGAAATTACAGGTCACAGCAGTCATTTTTCAGATCTGACAAGCTGAAATACCTGAGGTTTTTGTCAAAACTCTCTGAGCACTTAATGCTGTCCAGTTGTTAATGAGCAGTGCCTGAGGAGTGACTGAGCATCCAGGACCTCCTTACAACATTTTGTGCCATCAGCTTGCTGAGTTTCAACAAACACACAATCAAGTAAAATCAATCAAGTCAAAATCAATCCAAAACAACACTCTTCAGTTCAGTAGAAAATGCTATAAATAGAAAATGGGAGCAATATTCAAGCCATATAAATAAAATCTCCCTGTGGGCATGGCGAAAGTCTTTAACTTCAGGCACCAGTTTATTTAAAATGCTTGGGTATAAAATGCTGTAATCAATATTAACTGTATTACAGGGGACATTATCTATTAAGAGTGCCACAAACATTTGCCTGGGGCTTTTACTGGCCACAATCCACATTTTTAACATGCAAGCCCAAGTAGAAAGAGGAACCTACACCAATCTCTGCAGCTGCCCCTCTGTAGGGGTCCAAAGGCACTTGCTGATGCAGCCTGGCCAGGTTGATTGTGATTCCATGGGGTACAGCAGGAAAATCTCAGAGGCAGAAGCCAACCAAGCAGAGATTTCTTCCAAAAGCTTTTTCTTGCACGAGCACTCTTTGCAGAAGCTCCCTCCACCCCTGGACTGCAGTTCCCTACAGGCACAGCTGATCCTGTGTCCCTGGAATGAGCAGATTGTGCTGTGCACACGGAGGCCAGGAGCACGGGTGAGCAGAACACGTTAGGCATTGTTCAGAAATTGACTCTCAGGACCATGCTTTGCTTTGAGGAATAGACAGCTCCAGAGCTGCCTGTCAGGATTTGAGCTTCATTTCACAAATATTGGACAGATATTTTTAAAAGCCACAGCATCGCTGCTGGAAGTTCACACTTAATGGAACAAGCACCTTGCCTATAACTCATACAGATTTCATGTATTTCTAGTAGAGAACTAGTTTATCCCAGAGTTTCCTATCCTCTCCTGCAAGCACCAGGTAGTGAGTATTTACAATACAGTAGAAGGAGAGGAGACAGAAAGCTCACCAGATGAGCCAACTGCAAATTCAATTTCAGAGATATAAACAGCAAGTCAACACTGGAGGAAATCCTGTCCATACTTGAGAATGATTTACTATGTATTACACCAGAAGCAGAACTCTAGATACCAATTACTTTTTTTTTTATTAAAACCAGAAAGCAGCACTGTCTAACCTCTTGCAGAACGGAGGTGTAGACATACCGCTACAGGGATGGTAGTGACATCACAGAGAAGCTGTGAGAAAAGCAAAACAGACCAGAAGCTGATCAGAGTTTAATCCTCAGCTATGAATGGCAGTGTAAAGATGGATTAATTATTAAATAAGGCATTTATTGTCTATTTTCAATGGCTGTTTTCTTAAAATGATGCCTGCTGTAAGTCATAATAGGCAAACACCAATTTCTTTGCCACTGGCATGGGGTTTCCATTGGCATGAAAAACATTCCTGTACCTCAGGAGTGCTGTGACATATTTATTTGTCTTCCTCACGCCACTGACAAATTTTCAGGGACTGTGAGCACCGTGAAATTTTCTGCTTGGTTCCATTTCAATCCCCACACAAGATTTTGGCGTGAGTGGCATAGATGTTACAAAGTAACAGTGTTTTTTTACTAGCGAGGCAAGATACCACAGAGAAATGCTCTAAGCATTTTCTGAAACACTGCAACAGGCTGGGGACCTGGAGGAACGAGGCACCCTGAAGGGAACAAGAGCTTCTCAGAGCTCTAAAAACTATAATGAGAGGATGTTGCCATCCGCTCCACACAGAATGGGTGGTAATTCCCTAAGGACACCATGTGCATTACAAGAACCCTAAGGATGAAGACCAAATGTCTCATGCTAGCAGGAAAATTACCAGACATCTGGTAAAATTAAAAAGCAAGGAAATCCAGGTCCACACTCTTCCTTTCTATTTAGTGATGCTACAGATTATTTGCATATTTACACATTCACAAATAATTACTTAAACAATTTCTGTTCCTTTAGTAAGTAATGTAATTATGTAAACCATTTGCATTAATTCACTGCAGATTACACCAAAGAAAAGCCTCTGACCCCTTCTCAATACTAATAAAACCTAACTTCACCCACACCAATAATGGCTGTAATATCACTGAAGCCACACAGTCACAAAACTCACCTTTTCTGAATCATTAGTGAAGTAAGGACTGCCTGAAAACTGAGACCTGGCTAAAGCTGACAACACAAAATTGACCTGAGGGAGAACCTAAACACTAATTTTCTCCATCACAGCAACATTCTCATTGTAGGTAACATAAAAATAATTAATTAAGGGGGTTTTATAAGTGTAAAGATGAGGGGCCATGATGCAATTGCTGGTGTCAAAGTAGATCTGAAGAGTATTTTGGGAAGTGCTGCCTGGTGGAGTGTGAGGCACTCGGGGAATCGGGCTGCCTCGAGAACAGCTCCTCACAGCAACAAAACCTAACCTAGAGATACTCCCAGATGTTTATTCTGCAGCAGTTTTCCAAACAAAACAACTGCCACCGCTGCATGGGCAAGCTAAAAAACCCACGCCAAACCACCATCTTTGTCGGGATGCACCAATCTCAGCCTGTACCCCCGTACCCCTGCCTTGTCCCGCACCTGCGGGCGCTGCCAAGCCACTTTTGCTGCAGCCTCCCTCCGGACGAGAGGAGAACAAATCGATTTGTCCCTAACACAGCGACACGGATCATGTCCCCTCTCCTTCCCCGAGCGCACTAAAGCGCCCGGGGCCCCGGCACTGCCCTTGTCCATCGCCACCCCCGCGCCACCGCCCGACGCCGCCGCCGCGGAGCGCTCCGGGAGCGCTCCCGAGGGGATGCCCGGGGGAGGCGGCGGTGGCGCGGGGGCCGCCCCGCTCCCCCGTGACCCACCTGAGATGCCGCCCCCGATCACGACCACGTCGTATCGCTCGGCCATGGCGCTGTCCCCCTGTCCCCGTGCCGGCTCCGGTCACGGCCGCGGCTCCGTCCCGGCCCCGCGCCCGGACAGCGCCGTCCCGCCCGCCCCGGCCCCGCCTCTGGGCGTGGCACCACCGCCCTTTCACCAATCAGCGCCGTGCGGGGGTGGGGCCTCGCCAGGCCACGCCCTCCCCTTTGCCCGACGGGGCGGGGGATCCTCGGCGGCACCGGGAACACCGGGAACAGCGGGA